>CM075982.1:49573285-49601981 GCA_038087875.1 Malacoraja senta
CCGGTTTTTAAAAAATGTCTCCTAGATCATACATTATCTGATAATAATGGTACTTGGATATCTTTGGGAGAACAGAATTTGACCACATCTTTATCCAAAAATAAAGAAATTATCTATATATTATGGGTAGAGATGTGGTCAAATTCTGTTTCTCCCCATGATACCCAGATACCCATTATTACTGGATAACATGGAATCTGGGAGAAATATTTTTATTATGTAGAATAAACTCCTGATCTTGTATATGCGAATACAATTTTAGTTTGGGACCCATCTTCAGACTGATTGTAGTGGGGGGGAGAAAGCTAGAAAAGAGTTGGAGGCAGGACAACACCTGGCAAGTGATAGATGGAAGATAGACACAAAATGTTGGAGTAACTCAGTTGGTCAAGCAGCATCTCTGGAGACGAGTAGGTGATTTTTCTGGTCAAGACCCTTCAGAATGGTCTTGATCCGAAACGTTACCTATTCCTTTTCTCCAGAGATGCTGCCTGACCCACTGAGTTGCTCCAGCTTTTGTGTCTATCTTCGGTGTAACCAGCATCTGCAGTTCCTTCCTTCACAAGTGATGGGTGGGTACAGGTGAGGGCGGAGCTGATTGACAGATGGGTGGTTAAGGGCTACATTGAAAAAGAGACAAAACAGTATCAATTGAGAAGGGAAGGGTGAAATGTAGTCAGAGGAAGGGATGCAGGTGGAATGAGGGGGGGGGAATGATGTTGGGGAAGAGGGACAGAATGGTGGGAGAAAAGGGTGCGTACCAGAGTGGGGGTTGGGGGAATGGGGAAGAGAGGAGGTGTTACTTAAAATTGAAGATTTTTAATGGAAAAGTTGTATAGTTGCTAGCTGCTGTCTAGCGTTAGAAAAAGGCAGAGAAACTGTTAAGTCTACACCTGTCTATAGTCCCTTACTATAATATGAACATTGCAATTTTAAGCTGTTCTGTGCTTTTGCATGTTTTAACGTGGCTGCGTGTGTTTCTGCAGCTTGATCACAAGCACGTGTCGAAGATGTCCAAGCGTTTGGTGTCAAAGATAATGGATGCGATCCCTAATGTGATTCTCAATGGAGATCCTGTGCAGCGGTATGCAGGTACGGTGACTGATTCTTCCTCGCACGCCTAAAGGATTTTGGGTTCCTTGCTTGGGGAACGGTCTTGCACTTCAGATTGGTCTCACTTTTTTCTTCACTCTCCACTGGAAGAGGAAAAGTGTCCCTGTGCGGCACACTTGTACATCTTCGCTCTGGGTCTCTGCGAGACCCTCTCGGACACTTTCTCTTGCCCTTTCAATTGGTGACAAAAAAAAGACACGTACTTCCAGCTTTCTCCCTCCCGCCCCCCTCCCCACCACAATCAGTGTGAAGAAGGGTCCCGGTACCGTTAGGCAGTGACTCTACCAGCTGCACCACTGTGCCACCCTGTTTTGTTTTGGATATTAATTACCTATGCAAATTGTGGGCTTACTTGTCTGTGGTTACTATTGTGTTGGAAAGAATGACTGTATTTTACCTGCTTCCTGCCTGCAGGCTGTATTACAATGTGTATTTTACCTGCAGGCTGTATTACAATGTGTATTTTACCTGCAGGCTGTATTACAATGTGTATTTTACCTGCAGGCTGTATTAACCTCTCATTTGCCTATGTGGAAGGAGAGAGTCTTCTGATGGCTTTGAAGGATGTAGCCCTCTCATCTGGAAGGTAGTGTATTAGTCTCACTTGATAATACCATGTTACTGAGTATAATCATGTAAAGGATTATTGCGCAAAAACAGCATGCTGAGCTCCGCACAGTAAAGTCAGTAATTGGTTTAGTAATAGTACATAATTGTTATGTCTGTAAAATAGTACAAATTGAAATAATCATTATTCTTTGTGTATCTGTTTTGCCTTTGGAAGCCTCTATTCAAGAAGATGTTTAAATTAGACACAGGAGCTGGCCACAGTCATTCAGTATAGAAAAAGGCTCTTGGGCTCTACGTCATGCTGAACATTTTACTTGTCTACACTAATTCTACTTTCCTGCATTCGGGCTGGATTCTTCCATGCTTTTCCTATTTAAGTGTCTGTCTAAATGCCTCTTGAACACAGTAATATCCCTGATTCCACCACCGTCTCTGGCTGCACATTCCAGATATCAGCCACTCTGTTTAAAAAAAAAAAAGACGTACCTCTCAGATCTCCTTTTAACTTCATCCTCTCTCTTTAAACCTTTCCCTCTTTCCATTCTGCACTCTCTATACCTCTCATAATCTTACATCGGGAATAGGGCCAGTGTACGCCTGGAACAGGGATTGTTCAAGGTACCCTACAAAGAGGCGGGCATAGCTGCGGCCCACGCGGGTGCCCATGGCTACGCCCACCCAAACCACCCACTCCCCAGGTACAGTGCCCTCCATAATGTTTGGGACAAAGACCTATCACTTATTTATTGGCCTCTGTACTCCACAATTTGAGATTTGTATTAGAAAAAATCACATGTGGTTAAAGTGCTCATTGTCAGATTTTATTATAGGGGATTTTTACACACTTGGTTTGAAATTTACAGCTGTGTTTATACATAGTCCCCCCTTTTCAGGGCACCATAATGTTTGGGACACATGGCTTCACAGGTGTTTGTAATTGCTCAGGTGTGTTTGATTGCCTCCTTCATGCAGGTATAAGAGCACCTCGTCTTTCCTCCAGTCTTTCCATCACCTTTGGAAACTTTTAATGCTGTTTATCTACATGAGGACCAAAGTTGTGCCAATGAAAGTCAAATAACCCATTATGAGACTGAGAAACAAGAATAAAACTCTCAGAGATATTAACTAAACCTTAGGCTTTCCAAAATCAACTGTTTGGAACACTATTAAGAAGAAAAAGCTTACTATTCGCAAAGGGACTGGCAGGCCAAGGAACACCTCCACAGCTGAAGAAAGAAGAATTCTCTCTCTAATAAAGAAAAATCACCAAACACCTGTCCGACAGATCAGAAACACTCTTCAGGAGTCGAGTGTGGATTTGTCAATGACCACTGTCCGCAGAAGACTTAATGTACAGAAATACAGAGGCTACACTGCAAGATGCAAACCACTGGTTAGCTGCAAAAATAGGATGGTCAGGTTACAGTTTGCCAAGATGTACTTAAAAGAGCAACCACAGTTCTGGAAAACGGTCTTGTGGACAGATGAGATAAAGATTAACTTGTATCAGAATGATGGCAAGAGCAAAGTATGGAGGAGAGAAGGAACTGCCCAAGATCCAAAGCATACCACTTCATCTGTGAAACACGGTGGTGGAGGTGTTATGGCCTGGGCATGTATGGTTGCTGAAGGTACTGGCTCACTTATCTTCATTGATGATATAACTACTGATGGTGGTAGCATAGTGAATTCTGAAGTATATAGACACATCCTATCTGCTCTAGTTCAAACAAACGCCTCAAAACTCATTGGCCGGCCGTTCATTCTACAGCAAGACAATGATCCTAAACATACTACTTAAGCAACAAAGGAATTTTTCAAAGCTAAAAAATGGTAAATTCTTGAGTGGCTTTCAATCAACCGATCTGAACCCAATTGAGCATGTCTTTTATATGCTGAAGAGAAAAGTGAAGGGGACTTGCCCCCAAAACAAGCATAAGTTACAGATGGCTGCAATACAGGCCATCCTTGGCAGAGCATCACCAGAGAAGACACCCAGCAACTGGTGATGTCCATGAATCGCAGACTTCAAGCAGTCATTGTAAGCAAATGATATGCAACAAAATACTAAACGTGACTTCTTTCATTTGCATGACATTGCTGTGTCCCAAACATTATGGTGCCTTGAAATTACACTGCTGTAATTTCTACATGGTGAAACTAAAATGTATAAAAATAGCCTTTATTAAAATCTGACAATGTGCACTTTAACCACATGTGATTTTTTTCTATTACAAATCTCAAATTGTGTAGTAGAGAAGCAAATAAATAAATGATGGGTCATTATCCCAAACATTATGGAGGGCACTGTACCTTCTGCAATCGCAGGAGATGTAACGTCTGTCACTACACCACCTCCCTCGACTCTGTCCAGGGACCCTGACAGTCATTTCAGGTTAGGCAGAGGTTCACTTGCACCTCCTCCAACCTCATCTACTGTATCCGTTGTTTAAGATGTGAACTCTTGTACATCAGTGAGACCAAACGTAGACTGGGCGACCGTTTCGCTGAACACCTGCGCTCAGTCTGCCTGGACCTACCTGATCTCCCCGTTGCTAAACACTTTAATTCTCTTTCCCATTCCCACACTGACCTTTCTGTCCTAGGTCTCCTCCATTGTCGGAGTGAGGCTAAACGCAAATTGGAGGAACAGCATCTCATATTTCGCTTGGGCAGCTTACGGCCCAGTGGTATGAACATTGATTTCTCTAACTTAAAGTAACACCTCATTACATTTCTCTCCATCCGTCCCCCACCCAAGTCGCACCAGCTTCTCGTTTTCACCCAACAAACAGCAAACAATAGCCTTTCTTTATCATCGTTACTTTTTTGCATATCTTTCATTCATTGTTCTATATCTCTCTACATCATCGTCTATATCTCTCGTTTCCCTTCCCCCTAACTAGTCTGAAGAAGGGTCTCGACCCGAAACGTCACCCATTCCTTCTCCAGAGCTGCTGCCTATCCAGTTGCTCCAGCTTTTTGTGTCTATCTTATGGATAATGACTTTTCGGGTCAGAACCCTCGTGGTGAATCTCCTCTACTCATCAGCGCAGTAAGGCTGATCTGATTGTAAATATAACTCCACATTTCTGTCCACCCCTAATTATTCTCTAAAATAAATGTTCCAATTCTGCCATGTCTGAGTAAAGAAACTTCTCCAAAAAAATTATCATTTATTCTGATTTTGTATATCTGAGAGATTTAGACTTCTCTACTAGGGGAATTTATTTTCCACATGTTGCTTGTAAAACAGTTTCATTCTCTATGATCGTCCCAAGATTCCTGACACCATATGTTATCTTCATTTTTAATAGTTTAGTCTGCATTCATAACATGGAAACAGGCCCTTCAGCCCACTGAGTCCATGTCGACCATCCATCACTAGTTCTATGTTATCCCATTTTCACATCCACTCCCAACATACTCGGGGCAAATTACAGAGGCCAATTAACGTACAAACCCGCACGTCTTTGGGATGTGGGAGGAAACTGGGAGCACCCAGAGAAAACTCACGCGGTGACTGGGAGAATGTGTAAAGTCCATACAGACAGTACCTGATGTCAGGATCGAATCCAGGCCTCTGGCGCCGTGAGGCTGAAGGGTCTGTTTCCACCCTGTATTTTTCAATCATTCCAAGTCTTTTCATGATATTATTTACTCTTCATTACCACCTGCCTGCAGCTTAACGAGAATCTTAACAAATAATTTCCAAAAGGTCAAGCTAATGTGAAAGTTGCATTTTACTCAATTAAGATTCACTTCAGTGGTGTGCATTGTGTGTGTATTTTCAGTGCGTGTACGTCAGCCTCTCTGGAGCCTTCCTATGTCTTGCGAGCGATTGGAGCTGATGAAGATTTGGCACATTCTTCAATCAGGTAGGAGGGTTGGCTCCCCTTTCAGGCTGTTGAATTGGTTTGCTCCAGGTTCAGTAACAGCTTCGTCCCAACAACCATCAGGCTTCTTGAACACGACAAACACCACTAAGCCTCGAACTATGGACTATCTTGGTTGCATTACGGACGGGGCTTTTATTGTTTTTGCACTTTTTAATTGCTTTTTTTTAATGTATTGCGCTATCTTTTGAATAGTGTTCACAGACCTGTCATTCTGTTGTAAGTACATATGCCAATTAAACACTCTTGAAAATAACAAAATCCCCAATGTAGCGCAGAACAGTGCTCCCTCCCTCTGCCCCGCTCTCTCCAACTTACCCTCAGTTTTTCTCTGGATTTGATCAATCACCTTCAGCACCTCACTTCTTCACTCAACCTGTCTTTTTATGTTCTTTGCTTAGATTTTTTTGGGAAACCTAATAGCCGCCATCTTGCTGACATTAGCAACTGCAGATGCTGGAATCTCGAGCAGAAAAACAGAGCACTGGAGGAACTCAGCAGGTCAGGCAGTATCTCTGGAGGGAATGGGCAGATCATGTCCATTTCTCTCCTCAGTTGCTGCACAACCAGCTGAGTTCTCCGGCAACTTATATTTTGCTCAGGCCCTTTCCTTGTCTCGTTTTAACCCTTTCTTTCTCATTGCCTGATGACATTGGGGTGTTTGATTTCCTTGCCAACCCGGCAAGAATGAACATGGAAATTGACAATAGACAATAGGTGCAGGAGTAGGCCATTCGGCCCTTCGAGGCAGCACCACCATTCAATGTGATCATGGCTGTGTGAGCTTTGGGTTAAGCTGCACTATTAAGCATGCTGGGCGAGGAGGGAAGAGGGTTTTGTGTCTTTCTTTAATTAAAAGGGCAAGAATCCAACAGAAAGTGTAAGAGGGTCTTGCAGAGCTTCTGTGAGAAACTACATGTGTGCTGAACAGGGACCGTCTAACTTTTTCAATGGGTGATGAAGATAAAATGGGACCAATCTGCAGTGCAAAACCGTTCCCCAAGCGAGGTATATCGATCACAAGATGACACGGTTTTGTTTTCTTTTCGCCTGGATCATCTGATTGATATCACACTAGCTACAGTATTAAATAGACCAATTCCATCGGTCCATCTTCAAGGCTAGTGGAGAAAACATGGATAGGAAACGTTTCGGTTCAGGACCCTCTTCATGCTGAGTCTGGAGAAAGGTCACCTATCTGTATCCTCAAGAGATGCTGTCAGTGAAAAGCTTTTTTGTTGCGTTCTATCCAGTCAGCAGAAAGACTATACATGATTACAAACAAGTCGTCCACAATGTACAGGTAGAGGATAAAGGCAATAACATTTAGTGCAAGGTAAACTAAGATTACCTTGCACTAAATGGTCACTCCAGCGCTTCGTGTTTCACGCAAGATTTCAGCACCTGCAGTTCCTCGTGTCTTTCATACATAGAGCTGGCTGTTCTCCGCTTTCTTTTTCCCAGGACGTCCAGAAAGTGTGTTTAGTGTTTTGTTTGTGTTCTGGTGGTACCCGTTTGGTGGTTGCCTGACACAGGTGTTCTTGTTGCTGCAGGTTTGGCATTGGGCGTTTCACCACTGAGCAGGAGGTGGACCACACAGCAGAGCGGTGCATCCAGCAAGTACGGCGGTTGAGGGACATGAGGTACGTGAGGCATACATCAGTTAAAACATTGAGGGATGGCAGCTACTTTGAAAATGAAATTTGTCGAAGATTGCATGCCTTGCAGCGCCAGAGACCCGGGTTCATTCCTGACTACGGGTGCTGTCTGCACGGAGTTTGTATGTTCTTTCTGGGACTGCGTGAGGTTTCCGCGCGTGCTCCAGTTTCCCCCCACATACTAAAGATGTACAGGTTTGTAGATTAATTGGCTTTGGTAAAGAATGTAAATTATCCCTAGTGTGTAGGATAGTGCTAATGTACGGGCTGATCATTGGCCGGTACGGTCTCGGTGGGCCATAGGGCCTGTTTCCACTCTGTATCTCCAAACTAACAAAACTAATCCCACTTTGGCCACAAAATGATTCAATGATACTTTATTGTCACATGTACCTAGGTTAAGTGAAATGCTTTGTTTTGCATACAACCCGGTAAAATCATGTAGCAGACCTCACCTAGGTAGTACACAAGTGTCGTCACATTTTGGCGCAGACAAAGTTACAAAAGTTAACTGAACAGTGCTGGCCACTGCACATCCGTCCACCCCCCCCCCCCCCCCTGTTCTCGGTGCCAGGTCACCCCTTCATTCTGTGGCCCCCACCATGTCCCCCGTGTGGTGTCCCTTCTGCCAACCTGCCTCCCCTTCCTCGTTCTCGGTGCCCCCCCACCCTTCGTTTTGGCGGGTGGGTTCCCCTTTTGGGCTGTTTCCGGTTTCCTCCCACACACCAAAGACGTACAGGTTGGTTTTTTAATTGGCCTCTGTAATTGCCCCTAGTGTTGGGAGTGTATGAGAAAGGGGGATGACATGGAACTAGTGTGAACGGTGATCGATTGTTGCCTGGACTCGCTATATCTCTGAACTAAACTAAAGAGATGTTGAGGTGTAAATGTTTCAACTGAGATGAGATGGGAGCTAGGAAGGATGCCAAACCTAGCCCTACTCATGAACCTAGATTTATTAGTTTGGAAGGAAGAAAGTCTGGCTGAAAGATGTGTTGAATCTCTTCCCTCATTTTTGTTTCTGTCTCTCTCTCCACATCTCCTTTCCCCCCCCCCCCCCCCCCCCCCCCCCCCCCCATTCTCCATTTTATTTCGTAGTCCACTCTGGGAAATGGTTCAGGAAGGCCTGGACTTGAAGAACATTAAATGGTCACAACATTAGAATATTCCAGAAGATACTGGCCACTGGGAAGGACAGTTGTCGTGGTCAGCGACTGTAAGATGGGACTCACCTTACGTCATTTGCAGAATGGGTAGATTAACGCAAATGAATCGGTATGCCTTATGAGTCAGTGCTTTACAGTAAATGTGGTGAATTCTAGCACCTTATCTTGCTATATTGGTAAACTCAAACCTTAATCTATCGGCAACTCTGGCTAATGAAAAAATATCTAATCAGAAATTATTAAATGTTTGAAGCAATCTCCCTCGTGAGTATTGAATGAAATGTTGCTTCTTGCTTATCACTGGTACCTTTACGGTGGCTGTCAGCTAGCCCTGAAGAGGGACGATGCAATTAGTCTATTTAATATAGCAAGTTTGATATCAATCAGGTGATCTAGGATAAAAGAAAACAAAGATGCTGTCATCTTGTGATCTAGATACCTTGCTTGGGGAACGGTCTTGCACTGTAGATCGGTCTCATTTTTATCTTCATCCACTGGACGAGGACAGTACCACTGTGCAGCACACTTGTTTTGGTTTCTCTCACGGTCTCTGCGAGACCCTCTCGTGCACTTTCGGATGGATTCTAGTCCTTTCAATTAAAGGTGACAAAAAAAAAAGACAAACTTCCAGCTTTCTCCTCCCCCCCTCCCCACCACAATCTGTGAGGAACAGTCCCAACCCGAAACATCACCTATTCAGGTTTCAGTTTGAAGACCGTCCTTCAGAACAGGAAAGATGAGAAAAGGAGCTTGAGAAATTGAAAACGCAAGGAACTGCAGATGCTGGCTTTAAAATTTTTTTTTTTTTAAAGACAACCGCTGGAATAATTCAGCGTTCAGTCAGCTCCTCTGGAGGACATGAATAGGCGAAGTATCAGGTCGGGAAAAGACACAAAGTGCTGGAGTAACTCAGCGGGTCGGGCAGCATCTCAGGAGAACATGGATAGGTGACGTTTCGGGTCGGGGACCCTTCTTCAGATCGATTGCAAGACATGGTACATTTGGCCTTGGTACATTGCCCCTAGTGTGCAGGAAGTGGATGTAACAGAACTAGTAAGAACGGGTAATCGATGGCGTGGTTGAAAGGCCAGTTTCCATGCTGTTTCTCTAAACTAAACTATACTATAGTCCTTATGTCTCTGCTTAGACACTGTTTATCGTCTAAGACAAACTTTAGGGATTCTGTGCTACGAAGCTGCCGGGCTTTAAGAGCAGATGAAATGGGGTCTGTTCTCGTGCCTGCCTCTTAAAGGACATGCCCAAGTATAGAATGCATGAGTGATGTTTATTCGCTACGCCGTTAAATGGGCGAACTTTGATCTGTACTTTCCCAATGATTAACAAGGGTAACCCTCTGGCCCACTTGAAATGATGAAGGACAAACATATTACCTCTACATTTATGTACTTTTTAAATTGTTTTATTTTGAAGGTGACACGAGGAACTGCAGATGCCGGATTGTGTGTAGAACACAACGTGCTGGAGTTTCTCAGCTGGTCAGGCAGCATCTCTGGAGGACAAGAGTAGGTGACGCTTCAAGTCTGATCCAAAACGTTGCCTATCCATGTCCTTCAGAGATACTGCCTGACCCGCTGAGTTACTCAAGCACTTTGTGTTCTATTTTGAAGGTGAGGATTTCTACACAAGTTTGGAGATGACCTTGTCTAAATGGGTTATTCTTATTCAAATCTGATAGTGTGTGAGAGGTAGTATGGTGTTTGGAGCCTCTTCCCACGATAATGATGATGAAAAGGGAATCTTTGCATTGTGTGCACAATACCAATTGACCCAAACTGCCCATATTTGTCCATTACTAATTATTTTTGCTATTCAGTAGAACTATTTCTATTTTCGATATTATGTCTTAGACTGATGAGTTGAAATTACTTCCTTGTATGGCAGCTCACAGAGCCATACCATCTCCTCACTCATTTTCCCTGCAATCTATCCTTGTCATTCCCTGTGCCAAGGAACCGACCAGGCCACTGGTCATGTTCGATCAGAATTGACAGTTGGGAGACCTTGCCTTCACATTTAGCACAGTAACTTTACTCTCAAAAGGACACAAAGCGCTGGAGTAACTTAGCAGGTCAGGCAGCATCTTTGGAGAGCATGGCTTGAAGAAGGGTCTCGACCCAAAACATTACCTATCCATGTTCTCCAGAGATGCTGCCTGACCCACTGAGTTACTCCAGCACCTTGTGTACTTTTATGTATTAACCTGTATCTGCAGTTCCTTATTTCTACAATTTCCTATTCTCTGGTTTTGCTCACCTTTGTTCATTTGCTTCTGAAATGGAACTGAAATATGTTCCCATTAAAGCCATTCATAACAGCAGTGGATGGCACTATGAAAATAGATCAGCCGGGCCATGTGTTTTGCCTCAGTACACGCTATTGAATTGAAAACGTAGGTGAATCCTCTTGTTTAGCTGCCAATACTGAGATCTCTGTTCTCTTCAGCTCACGTTTCATCCATGATAATCTCAACGGCACTTCAGACCACCAATGAAAGGGAGGGAATGAGGATGTAATAAATCAGGCCAAGGTTTTTCACATCTTTAGGTGTCGACAATGAGGGCTGTTAGGAAGTCGACTGTCCACAAATCACATCGGTGAAACTAAACACGCACAATTTATGCTTTGTTTAGTATCTAAAGCTGTTTTGGGGTTCCCATGGACCCATTATACGTATTGATGTGTTCCTTTGTATCTTTTACGTTGGTAAAGTTTGTTAACATAAATGTACAAGACCCGTCATATTAAAGGAGTTATATAGCCTTGTGGAATGGTTGTTTTTCAAGCAGATGAACTCGTGTAGGCTACAGGGGAGAGTGATGGTAATGGAGGTGGTGGGATGGAAAAGGTGAACAAAGGGAGAAGGGACCTAGGTGGATAGATATGTAGGCGATGAGACCAGAGTGGATAGATATGTAGGCGGTGGGCAGATGGAGCCAGGTGGTTGAACCAGAATGATGAGTGAACAGTGGAGGAAGATTGGAAAAGGAGAACAAAAGGAGGGGAAAACCTGGGTGGAGACCGGTGGGAATGGTAAAGGAACACTGGGGGTGTGCATTACCTGACATTGGAAAGCCACATTGTTCGTACCATTGGGTTGTAGACTACCTAAGTGGAGTTCGAGGTGTTGGTCTTCTAGTTTGCAATGAGCTTCACCGGGGCAATGAAACATAGAAAATAGGTGCAGGAGTAGGCCATTCGGCCCTTCGAGCCTGCACCGCCATTCAATATGATCATGGCTGATCATCCAACTCAGTATCCTGTACCTGCCTTCTCTCCATACCCCCTGATCCCTTTAGCCACAAGGGCCACATCTAACTCCCTCTTAAATATAGCCAATGAACTGGCCTCAACTACATTCTGTGGCAGAGAATTCCAGAGATTCACCACTCTCGGTGTAAAAAATGTTTTTCTCATCTCAGTCCTAAAAGATTTCCCCTTTATCCTTAAACTGTGACCCCTTGTTCTGGACTTCCCCAACATCGGGAACAATCTTCCTGCATCTAGCCTGTCCAACCCCTTAAGAATTTTGTAAGTTTCTATAAGATCCCCCCTCAATCTTCTAAATTCTAGCGAGTACAAGCCGAGTCTATCCCGTCTTCATATGAAAGTCCTGACATCCCAGGAATCAGTCTGGTGAACCTTCTCTGTACTCCCTCAATGGCAAGAATGTCCTTTCTCAGATTAGGAGACCAAAACTGTAAGTAATACTCCAGGTGTGGTCTCACCAAGACCCTGTACAACAGCAGTAGAACCTCCCTGCTCCTATACTCAAATCCTTTTGCTATGATTGCTAACATACCATTCGCTTTCTTCACTGCCTGCTGCACCTGCATGCCTACTTTCAATGACTGGTGTACCATGACACCCAGGTCTAGTTGCATCTCCCCTTTTCCTAATCGGCCACCATTCAGGTACTAGTCTACTTTCCTGTTTTTGCCACCAAAGTGGATAACCTCACATTTATCCACATTATACTGCATCTGCCATGCATTTGCCCACTCACCCAGCCTATCCAAGTCATCTTGCAGCCTCCTCACAGCTTACACTGCCTCCCAGCTCCGTGTCATCCGCAAACTTGGAGATGTTGCATTCAATTCCCTCGTCCAAAAAATTAATATATATTGTAAATAGCTGGGGTCCCAGCACTGAGCCTTGCGGTACCCCACTAGTCACTGCCTGCCATTCTGAAAAGGACCCGTTTACTCCTACTCTTTGCTTCCTGTCTGCCAGCCAATTCTCTATCCACATCAATACTGAACCCCCAATACCGTGTGCTTTAAGTTTGTATAATAATCTCTTATGTGGGACCTTGTCAAAAGTCTTCTGAAAGTCCAGATATAACACATCCACTGGTTCTCCCTTATCCACTCTACTAGTTACATCCTCGAAAAATTCTATAAGATTCGTCAGACATGATTTACCTTTCATAAATCCATGCTGACTTTGTCCAATGATTTCACCATTTTCCAAATGTGCTGCTATCCCATCTTTAATAACTGACTCTAGCAGTTTCCCCACTACCGATGTTAGACTAACTGTAGACAGATGGATCGGCATGGGAAGGAGAGTAGAAATACCAGCTCGGAGGATCAGGATGGCCATTACGAACAGAATGCAGGTGCTCAGCAAAGCGATTTTGCCAGTGTGGTGGAGCCCATATTGCAAGCATTGATTGCAATAGCAGAGTTTGGAGGAGATGCACGTGATTCTTTGTGCATCTGGAAGGGCTATTTAGGTCCCTGGATGGCAGTGAAGGAATGAGTAGCACCAGGAAAGTGTCTAGGGATGAAGAGGGGTGAGCAGTCGGAGTCATGGAAAGAAAGAGCGGTCCCTGCTGAATGCAGAGAATGAGGGAGAGAAGATGTGAGAGGTGGAAATGAAGGATGTGCTGGATCAGAAGGTAGTGGGTGAAAGATGAGGAAGGGAACTTCACCTCTTGTTTGGGTGGGGTTGAGAGCAGATGTGCATGAAATGATTGTGAGGCTACCATCAACTAATATAATTCATATGTTCCAGGAGCAGAATCCGGCCATTCGGCCCATCAAGTCTACTCCACCATTCAATCATGGCTGATATATCTCCCTCACAACCACATTCTCCTGCCTTCTCCCCACAACCCCTGACACCCGTACTAATTAAAAATCTATCAATCGCCACCTTAAAAATACCCATTAACTTGGCCTCGACAGCCTTCAATGGCAATTAATTCCCCATGATTCACCACCCTCTGACTAAAGAAATTCCTCCTCATCTCCTTTCTAAAGGTATGTACTTTTATTTTGAAGCTAGACTCTCCCACTGGTGGAAACATCCGCTCCCCATCCACTCTATCCAGGCCTTTCACTATTCCGTAACTTTCAATGAGGTCCCTTCCCATCCTTCTAAAGAATGTAGATGAAATTGAATATATAAAGTTATATAGGATATCAGAAGAGAAGCCATGTTTCCTGATGAAATCGTAGGTCCTGGAAAGAAGCCTGATGGACGTGGTGGAGATTGAGGAACTGGGAGAGAATGATGGCATCCTTACAGGAGGCGCATTGAGCTCCTCCGGCACTTTGTTTTTTGCTCAAGCCCAACCCTTGTCTCGCTTTAACCCTTCCCATTGCCTGAAGACAGTGACCCACATCGGGGTGTTTGATTACCTAGCTGACCTAGTGGACATTAAATTGTGAGAACTTTGGGTTAAGCTGTATTATTAAGCACCCTGGGAGAGGAGGGTGTGGCGCCACCTGGTGGTCAAGCAAAGATGGTCAAGCCACTTACTGATCGAACCCTGGTCATTGTCACGGTCACGTGACTGTTTGGCGGGAAGAGAACGTCATCAGTAGAGCCAGGATTTTGTCATAAATGCCATGTGCCTTTTCATGTCTTTTTTGATGATTTCACCAGGATAATGCCTTTTTCACGATCGAGTGCCTAAATCAGTCTTTTTTTGCTATTTTGGTAAAAGGTCGTGCTATTTTCTCTAGTTGTACCGTGATTACAATGACGTTTTCTATGTTAACACGTTAACGTGTTATTAACATGTTAACATGGTATAACTTACAAGAAAACTTCCACCACCGGGACAAAACCAGGGGCGCCACCATCAGTCATTCATTCGTTTGTGCCGCTGGTTCAGTCTTCTCCAAGATCTATTTAAGAAAGAACTGCAGATGCTGGAAAAATCGAAGGTAGACAAAAAATGCTGGAGAAACTCAGCGGGTGAGGCAGCATCTATGGAGAGTAGGAATAGGCGACGTTTCGGTTCGAGACCCTTCAGATTGATGGGGGCGTGGAAAAAGAAAGGAAGAGGCGGAGACAGTAGGACTAGAAGGAGAGCTGGGAAGGGGGAGGAGGGAGAAGACAAGGGCTATCTAAAATTAGAGAAGTCAATGTTGATATTGCTGGGGTGTAGACTATCCCAAGCGAAATACCCAAGCTTGTCTCCTCACTACATTTACTGCTGGCTCCAGGTGCAAATCTGAGTTTTCGAGTGATCTGTGCAAGGCATTCATTGATGATTGAATTCCACTGGAAATTGGAATAACAAATCTCTCAGAGGTTTTTTAGAGAAATACACAGAGGAACATATACCAAGTGAATCATCATCATTACGGAAAAATTATGTTGACAGCAACTTCAACATTGTTGTGCAGATAATTTGAGATGAAGTTGCATGCGACAAAATATGGATCTCAATAGACAAGACAACTGATGCTGTGGGGAGATATGTTGCCAATGTGGTCATCAGTACACTGGAGGCAGGTCAACCATCAAAGGAGTATTTGTTGACATCGGAAGTATTGGAGGTCAAACAGCTCAACTATTGCTCAGTTGTTTACATCTTCACTTGCTATACTTTGGCCAGAAGGTATAAAACACGAGAATGTTCTTCTGTTTGTGACTTAAAGTTTTATTCCCCAAATTGTTGCATTTGACATGCTTAGCCCAAGGACTTCATAGAATTGCCAAGCACATACGTAGCTTGTTTCCAAATGTCGATCGCGTAGTTTCCAATGTCAAGAAAATCTTCCTCAAAGCACCGTCACGTGTGCAGTTGTTCAAGGAAATGGCACCCAAGATTCCGCTACCTCCTCAGCCCGTTTTGACTAGTAGGGGTACATGGCTCTCTGCTATGCTGCAAATTTTGAAAAGATAAAATAAATCGTCAACTGTTTTGAAGAAGAATCTGCTGCAGTCAGGATCGTCAGTGAAATCATGCAGAAAAAGTCCCCCCACCGTGATCTTGTGTTTATTCCTTCCAATTTTGCAAACTTCCCACAAGCTATCACTTCCCTTGAGAAACGTGGTGAAACATTAGTGAATAACTTGCAGGATTTCAACAAAGTAACTGACGATATTCGTAAAGTTCCTGGCGATGTAGGTAAAAACATACAAGGAAAATGCGAGAGAGAAATGCGAACAGCAGGACGGCGGGTCCATCAACCGGGTGCCCGCGCCCGCACACCAGCAGCCTCGCAGAGACGTCCAACCTTCCGCTGCCATCGCCGCGCCGCAGCCACCCGCCAAAGACCGGGGTACGCGCCAGTGGTGCTACTAGCACCAACGCTGGGCTGCCGATGCCGAACCCCCTGCTCGTTTGTGGGAAATGCCTCGGCCGATCTTCAGTAGAGGTTATCACGATCAGCCAGAATCACCGCCTCTACGTTCGGGATTGCTGTTCCGGACTTCGCTTCCTCGTGGACTCCGGGGCCGTGGTGAGCATCCTCCCCCCCGACTGGATGGGACACCCGTGCCGGTAAGCGAAGCCCCGTCCTGACTGCCGTCAACAGTAGCCCCATCCGCACGTACGGCACATGGACTCTATCTCTCATCTTCGACTCCCGCCTGTATTCATGGACTTTCACCGACGTGGATGTTTCCCAGCCGCTGCTGGGCGCCGACTTCCTTCGGGCCTTTTCGCTACTGGTGGACTTGCGGGGCCGGCGCCTCGTCCCTCCGGAGTTCACCAAGCCCGCGACCCACAGACCCTCCCGATCCACAGCTGGACGCGGTAGGTAATGGGGACGGCTCGTATACCTCCCTGCTCGCCGATTTCCCAGAGCTCGTGACTCCCCGTTTTCAAGCAACCGCCCTTAAGCACGGGGTGGTGCACCACATCCACACCACGGGCCCCCCACTGCATGCACGGGCACTTAGGCTCCTGCCAGACAAGCTGCGGATCGCGAAGGAGGAGTTCCGCCAAACAGAGGACATGGGAATTGTACGGCGCTCTGACAGCCCTTGGGCATCCCCATTGCATATGGTCCCTAAATCATCTGGGGGGTGGAGACCATGCGGGGATTATCGGCGCTTGAACGCCGTTATGACCGCGGAGGGTGCCTCCTTCTTTTCCAAGGTGGACCTGGTGCGCGGCTACCACCAGATTCCCGTCCACCCCGATGACGTGCCTAAGACCGCCACCATCACCCCATTCGGCCTTTTGGAATGGCTGCGCATGTCGTTTGGGTTAAAAATTGCCGCGCAGGCTTTCCAACGGCTCATGGACATGGTGGGCCGGGAGCTGGACTTCGTCTTTATTTATCTGGACGACATAATGGTCACTAGCCGCTCCCACCAGGAACACTGCACGCATCTGCGGGCACTGTTCCAGCGGCTCCAGGATCACGGGCTGGTCATCAACCCTGCAAAGTGCCAGTTCGGCCTGCGCTCCATTTCCTTCCAGGGGCACCGTGTCACCTTGCAGGGCGCAGCCAATTCCCTCGGCTGCTCACCGTCAAGGGGCTGCAAGAGTTCGTGGGCAAGGTGAACTTTATTCATCGATTCGTGCAGGTGGCGGCCTTTGTTTCAGTGCCTCGCCGGTAAGCCACGGGACCTTGTGCGGACTGAAGAGGCCGTAGCTGCATTCGATGGTGCGAAGGAGGCGTTGGCCAAGGCCACCATGCTTGTGCATCTGCGGGCTGATGCCCCGACCGCCCTAACTGTGGACAGCTCTGATACGGCTGTCGGAGGGGTACTCGAGCAGCTTATTGACGGCCGCTGGCAGTCGCTGGCATTTTTTAGCCGTTATCTGCGACCCCCGGAGTGGAGCTATAGTGCCTTCGACCGGGAGCTCCTAGCCCTTCATTTGGTGGTCCATCACTTCCGATACTTTTTAGAGAGCAGGCTCTTCACTGACCACAAACCCCTGACGTTCGCCTTCACCAAGGTATCTGACTCCTGGTCCACCCGTCAGCAACGGCACCTGGCTTCTGTGTCTGAATTTACGACTGAATCCAACATGTGGCTGGAAAACTGAACCTGATCGCGGATGCGTTGTCTCATCCCGCGGTCCTGGCCGTGGCGGCTGTTAACCTCGGTGTGGTTTATGCGGAGCTCGCCGTAGCGCAACGTGAGAGCGGTGAGGTGGACGGTTACCGGACGGCTGCCTCTGGGTTGAGGTTGGCTGACGTCCCATTCGATCCGGCAGGGGTGTCAGTCCTCTGTGACGTGTCAACCAGGAGACCAAGCCCTATTGTCCCTGTGGGTTGGCGACGATGAGTTTTCGACGTTATCCATGGTCTGGCACACCCTTCCATCCGGGCGACTTCTGCGCTGGTGGCGGACAAGTTTGTCTGGCAGGGCATTCGTAAGCAGGTCGCGGCCTGGGCCAGGGCCTGTATTCCCTGCCTGACATTGAAGGTCCAGCGGCGTGTGCGGGGGCTGGTACAGGATTTCGTGGTTCCCTCTGGCCATTTCGTACACGTCCACATCGATTTGGTGGGCCCACTACCGCCGTTTCGTGGCGCCACACACCTGCTGACCATCATAGATCGATTCACGAGGTGGCCAGAAGCAATTCAGCTTACTGACACCTCCGCCACGTCTTGTGCTCGGGCCCTTGCGGCTCATTGGATTGGCCGTTTTGGCGTGCGGGAGGATCTCCACCAACCGGGGGGGCTCAATTTACTTCGGCTGTATGGGGCGCAGCTGCCTATCACCCTCAGACCAACGGGTTGGTGGAGCGTTTCCACCGTCATTTGAAGTCGGCACTGAAGGCCCGGCTCACGGGCCCGGACTGGGTCGACCAGTTGCCTTGGGTGCTGTTGGGTATTCGCACGGCTCCAAAGGCAGATCTGGATATGTCGTCCGCCGAGCTTGTGTATGGCTCCCTGTTGTGGGTACCCGGGGATTTTCTTCCCGCGACTTGTGGGCAGCCGGAGCCCGTTTCGTCTGTTTTGGCGAGCCTCAGGGAGAAAGTGGGTGGCCTGGCTCCTGTACCAACCTCACGGCATGGGGCGGCTCTGGTGTATGTGCCGCCGGAGCTTAAGAACTGACTCTTTGTATTCATTCGCAGGGACTAGCACCGGACACCACTGCAGCGTGTTTATGAAGGTCCTTTCCAGGTGTTGCGCCCCGGCGTCGCGACTTTTCTGTTGGATGTCGGGGGCAGAGAGATCGTTTCGGTCGCTCGCCTCAAACCTGCCCACCTGGATGTCGACAGCCCGGTGATCGTGGCCCAGCCCCGGCGTAGCGGCCGAGTGCACCTGTTGTGCCTGTATCCCCGGAACCGGTTGTGCCTGTCTCCCCTGTACCGTTATTGTTTCCTGGCACTGTTCCGCCAGTCCCACTTGTACCGCCCGTCGTGTCCCTCGTTTCCACTCGGTCCGGTCGCCTCATTCGGCCTTCTGCTCGGTTCTGTACCTCAGGTTCTGGGGGGGGGGGGGGGTCCTGTAGCGGCACCTAGTGGTGGCTTGGGGCAACACGAACCCTCGCTGTTGGCTGGCGGGGTCACGTGATCGCAGGCGGGTTTTTGGATTGTTAATCAGTCGAGCTCCACCAGTGTAGAAGGAGCTTAGTTGTATTTGGCTGACTCAGAACATGGTTGGGAAGAAACACTGTTTATCGTTCTAAATAAATAATTTATTTTCACTCAACTGTGTCGTCTCGCCAGAGTTATCCCCAGTATTCCGCCACCTTTGTGCCTCAGTCACCCTCAGGCAGCATCAACATTCAGAGAGACACTGGCACAAGGTGTGGATCCATAGCTTTACAGAAAAGGGCACAAAGTGCTGGAGTAACTCAGCGGGTCAGGAAGCATCTCTGGAAAGCATTTTTTTCCCTCTTTTTCAGATGCAGAACTGTCGGTCCTCAACAGACCTTCACTACCTGTAGGTGGTGCTGGAGGCATTTGGAATCACTTCAACGACTCTCTTCAGTCCAGTAAAAAGAGTTGCTGCAATTTCAACAGCATTTGACGAAAATAAGCAGAAAAAATGTCACTGCTGGAAATCTAAAACAAAAAAGTCCTTGCAGACAAATGATTGAATGCCAATATAGTTTAGTTAGTTTAGTTTATTATTGTCACAGTGAAGAGCTTTTTGCCTGTCATCGAGTCAAAGAAAAGATTATACATTAATTCAAACAAGCCGTCCACAGTGCACAGATAAGGGATACGTTTAGTGCAAAGATATAACATTAAAGTCCGATTAAAGAGTTCAGAGCTCTCCAATGATGAAGATGGGAAGTCAGGGCCGCATTCTAGCTGATGAGAGGCCTGATATTAACTGCTGGGAAGAATTCAACAAGCAATTCGGAATGTATTTGGTATGTTAGCTTTGATTTCAAGAGCAACTCTCACTGCATTGTGTGTAGAGCCTTGGTGAGACTACACATCTGGAATATTGCGTACTGTTATGGGCACATTTACCAAAGGGTATATTTTCCACAGAGGGAGTGCTGCGAATGGTTTCAGGTACAATGATTGAGCGGACTCGACCTGTGTTCTCCAGATAGACACAAAAAGCTGGAGTAACTTAGCGGGACAGGCAGCATCTCTGGAGAGAAGGAATGGGTGACGTTTCGGGTCAAGACCCTCCTTTCGACCAAAGGTCATAGCCACCAAAAACCAAAGAGCGGAGTCAAAAACCACCTAGTGTTGTGCTTCACATCCGCACCGCTTAGGGTAGCCGCCAGTTCCGCCCCGCAGGTCGGTGTCCTCATTTCCGCCCCGCAGCTCGGTGTCCTCATTTCCGCCCCGCAGCTCGGTGTCCTCATTTCCGCCCCGCAGGTCGGTGTCCTCATTTCCGCCCCGCTGATTACGTCGCATGGCGACGGACGCACGGAAGGGAGCAAAGACACTTTGGAAGGGAGTTTCCGGTGCGGGGCGGAAGTCGGCTAAAGGAGCCGGAGCCGGAGCCGGAGGTATCTTTGCTGAAGAGTGGGAGCGACGCAAGCCATGGAGGAGGTTCAGCGGCGGCATCCGCGCCGGTAGGAGCCGGAGCTGGGGGAGGGGAGGGGGGTCGTGGCGGCGGCGGCGGCTGGGCCCCGGGCAGCTGAGCGCTGGACCGGGGTCTGAAGCGATGGGGCAAAGGCCCGGGGAGCGGCGCAGTCCGGGACCGCCATCTCATCTGCCCCTCCTCCTGCACACCGGGAATCCCCCCCCTCCTATCCCGGGGATCTATTCCATCCCCCCTACCCTGGATCTGTCCCCTCTACCACACGATTCTGGGTCTCCCCCCCGTCTCACCCTTTATCCCTCTTCCCCCTTCATTCCCGGACCTCTCTCCCCCTCCGTCACCCTGAGACCTCTTCTCCCCCTTACCCTGACATCTCCCCCACCCCCTTTACTCCAAAATCCGTCTCCCCCCTTCACACCAGGATCCTTCTCTTCACCCGGGATCTTCCCCGATCGGCTCCCTCCCTCGGGTTGTCCCTTCTCCCCCTCCCTTATCCCCCTCCCCCTGGATCACCGCCCCCTCTCCCCTCCTTTAGGGTTGCTTCCTCCTTCTCCCTTCCCCAGGATTGCCCCACTCCTCCCTTTGCTTGGATCTCTGTATCGCTGCACCCCTCGTGATGTACCCTCGTCTGTCTTGGCATCGAAGTTCGTCCTTTTCTCTCGGGATCTACTCCCTTCCACCCCCCCCCCCCCCCCCCCCCCCCAAATCTTGTTAACACGGTTTCCTCTATCCAATGTCATGGTCTGAAACTGGTTTTCTACAGCTTCAAATGAACAGACAATTTTTAATGTTTCCCCTAATGTTAGCGTGTCACCTTTCTCCAACAACTTGTGTCTCAAATCATTTGATGTGCAACTTTGTACAACCTGATCCCTGATTTGATTCTCCAACAGCTCCACAACTGCAGCCCTCAGAACCTTGACGTAATCTTGTGACAAACTGAGCAATGCCTTCCCCCTCTCTCTGTGTCGATTGCTGGAATACATGTTGTGGAAATGTAGCATTTGTTTGCACCCCATATTGCTTCTTCAAAGCAGCAACAGCCATTGCATAATCTGCTTTCCTCTGAGATTGCCAACCTACTCAGATTCCACTGCCTGCGCCACCCCCTCCACTGTGCCCTAGGCTGGGGGATTCCAATCTGACCAAATTGCAGAAATGGAGTTCAATGTGTATTGTTGCACAAATAATAGTCGGACTTCTGCCCTGACATTTTTACCGAAACTTCCATGTTTAATTTGTCATGTTGCAAATGCTCTTAACTTCCTTTTCTTCAGAAAGAGGAACTAGCATAACTGTTGCTTCTGTGCCTTTGCTTTAGGCACTGGTGTGACTGTGAGTAAATGAGGCACTTGTAATTGCAGTGTCTGTACAAAAGCCCATCAAGAGGTAGGAATTTGTATCGCACAAATCTATGATACAGATATACCACCAATTTTCCGGCAGCTGATAGTCTGGCACCTCCTTTAATCCGGGCAACATTACAAGAGCATTGTATGTGGCACATGGGCTTTCGGGACATGTGCCTCCGCCCAGAAAGAGTTACTTGTTTGTTAATTGTTAAGTCTATAGTTTAGGTTCCAGCAGACCATGGTGCTTTAGAGATGGGGGAGGGGTATAATTAGTGGGTTAAAGGTATACTATTAAGTTATTATTACGTGACCTCTGTTGGTCTGGAAAAATGGATTATCCGGCAAGGTTCTGGAACTAAAGGTGCTGGAAAATCGATGGTGTACCTGTACAACCATTGGGCACTGATGGACAAGGCTAAGCAGGTGAACCCACTTTCCAGTTCTCACCTTTCAGTGCTCAAAGTGGATATCTAATGTTTATTTTAAATTATACTGAGGTATTCTTTCCCCTCCCTCCTCCCTCTCAGACAATGAAATCCAGGATCCCACTGTCTAAACAATAGTGCAGCTGGTCGAGCTGCTGCCTCACAACATCAGATACCCGGGTTGACCCTGACCTGTGTGCTTGGAGTTTGCATGCTCTCAGAGGGATTGTTTTTATGTATTTAACCGGGGATTGTACTTGTGTATGGCCATATACTGATCTATAGGCAAGAAAAAAATCTCACTGTACCTTGGTACACGTGATAATAAAGGAACCATTGAGCTGCGTGGATTTGCTCCGGTTTCCTTCCACATCCCAAAGATGTGCAGGATTGTAGGATAATTGGCCCCTAATGCAAAAGAAGTGGATGAAAAAGTTAGAAAACATTGAACTAGTGTGAAGATTTACACAAAAAGCTGGAGTGACTGAAGACTGAAGAAGGGTCTCGACCTGAAATATCACCTATTTTCTCCAGAGATGCTGTCTAATCCGCTGGGTTACTCCAGCTTTTTGTGTTCTATCTTAAACCAACATCTGCTGTTCCTTCCTACACATTGAACTAATGTGAATGGTCGGAGTGGACTCGATAGGCCTGTTTCTGCGCGGTATCTTTCAATCAATCTCTCTTGCCTTTTTTAACCAATTATTTTAAAGATATGGCACTAAAGATATGGCACTTTATCTGACTCTCCTTCGATTTTTACACCTCAATTAAATCTCTATATGGCCTTCATTGGTGCAAAGCAAATGACTCCAGCCTGGGCAATCTAGCTTTATAGTCAATCTTTTCCAGCACAAGTATTGTTCAGCAAATCTACCCTGAAGCCCCTGTAGTGCAGTAACATCCTTTCTGTAACCAGAACCGTATGCAATAATCTTAATGTAGATTAACTTATGTTCTATACAGTTTTGCTATGACTTGTTGGAGACACAAGGAACAGCAGATGTTGGAACCTTACATGGATTGCAATGTGCTGGAGTAACTCAGCAGGTCAGGCAGCATATCTGGAGGACGTGGAAAGGTGATGGTTCAGCTCGGGACCCTTCTTCAGACTGTCCCGACCCGAAACGTCGCCTATCCATGTTCTCTAGAGATGTGGCCTAACCCGCTTAGTTACTCCAGCATTTTGTGTTTGTTTTGTGGTGTTGTATTACTTGGCCTGCATTTGGAGCAAAGTTTATGAACAGACTGGGCAAAAGATGCATCACATAGCTTTTAATGACTTCAGACTGCCGCAACGTTGTCCACAACCAGCAGGTTTTTGGAATTTTATTTAACGTTGTGATGTGGAGAAATGCAGCTGCTAGTTTTCCAGCCTCAAAGGTATCTCAAATAGCAATGAGTGCTGGAAGGAACTGCAAATGCTGGAGTAACTCAGTGGGTCAGGCGGCATCTACCTTTTCTCCTGAGATGCTGCCTGACATGTTGAGTTACTCCAGCATTTTGTGTCTTTCAAACAGCAATGAGATTTATCATCCAGTTTAGGCTTTGCTTAAGAGATATAATTGGCTAGGACATGGAAGAACTATCCTGCAGCTTGGATAATAGTTTAGGAACTTTTACTTCCAACTGGACATTATCTATTTGCATTTTGAAAGGCAAGGTTTGATTAGGGATATCTCTGTGTGAGAATGGATGAGGCTTTTGTTTAATATCTTGACCAAAGATTGTACCTCCAATAGTGCAACATGGCTTTGGTCTGAAAACCTGAAATGTTACCTGTCCATTCCGTCCATAGCTGTTGCCTGACCCACTGAGTTCCTCCAGCACTTTGTGATAAGCTCCATATTCCAGTATCTGCAGTTCCTTGTGTCCACATGGCTTTGGTATTCACGAGGTGTACGGGACAAGGTTTTGTACAGCTATCTTTGCAGTGGTGCTCAAACCTACACCGTATGATTTGGACATGACTGGCTTAGCAATGGCAACCACTGGGATTTTGCTCTGGAGGGTTTGTCGCCGTGTGCCTTCAGCCATAAATAAAATGGCCCTTGTTACAGCTCGAGACAGGCCAGCTTTGCAAATATGTTGGCTTTCCTTTTGTGCAATGGACGAATTTGCAGCTTGTAATTTGTCTGATGATGAGTAACTGCATCCATGAATACCATTAAGTAAAGTTTAGTGGTCTGATGATACAGTAAACCCTTGTTATTACGGACCTCTATATAGCGGATTTTAGTTACAGTGGACTGGCTCTTTAAGAATACACGCTGCTAGTTACACTGCGGTGGGCATTGAAATTGACAGGACAATTGACAGGGCATTGAAATTGACAAGGAATCACTGGGATTGGCACGTAAGTCTATAAACAAACAGCCTTTAGTATTTTTAGCTTGCAGTAACAAGAAAACATTTTTAGCTGTTAAGATCTTTGTACAGTCAGCAGGTTAGGCAGGATAATGTATTTGGACGGGGAAATGGAGTTAACGTTTAAGATCAATGTGCTTTTACCCTGAACAGGCGAGCAGTTGGTTGAGGGATTCTAACTTGGGGCAGGATTTTCTCATCCTGCCACCCCAACGCCCCAGACCACCCATTTTGCACTCAATCTCTGAATGTGGGAATCACAGCAGGGGCAGCGGTTATTGCCGTTCCTCAGCTGCGCTGGACAAGATGGTGCTGGGCCGCTCCACTCCATGTGGTGAGGGAGGTCCCATTGGGCTCTCAGTGACGGGGCTCCAGGATTCAGACCCGGCGCCCGGGCAGTGATGTCAGTGGGGGACATACTCTTAATCGGTTATAATGGACAATCGGCAATAACAGACAACATTCCCCCTCTCCCTCTATGGTCCGTTGTAACGGGGATTTACTGTAATTACCCGTTGCCAGTCAGTAATGATGGACATTTTACACACCAGATGGAGAAACCTCAGCAGGACATGGGAAATTTAACAGGGCAATGACAGTGCACAACTATTGTACACAAAAAAGATCAGAAAGTGATCGTCGGTAGTGAAGGTTGTGAGCAACAGGTTCATGTTTGGTGCAGAGTTTATCTATTGTGTTTTTAATATTTAATTGGCCTGATGATTATATGATGTAAACTATCATAGCACTTCTCCAAAATAATGCACTGATTTTATAATGTTAAATAAGGAGAACTGATTTCTGGTGACAAGCCGTTTGTGAGCAGTTTTGGGGCCCATATCTGAGGAGGGATGTGCTGGCGTTGGAGAGGGTCCAGAGGAAGTTTACGAGAATAATCCCAGGGATGGTTGGGTAAACATATGATGAGTGTTTGACGGCACTGGGCCTGTGCTCTGGAGTTTAGAAGGATGAGGGGGGCACCTCATTGAAACCTACCGAATAATGAAAGGCCTGGATAGAGTGGATGTGGAGAGGATGTTTCCACTAGTGGGAGGGTCTAGGACCAGAGGCACAGCATCGGTATAAAAGGAAGTCCCTTTAGAAAGAAGATGAAAATAAATTGCTTTAGTCAGAGGGTGGTGAATGTGTGGAATTCATTCTCACAGACCATGGTGGAGGCCAAGACATTGGGTATTTTTAAAGTGGAGATTGACAGGTTCTTGGTGAGTAAAAGTGTCGAAGATTACGGGGTACGGCAGGAGAATGGGGTTGAGAGAGAAAGATAGACCAGCCATGATCGAATGGCGCAGTAGACTCTGGGCCGTAATGGCCTAATTCTTCTCCTATGACTTATGAAACCAGAGCACCTGGAGGAAACCCATGTTTTCACAGGCAGAATGTCAAACTCCACACAGACAGCACCCGAGGTCAGGATTCAATCTGGCTCTCTGGTACTATGAGGCAGCAGCTCTACCCGCTGCGCCACATTGCCGCCCCATGAGCAAATAGTCCAATGAGGAGGGAATAATATCCAACAGTGTATTCAATGTAGCATTGAAGGACAGGGAAGAAGATTCAATTGTAACTTTAAAAAACAAGTTAGAGTAGTAGAATCAGGAGATCTGTGGGGAGAGATGGTGAGGGTAACTTCTTCAAAGCCATCATAACAGTTCCAAATACCCATCTGCTTTGATATGTAATTCTTTGATTCAATGTAATTTGTGTTCTATTAATCCTATTGCATATCCTATACACTGGTTCTGATGGATTGGAGCCTTGTGCTTATGGAGTGCAGCTGTACTTGGACAATGGAGCATAGAACTCTGACCTAGATTATTCTGAAGGTTTTCAATTTTTCCTTGAAGAATCAGATTCATAAAATCTTGTGGTCTGTCCCCCAACTCTTCAAAGCCCATTCCTTCCCTCAGGCAGCTTGCTCATTAGACAAGATGTATATACTTACAGTGCCCTCCATAATGTTTGGGACAAATACTCATCGTTTATTTATTTGCCTCTGTACTCCACAATATGAGATTTGTAATAGAAAAAATCACATGTTGTTAAAGTGCACATTGTCAGATTTTATTAAAGGGTATTTTTGTACATTTTGGTTTCATCATGAAGAAATTACAGCTGTGTTTATACATAGCCCCCCCATTTCAGGGCACCATAATGTTTGGGACACATGGCTTCACAGGCGTTTGTAATTGCTCAGGTGTGTTTAATTGCCTCGTTAATGCAGGTATAAGAGAGCTCTCAGCACCTCGTCTTTCCTCCAGTCTTTCCATCACCTGTGGAAACTTTTAATGCTGTTTATCAACATGAGGACCAAAGTTGTGCCAATGAAAGTCAAAGAAGCCATTATGAGACTGAGAAACAAGAATAAAACTGTTAGAGACATCAACCAAACCTTAGGCTTACCCAAATCAACTGTATGGAACATCATTACCAAGAAAGAGAGCACTGGTGAGCTTACTAATTGCAAAGGGACTGGCAGGCCAAGGAAGACCTCCACAGCTGATGACAGAAGAATTCTCTCTATAATAAAGAAAAACGCCCAAACACCTGTCCGACATCAGAAACACTCTTCAGGAGTCGGGTGTGGATTTGTCAACGACCACTGTCTGCAGAAGACTTCATGAACAGAAATACAGAGGCTACACTGCAAGATGAAAACCACTGGTTAGCCGCAAATATAGGATGGCCGGGTTACAGTTGGCCAAGAAGTACTTAAAAGAGCAACCACAGTTCTGGATAAAGGTCTTGTGGACAGATGAGACGAAGATTAACTTATATCAGAGTGATGGCAAGAGCAAAGTGTGGAGGAGAGAAGGAACTGCCCAAGATCCAAAGCATACCACCTCATCTGTGAAATACGGTGGTGGGGGTGTTATGGCCTGGGCATGTATGGCTGTTGAAGGTACTGGCTCACTTATCATTGATGATACAACTGCTGATGGTAGTAGCATAATGAATTCTGAAGTGTATAGACACATCCTATCTGCTCAAGTTCAAACAAATGCCTCAAAACTCATTGGCCGGCGGTTCGTTCTACAGCAAGACAATGATCCCAAACATACTGCTAAAGCAACAACGGAGTTTTTCAAAGCTAAAAAATGGTAAATTCTTGAGTGGCCAAGTCAATCACCCGATCTGAACCCAATTGAGCATGCCTTTTATATGCTGGAGAAAACTGAAGGGAACTAGCCCCCAAAACAAGCATAAGCTAAAGACGGCTGCAATACAGGCCTGGCAGAGCATCACCAGAGAAGACACCCAGCAACTGGTGATGTCGATGAATCACAGACTTCAAGCAGTCATTGCATGCAAAGGATAGGCAACAAAATACTAAACATGACTACTTTCATTTACACGACATTGCTGTGTCCCAAACATTATGGTGCCCTGAAATGGGGAAACTATGTATAAACTGCTGTAATTTCTACATGGTGAAACCAAAATGTTTAAAAATACTCTTTAATAAAATAAAGTGACAATGTGCACTTTAACCACATGTGATTTTTTTTTTCTATTACAAATCTGAAATTGTGGAGTACAGAGGCAAATATATAACTGATGGGTCTTTATCCCAAACATTATGGAGGGTACTGTAATTCATATGGAAGACGAGAGCATCCCTATCAAAATATGTTCTTGAGATTAAGATGGCAAAATGCCTGGAACAGCCGTTTATCAATGTGTGATGCCACCGTCCTGTTAGCTGGCAAGACCTAGGGCTTGGACACTCTTGAGGCAGGAAACATGTTCTCGATGTTGGGGGAGTCCAGAACCAGGGGCCACAGTTTAAGAATAAGGAGTAAGCCATTTAGAACGGAGACGTTTCTCTGTGAGAAACACTTATTCTCACAGAGAGTGGTGAGTCTGTGGAATTCTCTGCCTCAGGAGGCACAGGAGGCAGGTTCTCTGGATGCTTTCAAGAGAGAGCTAGATAGGGCTCTTAAAA
>CM075982.1:49602181-49751645 GCA_038087875.1 Malacoraja senta
TTCAGGATCAAACCCTGGTCTCTGGCATTGTGAAACAGCAACTCTACCGCTGTGCCACCGTGCCGATCCTTGGTCTCTGCATTGTGAAACAGCAACTCTACCGCTGTGCCACCGTGCCGATCCTTAACTCTATTTCTCCACTATTGGTAGCCATGTATTGTAATTTGGCCATTTTCTTGACATCACGTTCGACACAATTATTGCGGGCCGAAGGGCCTGTTCCTTTGCTGAACTGTTCTATGCTTCTCCCCCCCCCCCCCCCCCAAATTCCTTGCTGTCTCATTACCAACCATTCCTATTTTAAGGAGCTTCATAAAAACTGGATCTGTCTTTTGGTCACACGAACAAACATCTTTTTGTGGCTTTGTGCCAATGTTTGTTTATAGTGATCTTGTGAGCTATATTTTGCTTTATCAAAGGCACTATAACAATATTATTAATGACGCTTTAGGCAGCAAAGATTTTAATTCCATTGCAGTGATTGTGACCTTGTGTGCTGTACTGTTTCCCCAGCTGTTTTCTAAATCTTTCAGTTAGTGCATTCCATGCTTTCTTATTTTTAGCATGTCTGAACTTTTGTGGCTTCTTCGTCACCATCCTCAGCATCTTCACCGCCATTCCAATCCCATCTCTAATTAAAAGCATCTAGTCGGCAGCACATCAGTAACTGGGGCCGGTGAAACTGAAGAAGTTGATTGTTGGAATGGTTGACAGTCAAACATACCACTTTAGTTAGAGATACAGTGTGGAAACAACAGGCCCTTCGGCCCACTGAGCCCATGCTAACCAACAATCATCCAACACTAGTTCTACCCTACACACTTGAGACAATTTACAGAAGCCAATTAACCTGCAAACCTGCGGGTCTTTGGAATGTGGGAGGCATCTGGCGGAAACCCACATGGTCACAGGGAGAACGTGTAAACTCCATACAGACCGCACCCTTGGTCGGGATCGAACCCGGGTCTCTGGCGCTATAAGGCAGCAATTCTACCGCTGTGCCGCCATAACCTTGGTACAATTTGAAGCAAAGGGATTGGATGGACGTCCAAGTATACTGGAGTCTTGGCTAACAGAAATAAGAAAATCTGAAATATAATCAGAAAAGGCCAGAAATACTTACAGGTCTGTTGGTGGATAAATAGTTAAAGTTGCCTTTCTCAGGTTAATCCCACTTGCCAACATTTAGCCAGTAGCCCTGTAAACCTTTCCAATCTATGTCCCTATCTAACGATTTTTAAATGTTGCAATTATACCTGTTTCAACTACTTGTGTTACCTTGGGGAGGCACAATGACACAGCGGTAGAGTTGCTGCTTTACAGCGCCAGAGACCCAGCTTTAGTCCTGACTACAGGTCCTGTCTGTACGGGGTTTTCACTAGGTGCTCCAGTTTCCTCCCACACTCCAAAGACGTACAGGTTTGTAGGTCAATTGGCTTCGGTAAAGATTGCAAATTGTCCCTAGTGTGGCGGAGAGTGTTAGTGTACGGGGATCACTGGTCAGCGCAGACTCTGAAAAGGGCCTGTTTCTGTGCTGTATCTCCAAACTAAACTAAACTACTTCCTCTGGCAACTTTCAAGAATTATATACTATTTTTGTTTCTGTTTGGCACAGCGGTAGAGTTGCTGCCTTATAGCGCCAGTGACCCGGGTTCGATCCCGACCAAGGTTGTGGTCTGTATGGAATTTGCACGTTCTCCCTGTGACCGTGTGGGTTTTCGCCGGGTGCTGCGGTTTCCTCCCACATTCCAAAGACTTGCAGGTTAATTGGCTTCTGTAAATTGTCTCAAGTGTGTAGGATAGAATGGACAAGTGTGTGGTCAGCATGGACTCGGTGGGTCGAAGGGCCTGTTTCCATGCTGTATCTTGAAACTATGCTAAAGTTGTATGTTTGTCTGTCAACCACTCCAGCATCAACTTCTTCAGTTTCACCGTCCCCAGTTACTGATGAGCTGCCGACTAGATGTTGTTAATTAGGGATGGGGTAGGAAGGCGGTGAAGATGCTGCCGATGGTGGCGAAGAAGCCACAAAAGTTCAGACATGCTAAAAAAGAGTATATAATTCCTGAAAGTTATTTGCTTTTCAACACTCCCCAGTGCCCTGCTGTTTATTGCACAAGTCCTAACCTGGTTTAACTTACCAAAGTGCAACAGTCCACACTTGTCCTGGTTAAATTCTATCTGCCAGCCCTTGGATCACTTTCCCAGTTGATCTATGTCCTGTTGTAGCCTTGAATAACCTTCTTCCTAACCTTATGATCTAACCTTCCAACTCTACCACTGCGCCATCCTGCACCGTCTATCTCTTTCATCTTTTCTTTATCCCTCAAAATTCACCTGATATTTGGCCCTCACAGTTTCTTTGCTCCACCATTGGTGTCCGTGCATTATCGATGGAGTTCTTTCAATAGTTCTCTCTGCCTCACTACTTCCTTCCTTTCCTATAAGTCTGCTTGAAGTGTACATCTTTGTATTCCTTTATGGGGCATGGGTATCGCTGGGAAGGGTGGCATTTGCTGCACATCCATGATTGTCCTGAGATGGTCAGAGAGTCATACAGCGTGGAAACAGGCCCTTCGGCCCAACACCAATGGTGACTTTTAATCACCTGTCCTAATGTGTCCTTAAAATACTTCTGTGAACCACAAAGTGGTTCATTCTAGGCAGAGAGAGTTACAAAACATAAGTACGTTTCTGTAGATTAAACTTAAACTAATTAGAGGCGGACCATGGCGCATGTTTTTTCTATTTTTGAAATAGTGAAAACCCGTAAAAGGTATAAACAGGGAACCAGATGAATAACTTTATGTACTTTTGAGCCCTATTCAGCTCACTGACCCAATTGTGTCTGTGGTGAGCTGTGTAACTGGCCACATTTTCCTCTTAATTGACAGGCCAGCATAAACATGTTCAACTGTCTCACTGCATTGATCAAATAAATATCTTCACAATATTGCCACGGGATTGTTTGCAGCCCATGAGGAGGCAGATAGAGCCGATAGTGGCACTTCAATGGGACACAAAGTACTGGAGTAACTTAGCGGGTCAGCCAGTATCTCTGGAGAAGATGGATAGGTGGCGTTTCGGGTCAGGTTAGGTGACGTTTGATCAGAATTGACTGTCGGGGATGTTTTTGTGGAGAATACCATGTCTTCACGTTTTGCACAGTTACTTCCTACTCTCACAAGAACACAAAGTGCTGGAGTCACTCAGCAGGTCAGGCAACATCTCTGAAGAATATGGATCGAAGAAGGATCTCGACCCAAAACTTCAACTATGCATGTTCTCCAAGGGATGCCTGACCCGCGGTTACTCCAGCACTTTGTGTCATTTTATGTAAACCCACATCTGCAGTTCCTTGTTTCGACACTTTAATGGGATTGGACTGAGTTTGTCATCCTAAATTTTACACTCATGTCTGTAGAGGTTTTTTTTAAACCATGGCTTTCTGACTCATGCATAACTCTCTAAATTTCTAAATGGAAAAGGGAGAGGAGGCTTGCAGTCATTGTGCATGATGAAGTAAAATGGGTTGGACAAACTTCCTCTTTCATGGTTATCTAGCTTGGACATTACTCCAGCAACAAAACTGGGTGGGTGCCTTTTTGGTGTTTCTGAGATAAAGGGAGGACCATGGGCGACCTCAACCAACAGTTCAAAAACTGACTTCAGTACCCACAATAATTCTGTGACTCCACCCCATCAATTGATATTTCTCATTGAAATCTAGAGCACTTGAGCTGGGTGAAATGGTTAGATTGTTTTCTTTTGGAAGTTTAAAGAAAAACTAGCTTCTTAATCAAAAAACCCTGGACTTAACGTTGAAGAACACAGAGATCATTAGACATAGGAACGGATTAGGCCATTTGGTCCATCAAGTTTGGTCCAACTTGATCTATCTTTCCCTCACAAACACATTCTCCTGCCTTTTCCCCATAATCATTGCCCTTACTAATGAAGAACCTATCAAACTCTGCTTTAAAAATACCCAGAGACTTGGCCTCTGTGACAACGAATTCCACAAATTCATGCTCTGGCTAAAGAAGTTCCTCCTCATCTCCATTTTAAGTATACGTCCTTTTATTCTGAGACTATGCCCCAGATCCTAGACTCCCACTAGTGGAAACTTGTTGAAATAGACAGTGCGTAGCAGACCATATTGAACTTGTAACAGGAGGCACCCCGGGGGCATTAAGGCTGAAGGTGTCAGCGCGAGGAGAAGGACGATGGTTCGGTTAGAGACGACAGCTGCAATGGCCACTTATGGTCAGCGACGGCTGGCACTGTAAAATGGTGCCACAACATGGCGCCTCTTGCATGTAGACTCAGTGGACTGTTTTTGTACGTTATCCCATCGGGAATTGTACTTATGTAGGGCAATAATCTTACTGATCTGTATGCACAAAAAATAATTTTACTGTACCGTGGTACGCATAATAATAAAGAACCATTGGGATACTTTCCAAACTTTTTACGAGGGTTATTTTGCAGTAGGATGTTGAGGTTGCCTGAGACTGGGGACTGTTCTTGTTTCTATTTTGACGTGTGTTGCCTGGTACAATCAGAGAACATGCAGGCGGACTGCTTCCCCACAATTAGTTTCTGTTTGTGGGTTTCCTGTTGCAGAGGAAAGATTAGACGCCTGTGCAGAATGGCTGTGCGTACGTACCCAACACTGGACACCCACACTTGTCAGTGAGTGTGTTTCGCAGCCATCTTCTGACCTTGGCTTTACATTTACATTGCGATTGCCGCCCACAATTTTGCAGCTTTTTGTCGGGAAACATATTTTCTTAAGAGAGTTGAGTGAACATAGTACAGAATGGGAGGGTATTGGAAACAAACAAAAGGCATCAATGTGGGCTTTATATATTTTTGCAGTCATTGGGATCCCTGTTGAAAAGCATTGCTTAAAATACGTTGGAAGCAAATTAAATTGCAGTTTTCAAAAGGTAAGTGAATATGCAATGCAAAAGCGGAGGGGCTGTAGAGCGAAAACGCTGCTGCCTTGCAGCGCCAGAGACCCGAGTTTCTTCCTGACTACGGGTGCTGTCTGTGTGGAGTTTGTCCGTTCTCCCTGTGACCGCATGGGTTTTCTCCGGGTGCTCCGGTTTCCTCTTGCATTCTAAAGATGTACAGGTTTATGAGTTATCACCCAGCCAACAATGGGCCATTATGGGCTCCACTCTTCCTTGGTCATCTGCTGCCAGCTCTGATTTGTTCTGGCATTTTGCTACCTTCACTTTACTTTCAGTCTGAAGAAGGGTTCCAACCTAAAATGTCACCCATCCTTTTTCTTCAGGGATTCTGCCTGACCTGCTGAGATACTCCAGCACTTTATGTCTATCTCAGATTTATAGGTTAATTGGCTTCAGTCTATTGCCCCTAGTGTGTAGGATGCAAAAATAAGTACAATGGACAACCAGTGTATGGGTGATTGTTGGTTGCCGCAGAGTCAGTGGGCTGAAGGGCAGTTTCCATGCTGTATCTCTAAACATGCTTTAAAATGAAAACGAGTGAAACTTGTACTGCAATGCTCAAGGAATAAACAATATGGTTTAAGAAATCGTACTGGATTTGGCTGAAGCTGCTGGTTAAGGCGGCCTCAAATAAATTGGTTCCATCTGGGTGGTTGTAAATTGTTGTTTGACGCAGGAAACATGATGACTAATTTGCACACAACAAACATCCAAGTTGTGTGGATCAGATAATCTATTTTAAAATATGAGAGACTTTTAGTCCCGGGGTCACAGTGTCTTGAAATCTTTATGCACAGGCCCTTGGTTAATGTCTTCATTAGTAAGGGCACCAAAAGTTACTGGGAGAAGGCAAGGAAAATTAGATCAGCCGTAATTGAATGGTGCAGCAGACTTGATGGGCTGAATGGCCTAATTCTGCTCCTGCTCCCATGTCTTATGATCTCATGTCCTATTCAAAAAGCTGCCTGTGCAAATCTATCAGGCCTGCAGTAGGTTGGCAACCTAGATTTCTTCACTCTCGGTCAAGGTGGAATATAAAACCACATCCCTGTGAGATGAGAGATAAATCAGATCAACGGTTCTATGGTTACTTTATTGTCATGTGTGCAGAGAGACAGTAACATGCTTGTTCAGTATACTATCTGTAAAATCATGAGTAAATTAGAGAAACAAGGAACTGCAGATGCTGTTTTCCAAAAAAAGACAAAATGCTGGAGGAACTCAGCAGGTTGGGCAACATCTCTGGAGAATGGATAAATGACGCTTAGGATCAGGAACCTTCTTCAGTCCGATCCGAAACGTCACCTATCTATATCATCCAGAGATGTTGCCTGAAGCACTGTGTTATTCCAGCACTCTCTGTCCTATTGAGTAGAATAGATCTCGTTTGGGACAGCACTCTGTGAGTTGCCACATTCCGGCCCTCTACCTGCAACTTCCAAATCTCTGAAAAGTCTGATCAAGGCCTCAGGAAATATGCAGTGACTTACATTTCTCACTTTAAGGCCTGGTGACCTGACAACACTAGGCCAACGGATGGGCCTGGCCCAGAATAATGCTGCTTGCTCCTTCCACCGCCACTCCATGCAGCTGCCACAGGCTGCGCTCGATCCACCTGCTCCTTGCTCTCTGTGAATCTTTATCCCGTTCCTTCTTGCTTCCTACCCAATGTATTTTGGACTCAAGCTCTCAACTCCGAGCCTGTGTGACATTCCTCTCCTATATTTGACCTTGCTGTACTGTACTATTTGGTAGTTTTCTATACTATGCTCTTACTGGATTATTTGTGGTCCATAATCTCTGGAACTTTGTACTGAAGACAAAGTTGTCAATGCTTTGCTTTATTGCGATGCAAAAGTGTTCGCAACTTCGCAACGTCTGCCGTATGCTTAAACGTACTTGTGTACTGAAATGGAGTTCCTGTAAGTCATTTCCTGCTCCTTCACATGTTCACTGTTGTGGTTATCAAAGGTGCAGTCAACATTGAATCAGTGAATTGCCCTGTGCTTTAACATATACCATTTTCCTGTTTACAAAATCCTTTGTGAATAATATGCCTAGATGAAATGGGTATAACTATTTTGTTATAAGCAGTACAACAAATTCATAATTACTCTGAACCAGAGGTCATAGGTTTAAGGTGAGGGGGGGGAAAGATTGAATAGGATCGTGAGTGACAACTTTTTCACAGGGAGGCAGGTATATGGAGCGAGGAGATAGTTGATGCAGGTGCTATCACAACATTTTAAAAACATTTGGACAGGTACATGGATAGGATGTGTTTACAGGGATATGGGCCAAACGCAGGCAGATGGGGCATGTTCGGCTGGGCAAGTTGGGCCGAAGGGCCTGTTTCCATGCTGTATGACTGAGTTTAGGGATACAGCATGGAAACAGGCCCTTCGCCCCACCCAGTCCACACCAACCATCAGTCATCCGCTAGTTCTATGTTATCCGCTTTTCTCATCCACTCCCTGCACACAAGAGGCAATTTTACAGCGGGCCAAATACCTCCAAACCTGCATGTGTTTGCGATGTGTGTTTGAAACCGGAGCACCCGGAAGAAACCCACGTCGTTACAGGGAGAGCGTGTTAGCTCTACACAGACAGCACCCAAGGTCCGGAACGAACCCAGGTCTCTGGCGTAATGAGGCAGCAGCTGTACCTGCTGTGCCAACCAGTTGGCTGCATGGCTTTTTATCCCAGAGAAAGTAATTTTATTTTCAGAACTTCATCCCCCAGAATAACATTTTTTTTAATGAAATGATTTTAAAACTGAAGGTAATTTTTTTTTGTTTAGCTTGGTATTCTTTGAAATAAATCACTTTCACTTCCTGTAGACATAAGGAACTACAGATGGTTGTTTACAATAAAAGACACAAGGTGCTGGACTAACTCAGCGGGTCAGGCAGCATCTCTGGAGATGGATAGTGACCTATAGGCCGGGAATCCTCTTCAGACTGTATGACGAAGATGGTGCCCGACGCGCTGAGTTACTCCTGAACTTTGCGTCACTTTCACTTCCTGATACATTTATGTGGGCATTCTTTGATCTAATCAGACAAATAATGTTGTCGTTGTAACACCCCACAGTTGGCACCAGATACAAAGTCCTGTCAGAATCGAGACAATCACCATTTTATGTCCATGTAGAAACAAGGAATTGCAGATGCTCGTTTACTAAAGAAGATACAATGTGCTGGCGTAACTCAGTGGGTCAGGCAGCATCTTAGACTTACAGCGAGATATTGCGCAGAAACAGGCCTTAGGCCCACCGAGTCTGCCATACATGAGCACTATCCTGCACACTAAGGACAATTTACAATATTTTATTGAAGCCAATTAACCTACAAATCTGTACGTCTTTGGACTGTGGAAGGGAAAATGGAGCAAACCTATGCTGTCACGGGGAGAACATAGAAACTCCGTACAGACAGCACCCGTAGTCAAGACTGAACCTGGGTCACTGGCGCTGAGAGACAGGAACTCTACAGCTGCGCCACCGTGCCGCTCACCAGGGGAAGGAAATCGAAAGCAATTGACCTATATAATAGACGGAGACCTAGCACCTGTTCAGCTGGCCAGGAAGTAAGAAAAGGAGTGTGAAAAATCTAAATAAAACAGTTGTGAAATATTCTATCAAAGGGAAACTTTTATAATTATTGTTCTCCCTTATGTTAGAAGTTATAAGTGCAGAATTCAATCATGGCTGATCTATCTTTCCCTCTCATCCCCATTCTCCTGTCTTCTCCCCATAACCTTTGACACCCTCAATAATCAAGAATTTGTCAATCTGCGTGATTAAAAATAGCCAGTGACTTTGGCCTCCACAAAGTCTGAGGCAATGAATTCCACAAATTCATTACCCACTGGCTAAAGAAATTCCTCCTCAGTTCACTGTCATCTGGAACATGCTGCTTTAGTGTGTAACACTTAATGAATGTTAATGATGTGTGCTTCCTCTGACAGGTCGTATGGCAGTGTGTTCAAAGCTATTCATAAAGAATCCGGCAAGTGGTGGCTATCAAACAGGTCCCGGTGGAATCTGACCTGCAGGAGATTATCAAGAAATCTCGATCATGCAGCAATGCGACAGTGAGGCTCCACGATTTTTTTGTTGCTGGCTACCGATCTTGACTTGTTTTTTAAACTCTTTGGGTTTGATATCACAAGATACCTTGTATCTCATGATACCACAAGATTCGGATTATTGGGTGAATAAGAACACAGACTTTCTTTGACAAACATCTGGACCAAATTATCAGGGAAGGAATTCAAAGCAGAAAGAAAATTGTTTATGAAAATAAATGTAATTAACTGACATGACCCACGTGTAGAATTTCGTTTTTGATATTAAATATACTTTAGTTTAGCTTACAGTATGGAGACAGGCCCTTCAGCCACCGTCCACGCCGACCATCGATCACCCGTTCACACTAATTCTATGTTATCCCACTTTCACATCCTACACACTAGGGCAATTTACAGAAGCCAATTAACCTATAGATTTGCTGTGGGATGTGGGAGGAAACCGGAGCACCCGGAGAAAACTCACACAGTCATAGGGAGAACATACAAACTCTGTACCGACAGCAACCGAGGTAAGGATTGAACCCGGGTCTCTGGCGCTGTAAGGCAGCAACTCTACCGCTGCTCCACTCTGCTGTCCTGTGGCATGATTCAAAGAAGAACTGCCGACATGAACATTAATTAGTTCATCACCAGATTATCTGTTCATTCACCTTGTTCCCATTTGTGGTACATTGTTGATCCACATTGGGTGTCCCGTTTACCTCGTTTAAGGGGAATGCAAGAACCAAGGCTTTGTGAGTTTAAAAAACAGCGCAGGATTCGGAGGTCTCATGAGTTTAAGTGGGAGGTGTGGGAGATGTAGCTGTGGAATTCATTGCCACAGATGGCTGCGGAGGCCAAGTCAATGGATATTTTTAAGGTGGAGATTGACAGATTCTTGATTAGACAATAGACGCAGGAGTAGGCCTTTCGGCCCTTCGAGCCAGCACCGCCATTCAATGTGATCATGGCTGATCATCCCCAATCAGTACCCTGTTTCTGCCTTCTCTCCATATCCCCTGACTCCGCTATTTTTAAGAACCCTATCTAGCTCTCTCTTGAAAGCATCCAGAGAACCTGCCTCCACTGCCCTCTGAGGAAGAGAATTCCACAGACTAGTTAGGGTGTCAAGGAATATGGGGATAAGGCAGGTGAATGGGGTTGAGAGGGAAAGATAGATCAGCCATGATTGAATGGTGGAGTAGTCGTGATGAGCTGAATGGCTTAATTCTGCTCCTTGAACTTATGAGGCAGACCTCCCCAGTTGAGGGAGGGTGAAGTTGTAGACTCATGGGAGACTGCAGCCTGTTGAAGTCAGGCAGCTAAAGTTTCTACTGAAATTTTGGAGAGGCAGATGGGTGCTGGGAATTTTGGAGCTGGGGCCAAGGGCTTTTGCTGAGGGAAAAGGGTATGGCAAGATCTTGCATCAGGGGCTTAAGCTAACTAGATCCTGCGCATGCGCTCGTGGGCCACAAGATCAGAGGATGGGAGCAGGGGACATGAGACTGCAGATGCTGGAATCTTGAGCTAAAAACAAACTGCTGGAGGAATTTGGCAGGTCAGGCAGCATCTGTGGAGGAAAATTCACTGATAACATTTGCTGGTTGGACCCTTTTTCATTAGCCACCTAGCCCCTCAAGCCTGCCTCCACCATTCAATATGACCGTGACTGATCTGTGCAGTCATCAACTCCTATTCTGTGCCAGTTCCCCACAGCCTTCAATTCAAATATTTATCCATCTCCACGTTTATCCATCCATCTAATGATCTGGCCTCTACCGCCCTCTGCGGTGAAGAATTCCAGAGATATACTACCCTCTGAGAATTCACCATGAGTTGAGCTAGTACAACAGAGCCGTGTCACTATTTGTCCGGACCTCCTTGCTATTGGACCAAGACGGTTCTACAGACAGTCCCAGGTTACTCACATTGACCAGAAAATCACATTTCAGCCATTCAGCAAATTCCTGCCTTTGGTAAATGACATCTCTTCTTGCCCTGTCAAGGCTGTGTGGCAGCTGATACACAACACTCAGAATATTCACACACTGGCATCTTCCACGCCACAGAGTCTGAGTGACTTGCCTAAGAAAATGTAAAAACCACTTCAAAACGAATTGAGGTTAAACAAAACGATTTATTATACATTGTACATGGATTGGAAAGGTTAGAGGGATATGGGCCAAATGCCAGGCAGGTAGGACCAGTCCATGTTTAAGGGGGGGGGGGGGGGTGGAGAGAAAGATTTAATGGGAATCTGAGGGGTAACATTTTTACACAAAGAGTGCTAGGTGTATGAATGAGATGCCGGAGGAGGTACTTGAGGAAGGGACTATTGCAACGTTTAAGAAACATTTAGACAGAAACATGGATAGGAGGGTTTATGGGTATATGGACCAAACGCGGGCAGGTGGGACCAGTGTAGATGGCACATGATGTTAGGTGTGGGCAAGTCGGGCTGAAGGGCCTGTTTCCACGCGGTATGACCCAATGGAAATTTGCGTAAATTGAGGTAACTATGACAATTGTTCTCGTCGATGGGTATAACAAACGTTACATTTTCAACCACTCATTTGTACTTTCTAAGAAAATATTTTAATTTTCCTTCCCTTTCTCCACAGTCCTCATGTGGTTAAGTACTATGGAAGCTATTTTAAGAATACAGACCTGTGGATAGTCATGGAATACTGTGGCGCTGGCTCCGTGTCAGACCTTATTCGAATAAGGAATAAAACGGTAATTCAGTCCTTTTGCTTTTTTCCCCAGAAAGTCAGCATTATCTGCCAACAGTATATGAGTGCAAGTTTAGAAGCTGATATCATAGGACAAAGCAGCAGTGGAGCTGCTGTCTTACAGCGCCAGAAACCCAGGTTCGATCCTGATTACGGTCTGTGCAGAGTTTGTACGTTCTCCCTGTGACTGCATGGGTTTTCTCAGGTAGCAATGTTACAAAATTTTGAGATTTTAAAAATCAAGTCTGCAATTTATCCCATCAGATAAAGCATAAAAAGAAGTTTAATTTGACACCTAATTCACGTTCATATCTTCAGTATTAAAAAAGTTATGGCCATTTTCATACTCGGAAATTAGCATCTTGTTCCCTATTGCTTTTCCATTGACTTAACACAAAAGCTGTGATCAAGGACAGTCAAAAGCCCATAACTTTCTTAAAAATTAAGAGAACTGAATGAAATTTTCAGTTTTTATAGATTGAAGCATTCTGAAACAAATATGAAACAATCTTACTTGGATGACCTGAAATGAAAGCATATAATTAGTTAGTTACCCAATTGTAGCTAATTACAAAATTCAATTACTAGATCTAAACATCTATCCATTCTTAAGAAAAGGTTAACATTTTTAAAAGCCTAAGTGTCCAAATAACATTCACACAAAAATTCCCAATATAACATTATTTTTAAATCTCATTGTCATGAATTTATAGGCCAAATGGAAGGAATTTAGTGTTTAATTCCTGTAAATTAATGGCCATTTAAATCATCTTGCGAGTGGGGTTTTGTGGAATGCGCTGGTTTGGAACGTTGCGGTTGCGGTGAATTTAAACCCATATCGTCAGGAAAAACACTGCTGGTTCGTATATTTACATAATCACATTTTCGCAACGTGAAATTTTGATTAAGGGCATCCTAAGAACCAAGTTTATATGTAAAAATAAACGGCGACCTTGCCGTCCCCTACGTGAGATCCGTCCCGTTGTCGGCATTGACGGCATTTGAAGATGATTTTAATTTTACTCCAACAATTTAATTATCCAGTGCTAATTTTAATAAACTTAATAAAACGGCAGTCGAAGCGATTTTTCTTTAGCAACTAATCAGCCTGACAGACATCGATTTGAATAGGCTGCCGAAATACCGCATTTTAAACCCGCCCCCTCTCAAAGGCGCCAAAGTCGCACACACGGGCAGTGGCAGAACTGCAGCGCCGCTGAAGGTAAGTTTTGTAACATACCTACTCCAGGTGCTCATTTTCCTCCCACACGCCAAAGACGTGCGGGTTTGTAGGTTAATTGCCTTCTGTAAATTGTTCCAAGTGTAGGATAGAATTAGTTTTTAACGGGTGATCATTGTTGGTATGCATCTGTAGGCCAAAGGGCCTGTTTCTACACTATCTCTAAAGTAAACTGAAGTGGAATTATCTAAAGTCATAGAGTCACACAGCACGGAAATAGAGACAAATAGTGTGGAAATAGGCCCTTTGGCCCAATTTGTCCATGCTGACCAAGATGCTCCATCTGCACTCGTCTCACCTGCCTCCATTTGGCCCGACCCTCTAAACCTTTTCGCTCTATGTACCAATTTACTGTTGTGTTGTGTCTTTTTTAAATTGCTGTGTTTTTCTCACAAATATGTAATTACTGATTCTGTTCTATTCTGTTTTGTGGGGTTTTTTTGTTGCACAATCCGCAATCATTGCCACTTTTCACTGCACATCTCGTATGCGTATGTGACAAATAGACTTGACTTGACTGTCCAAATGAGGAATGAGATAACGAGTGTTAGTTAAATGGAAAATGCCACGCTGAGACCTATTTGAAGAAATTCAATTGCTTGCTTTTGCTTGGTCCCTATAACGGTTTGAAGGAGATTGCAAGATTATATTTTATCTGCTGTGCTTAGGCTTGTAATCACTTGCAATGTAATTTGTGCAAACTGATTAGATCCCCCCAAAGCAGCACCTGTGTTTTCCCTTAATTATAGTGATGGTGCTGCAAAGCACTTCATTAAAAATGCTCTGGGCTGAACAGTGGCCATGAGAGGTACTATAGAAATGCAAGTTCTTTGCATCTTTGAATGAGGAGCAGACATGAGTGGGGAACATACCTTGGAGACAATATGCAGTAATTTGTGCACAACAGCATTAATTCAGGTGTTGGGGCATCTTCCACATCACAGATGGTACAGTTAGAACGGAAATGTAAGTATCTCTATCTCTGATGGTGGGATACTTTACATTGTTATTATGTCATTAAGCCGGAAAGAGTGCGGAGAAGATTTGAGAATGTTGCCATGACTCAAGGGCCTGAGCTATAGGGAAAAGTTGGGCAGGCTAGGACTTTATTCCTTGGAGCGCAGCAGACTGAGGGGTGATCTTATAGAGATGTATAAATTCACGAGGAGAATAGATATGGTGAATGCACAGTCTTTTATCCAGGGTAGGGAAATCAAGAACCAGAAGGCATAGCTTTAAGGTGAGAGGTGGAAAGATTTAATAGGAATCCGAGGGGCAACTTTTCACACAGAGGGTGGTGGGTATATGGAACGAGCTGCCAGAGGAGGCAGTTGAGATAGGTACTACAACAAGATTTAAAAGACATTTTGATGGGTACATGGTAGGAACGTTTTAGGGAGATATGGGCCAAATGTGGGCAAATATGATTGGCGAAGAAGGGGCATCTTAGCCGACATGGGCAAGTTGTGCCGAAGGGCCTGTTTCTGTGCTGTATGGCTCATTGGTAGATGAATAGTAATGCACTGTGCTTCGCCTTTACAAAAACGTTTCCGAGATTCTGCATTGTAAATCAGATCTCTTTCCCTTTCTGCAGCTAACAGAGGACGAGATTGCCACAATCTTCCAATCCACGCTAAAAGGACTGGAATATCTGCACTTCATGAGAAAAATCCACAGGGATATCAAAGCTGGAAACATCTTGCTTAACAATGAAGGGCATGCAAAACTGGCAGACTTTGGAGTTGCGGGTCAGCTTACTGTAAGTCACCCTGAAGAATAATGCCCCACACAGCCAAAGACTGTTGTCATGAAGTTATCTGAACCCTTTTCTATTTGATGAGAGAAATATATCAACAAAAATCTATTGACAAAGTATGAATAGGAACTGACTCGAGCAATATTTTTATACATAGAAGTAATATATTTTGCCTACTCTTATATATTGGTACAACCCATTTCCAGAGGCTTTAAACAAGACATCAGAACATGGGATATGTTCAAAATGAAGAAGGGTCTCCACCCGAAACGTCACCCGTTCCTTCTATCCAGGGATGCTGTCTGTCCCGCTGAGTTACTCCAGCTTTTTGTGTCCATCTTCGGTTTAAACCAGCATCTGTAGTTCCTTCCAATACATCAGAACATGGGAACTGCCCCTTCTTCCCAGTTCACCATTCATTAAAAATATTGGGTATTATTTTATGACTTGATCACTGCCAAATGTTAACTCCACAAGTTAACATGTTATAATATCACCGGTGTTTCAATCTGAGTTTCAAAATTATAATTTGAGGTAGCAGCAATTGCTAGAAACAAGGAACTGCTGATGCTAGTTTAAGGACAAAAAGACACAAACTGCTGGAGTAAATCAGCAGGTCAGGCATTATCTCATGAGAACATGGATAGGTGACATATTGAGTCAGGATTTCTTCAGACTGACGAAGTGCTGAAGTAACTCAGCGGGGTCAAGCAGCATCTCTGGAGAACATGGATAGGTGACATTTTGGACCAGAACCCTTCTTCAGACTGGAGAAGGGTCCTGACTCAAAACATCTCCTACCTATGTTCTCCAGAGATGCTACCTGACCTGCTGAGTTACTCCAGTATTGTGTGTCCTTTTGTGTACACCAACATCTGCAGTTCCTTGTTTCTTATCTATAGGCTTGCAGTGTAATGATAACAGAGGTAGAAGGTGAACTGAAGGAGCTGTCGTCTTTGCTGACACATTTCACAGTAAAACAATGCAGCCTGTGAATACTCTAAATCTGTTGGTTGTCTGTTCACCTAGGATATCTATTCTGTCTACCAGTTTGCTCCATTTGGCTGCAAAGTGATGCCAGAATAGACCCTTTTCCAAGTTAGGTTGCTTGCAATAAATAAGGCTTATTAACAGAGCAGCCAGTCAATTTGGGTCGGGACCCTTCTTCGGTCATTACTTTAGAAATGGGACATTAGAAAGACAAGGATAAAGTAATACTTTTTACCTTTAGAAAGGAGATGAGGGGGAATTTATTTATTCATAGGTGGTGAATCTGTGGAAATCATTACCACAGACGGCTGTGGTAGCCAAGTCATTGTGTATTTTTAAAGTGGAGATTGAGATTCCTGGTTAGTAAGGGTGTCAAGGATTATGGGGAGAAAGCAGGAGAATGGGGTTGAAAGGGAAAGATGGATTGGTGGAGTAGACTCGATGGGCCAAATGGCCTAATTCTGCTCCTATGTCTTATGGACTTCCTCCTTTAGTTGCATTCAATAAATAGGGCTTACTAACAGACCTGCCAGTCACTAAGTTAGATGGACAAGGCCAAATTAATACTACAAACATGGGTATCGTTACCAGCGTAAATTGTAATGAATGTTTGAAGAAGACGCAGACTGTATAATTGAAGCTGTTATGGAAAATTTGCAACTGGTGCGGTTTTATTTATGAGATGTAGTTGTCACTAGCAAGGTCAACGTTTCACACTCTCCCTCATTGTCCTTGAGGCAATCCCCTGCTTGGAACCAAAGATCCATTATCGCTATAGGATCTTTGCTTGGAACTGCTGCAGTCTTTATGAAGATACTCCCACGGTGATGTTAGGTATGCAAGACAATGGAGTTTTGGCTGGGCCGTCCGCATTGTTTAATTCTAAGAATATTTTGACGTAGGTAACATTGATACAACTGAGAGGCGTGATTGGTTAGAGTCAGCAACCTTTATTGTGGCTCACATTTAGCTCCAATGAGGTCAGCACAGCAAATTTCCTCCTCTTTAGATATTAGTTAACCAGAGGAAAAAAATCTAGTAGCTTTGCCATTTCATTTACTGATGCTATTTCTAATTCAGTTCTTGATGATTTAATTAACTGAATTAAGATCCCCAGCTGTAGCGACGGGATTTTCATCTGTGTGTCTGCGTTATTCGTCCATATTTCTCAGCCTATCTAATTAAGCTACTTCTATGCCTTCACACAAAACCTTATTGTGCATCCACTGGCATCCGTTTCCCTCTTCCCTCCCCTTGTCCCATCTTCCAATTATATTGTGGAACAAGGCATCTTTGAGTGAATGATAATTAGATAAATACTTGAAGCATAGATGAATCAAAGATTACAATGATGTGCGTAGATCGAGTCAGGGCAGGCTTTGAGAGGCAGAGGCGCTGTCTGGAGCAGCTGAGCTGAATGGCCTTTCTTCTTAAGCCACTTCTTATGCAACAATCGACAGACACAAAGTACTGGAGTAACTCAGCGGGTCAGGCAGCATCTCTGGCGAACATGGATAGGTCAGTCATTGACCCATCCTTTATCTCCACATATGCTGTCTGACACGCTGAGTTCCTCCAGCACTTTGTGTCCATCTTTGGTATAAACCAGCATCTGCAGTTCACAGTAAATTGTTATGCAACTGTGGCTCTGCATTCACTCTTCTGCATAAATTCACTGACTGGTAGGAGTCACTGGTTAGCAATTGGGTGTCGAAACAGACTTATATCCACTCTCAGAGTGGCAAAGTTACTGATTATCCTTTATTGTAGTTACAAGTGTACCACTGTTGGTTCTAGTGGTCAGTAAATGGTTAGCTTGTAGGTTTATTATTGTCACATGTAACAAGGTTCAGTGAAAAGCTTTTGTTTGAGTGCTGTCCAATCAAACCAGATAGTACAATGCATGAAAACAGACACAAAATGCTGCAGTAAATCAGCGGGACAGGTAGCATCTCTGGAAAGAAGGAATGGATCATGGATCGGATCAAGACCCTTCTTCAGACCTTCTTCAGACAATACATGAATACAATCAAACCAGGCACAAGTACAAAGAGTAGAACAAAGAGGAAGATATTAGAGTTTAGAATATAGTTCTCGGCATTACAGCTTAATGTTTGTTAACTTTTCCAATTGTGTGTAAAACAGAAATAATGTACACTGACCTCTACTCCTGCCTAATAAAACCATAAGACAAAAGAGCAGAATTAGGCCATTCGGCCCATTGAGTCTACTCTGCATTCAACACAACTCCATTCTCCTGCCTTCTTCCCGTTACCTTTGACAACCTTACTAATCAAGAATCTATCAATCTCTGATTTAAAAATGCCCAATGACGTGGCCTCCACAGACATTTGTGGCAATGAATTCTCTAGACTCACTGTCCTCTGGCTGAAGAAATTCCTCCTCATCTCCCTTGCAAGGCTATGTCCTTTTATTCTAAGGGTGTGCCATCTGGTTCTGGACTCGGTTTTTTGTAAACATACTTTTCCTGTCTACTCTAATCCTTTCATTATTCAGCAGGTTTAAATGAGATTCCCCCCTCGTCCTTCTAAATTCCAGCAAGTACATGTCCAAAGCTATCAGACACTCCGCATATGTTAACCCAATCATCCCTGGGATCATATTCGTAAACCTTGTGGACACTCTCCAATGACAGCACATCCTTCCTCTGATATGGGACCCAAAACCTCTCAATATTCCACATGTGGCCTCACCAGCACCACATAAAGTCACAGCATTACGTCCTTGCTTTTATATTCTAGTCCCCTCAAAATGGATGGTAGCATTGCATTTGTCTTCCTTACCGCTGACTCAATATGCAAATGAACCTTTTGGGAATCATGCACCAGCACTCCCAAACTCTGTACAAGTTGAATGCAATGCCTGTCCGGACAGAGTCAGTAGATTTAATGGTATCCTTCAAAAGTGAACTGTATGTAGCTTTGAAAAGAGCAGGAAAAATGTAACTAATTGGCTTAAATGCCAGCACAGCTTGAGGGTCTGATATATACTGACCTACATACTGACGGCATAGCTCCATCCAAGACCACAAGAAATTGCAAAGAATTTTGGACGCATCTCGCAAATCAACCTCCCTTCCATTAACTCACATCTACACTTGATGCTGCCTCGTCAAGACCACCAGCATAATCAAGGACCAGTCTCACCCCGGTCATCCCCTCTTCTCCTCTCTCCCATCAGGCAAGAGGTACAGAAGTGAGAAAACGCAACCTCCAGATTAATGGACGGTTCCTTCCCAGCTGTTATCCTATTACCAACTAGAGAGTGGTCCTGAGCTACCATTTAACTCATTGGAGACCCTCAGACTATCTTTAATCGGGCTTTACTAGACTTTATATGGCACTAAACATTATAAATACTAAACATGTATCTGTACCCTGTGGACTGTTCGATTGAAATCATGTATAGTCTTTACCATGCAACATAAAGATTTAACTCAGAATTAATTCAGTTGTGTGTTCTACTTTGGTGTGTGGAAGCCTCGGCCCGGTTGAAAATTCCTTTCAGTGACGTGTGTGTTTTGTGTGTGTGTCTACTCAGGATACAATGGCCAAGCGAAACACGGTGATTGGAACTCCATTCTGGATGGCTCCTGAAGTGATCCAAGAAATCGGTTACAATTGCGTGGCAGATATCTGGTCCTTGGGGATTTCGGCGATCGAGATGGCAGAAGGAAAGCCACCTTATGCGGACATTCATCCCATGAGGGTAAGGAGAAATTAAGGTATACCAAGTCCACTGGGCTTTTCATAGCCCCTTGCACAGTCATAGTCAAAACATTCATGTCTCTTTCTGTGCCTTCGAGATTGCAATGCCACCCACACATTTGTGATAACATTGTTCCCCAAAAAAAGGAAAAACCTGCGACTTTAAATCTGAGAACATTTAAAGTAGGAGGGGAATACTCAGCACATCAAGCCTTTTAATTCTAGTTTAGTTCAGTTTATAGTCACGTGTACCGAGGTACAGTTAAAAGCTTTTGTTGCGTGCAAACCAGTCAGACAAGGAACTGCAGATGCTGCCTTACAAAAAAGATACACTGCTGAAAAAAAGAAAGTGCTGGAGTATTTCAGCAGTTCAGGCTCTGGAGAACATGCATAGTTGAACTTTCAGATTGGGACCGATGTTTGAAAAGCTTGCCTAAACCATTTAAAAAAAAGTCTAATATACAACTTCCCACCACACTGTAGTGCATGTGTCAAGCCTCAGAATGTAGTTTCATGTTCCTTGACTTTAGTTTTTTTCCTCAGTTGTGGTGCTAAAACAGGAGTTTTCTTTTCTCCGCAATTAAGGTGCCATATAGCACTTAGATGCTATATGGTGCTATATAGCACAACATATAGTCACCTATATAGCTGCAGCTGGGACTTTGGAAACAGTGTCAAAAACTGACCATCTTTCTTTGTTTCCTGTACTTAACTGGGATTGTACTTATGTATGGCAATAACCTTACTGATTCTACGCAAAGAAGCATTTCACTGTACCTTGGTACACGTGATAATAAAGACCCATTGAACCATTGAGGAGTCTTGCCCTTTAGAAATCACACTATAAATTTTCAGATTGTTAGGAGTTTCGGTTGACTTTATTAAATTGCATTTTTTAAGTGCTAGATTGGAGAGCTGATTCTTAAGATCTTTTAATGTGTTTTTATTCACACAAGGTCAACCTTTTTATATTTAACCATTCATCCGAAAGATTTAGAAAATCACACTATAAATTTCCAGAGTGTTGGGAGTTTCAATTTACTTTATTAGAAAACATTTTTGAAGTGTTCGGATGGAGAACTGATTCTTACGACCTTTTACTGTGTTTTTATTCAAGCGAGGTCAACATTTTATATTTGAGCATTCATCTGAAAGATTTAGAAAATCACACCATAAATTTCCAGAGAGTTGGGAGATAGTTGACTTTTTTTAAATGTCATTTTTTTGAAGTTAGGATGCTGAGTTGATTCTTAACATCGTTTACTAAGCCTTATATTCAAGCAAGGTCAATATTTCATGCTTTAACCATTTGTCTGAAAGTGACTTAAAAATGTTTTATTTCACCCCCCCCCCCCCCCCCCATTATTCTACAGGCTATTTTCATGATTCCCACGAATCCGCCACCAACATTCCGGAAACCAGAACTCTGGTCGGATGAATTTACAGATTTTGTAAAGCAATGTTTAGTTAAAAACCCAGAGCAAAGAGCTGCTGCAACACAGCTTCTACAGGTATGTGCAAACATAATGTGATAATGTCCAAAGAAAGGCATGGTCTGGCGGTTAAATGTGCATGTTTCTAATGCCAGTCAGTACTTAAGAAGGTTAATTTAACCGATACTGGAAATGTTACGCCTGATATTCAACCAAACGTTGTAATGGAATATGGTAACACTAACAGGAAATGTAATATTTAGTTAAATACTAATAACACTGCAACCGGAAACATGATGCAATAAAACCCATAACACTGGCATTTTTTGAAGTGTTGAGATGCTGAGTTGATTCTTAACATCTTTTTCTAAGACTATTTATATTCAAGCAAGGTCAACATTTTATGGGGTCTTTGGATGGGCACATTTTCCAGACTGTCGGATGTCATTCTATTCTTTTTTTCAGATGTTACACAGTAGAATAATATTTTTCCCAGTGAATCCTGTAAGTTTAACGAGAGCTCCAAAGACATAAAGGTTTGTAGGTTAATTGACTTCTGTAAATTGCCTCTAGTGTGTAGGCTAGTGCCAGTGTACAGAGTAATCGCTGGTCGATGCGAACTTGGTGGGCAGAATGGCCTGTTTCTGCACTATATCTCTAAAGTCTACAGATGCTGGTTTACACAAAAGGACACAAATGTTACCTGAAATTGGAGAATTGAACATTCATACCGTTGTGGGTTGTAAGCTACCCAAGTTCTCCCAGTTTACGTGTGGCCTCACAATGGAGGAGGCCCAGCACAGAAATGTCAGTTTTGGAATGGGAAGGTTAGTTAAAATGGTTTGTAACTGGGAGATCCAGCAAGGTTTGGCGGACCAAGGACGTGTGTTCAGCGAAATGGTCGCCGAATCAATTTTGCCTTTGTTGGCAAATACACAATCACTCTACGGTATCTAGACCTCCACAATATTGTAATAGAGCATTTCATAAGTACATAAAACTTATAAGAAAGAGCAATTGCTGAAAAGTGGGAGAGAGAGAGAGTGAGAGAATAAACTATTTCTGCTGTTCATAGGAACGAATGTATGCCAGACCTGAATTTAATAATATTCCAGGAGCTCATTTGTTGGTGGTGTCTAAATCAGGGGTTGGTCTGTAGATTTTTGCTGAAGGAAGACGGTACAAGCAGAATTTTGACCTGTAAGAAAACTTTAAGGTAAAGTGAAGTTGTAGAGGAACATAACTGCAGTAGACTTGGAGGAGCACTGGGTGACTGGAAGTAAATGAACTGGGGTTAGGTGGTAACTAGGAAGGTGGTCTGAATACGAGGAAGGAACTGCAGATGGTGGTTTACACACAAAGTGCTGGAGTAACACAGCGGTTCAGGCAGCATCTCTGGAGAGAAAGGATGGGTGATGTAACGGGTTGGAACTCTTCTGATGATAATGCTGGGATTGTTGCTAAGTGAGCCTCTGTGCTTCGGGAGGGGTGAGGTTAGAGTAGGTAAGGGGAGTAGAAAAGTTAAGACAGTTGATATCCTGCTGGCAGTTAGAAAAGTAAAGGCCCAAAGAGTTTCAACCCGAAATGTCATCCATCCTTTTTCTCCAAAGGTGGTTTGATTGTATGTGGCTCATTATCATTGATTATCATGCCAGCTACAAGTTTCATTGTTCAAAACACAGTGGCAGAGATACACAGCAGGTCAGGCCGCATCTGTGGAAGGAAATGGACAGACCTTTCGGATCGGAGCCCTTCTTCAAACTGATGGAATAGGGGCAGGGGAGGAGAAAGCCAGAAAAGAGAAAAGCCCCAATCCGAAACGTTGTCTCTCCATTCCCTTCGCAGATGCTGTCTGATCCGCTGAGTTCCTCCTGCACTTTGTGTTTTGCTCAAGATTCCAGCATCTGCAGTCTCTTGTGACGCCATCAATTTCATTGGGCTAGTTTGTCATTGGGGAAAGTTTGAAGATTTGCACCCGTCATTCCAACAAGACTGGATGTATGGGTCCCGTACATAAAATACCAGGCAATCTGTTTCACTGTCTCAAGGTTTTTTTTAAAATAAAAGGAATTCTTTGTTGTGTCTGCTGAATCCAGGAAGAAGCAAACACGGTGTGCTGGGCATAGATTATGTCCATAAACAGTGTAGACCATAGTGACCCTGCTTCTTGTCCAAGTAATCTGGCACCCAACAGCATCCCGTGAGCCCATATAAGGACAACTGAATTTTTATTTTGGAGAAAACAAGAGGGCCTGAGTTGGAAGAGCGTGGAGGAGTCAAAGGTCCCCATAGATGAAAAGGATCAATGGTAACACAGTGCCCCCCCGTCCCCTCCCTGCTGAGCAAGGGAAGAGAGACAATGTGCCCCCGCATCCTCCCTCCCTATGTACCGCCCACCTACTGGTTCTTGAACCTGGTGGTCATGGTTTTAAGATTCCTATATCGATACTCATATATATAAGGAATGTCATTGCACCCTGGTGTATATGACAATAAACTAGCCATCCCCTCCCTCCTTGCACCCCTGTTAAAAAAAATTGTGGCACAGGCATTATCCTTATGGAGTGAAAACAAGTCATCCTTGTTTCCAATGTACCAGCTGAGAGGGGAAGCATAGTGGCACAGCAGTAGAATTGCTGCCTTACAGCACCTGGAGACCCGGGCTCCATCCTGACTGGTGGTGCTGCACGGAGCTTGTACGTTCTCCCTGTGACCGCAAGGGTTTCCCCCGGGTGCTCCAGATTCCTCCCACTCTCCAAAAACGCGCGGGTTTGTAGGTTAATTGGCTTCTGTAAACTGTAAATAGTCCCTTGTGTGTAGAATAGTGTTAATGTGCAGGGTCCCTTGTGTGTAGGATAGTGTTAATGTGCAGAACAATCGATGCGAACTCGGTGAGCCGAAGGGTCTGTTTCCGTGTATCTCTCTAAAGTCTCAATAGTTTCTTTATTATCACGTGTACCAAGATACAGTGAAATACTTCCGAAGTAAAGGAGGAGGGAATGAAATTCACACTCCAATTCTCTCTATCTCACTGGAAAGTGCTGCTAATAGTTTAATTACATGATCCTTTCAAGATACTACAAAGCAGCACTCATCATGCCTTCCCAGACATTATGATGTCTTTTGTCTTGCTATGGTTTCATTACGTAACTGGTGGCCAGAATTATAATCAAGTACTTGAGGAATTTAATCTGCTAAACAACGTTCTGATCTCCAGAGATGGATCGGCTGAGATGCTAGAGATGGCAATGGGTTAGACAAGTTTAAACGTATCGTTATGGAGCAACCTGCAGAGGTGGCTAATGCAATATTGATCTGAAATGGAATAAAAACAAGTCTGCCTTTGATAATCTGATCTGACAACCTGTGCACTGTTGGAAATAATCAATGTGAACTGAAGAGAAGACTTGGTTCTCCTGATGGCTAAATGGGTTTCCTTAGTTCTGCTGGTGTATTTTAATCCCATGGATCACTGTGTATTTAGTTCTGAGCCTGGCACCTTAGATGAGCTGCAAAAGAGAATAAAAGACTTGGAGACATACAGTATAGAAAAGCGCTAGCTGAGTCCATGCCTTTTACACCAATACGACATTAATCATAGAGTCATACGGCATGGAAACAGGCCCCTCAGCCCTACTTGCCCACACTGAGCAACAAACCCCATCTACACTAGTTCCACCTGCCTATGTTTGGCCCATATCCGTTTATGCCTGCCCTATCCAATGCTAACCACTAAGCATTCATAATTCTAAATGTCTTGATCAAATCACTCCTTGGGCTTCTCTCTTCCAGCAAAAAAGACTATCTAAGCACTGAATCGTTCCCAGTTTTGGTGCAGAGAGACTGACTATATTCTTGGGTTAGCCTGAATTGTTAGCTTGGATTGTTAATTGATGGTGCATGCTCCTATTCACGTCATAGTTTTGACCAGGTAATGGTGTTAACATTGATTGATGTAGTTTCACAATTATAGAAGATAGAACAGTACAGCGATGTCTGTGCCGAACATGATGCCTAGTTAAATTAATCTCATCTGCCTGCACATGATCCTTATCCCTTCATTGCCTGCATATCTATGTGCCTATTTTAAAACTTCCTAAATGCCATAGCTGCCTCCACCATCATCCCTGGCCATGCATTCCAGGTACTCAATGCTGTCTGTGTAAAAAACAAACTTGCCCCACACATCTCCTTTAAATGTTCCCCTCTCACCTTAAAGCTATACCCTCCTGTCTTTGATGTTTCTACCTGGCTGGGGGGGGGGGGGGGGTGAATGTTCTGGATGACTATCCTATCTATGTGTCCCATAATTTCAGAAATGCTTTTGTTGCGTGCTAGCTAACCAGTCAGCGGAAAGAGAATACATGATTACAATCGAGCCATCTACAGTGTACATATACAGGATAAAGGGAATAACGTGAAGAACGTTAGTGTAAGGTAAAGTCCGATCACTGATAGTCCAAGGTAGATGGTAGGTCAGGACCGCTCTCTAGTTGTTGGTAGGATGGTGCAGTTGCATGATAATAGCTGGGAAGAAACTATTCCTGAATCTGGAGGTGTTTGTTTTCACACTTCTGTACCTCTTGCCTGATGGGAGAGGGAAAAAGAGGGAGTGGCTGGTCCTTGATTATGCTGATGGCCTTACTGAGGCAGTGTGAAGTGTAGATGGAGTCAACGGAAGGGAGGTTGGTTTGTGTAATGGTCTGGGCTACGTCCACAATTCTCTGCAATTTCTTGCGGCTTGGATGGAGCTGTTCCCAAACCTTGCTGTGATGCATCCCGATAAAATGCTTTCTGCGGTGCATCAGTAAAAGTTGGTGAGAATTGTCGGGGACATGCCGAACATCCCAAGTCTTCTAAGTATCTCATGCAGCACTACCTTGTATGGAATCGCTGCCTGTTTAGGAAGAGAGCTGCTTAGTATACCTCCAGTGGAATAAGGAGGATAAATGTTCAGATGGAATAAACAATGTCTCCCACAAAAAAAAAGAATAAAAGTGGGGATATTATATGCTCCACAAATGAATCTTCAAAATCATTATTTTTCAAGCTGGAGGCCTGAACCAGTTTTGTGGGACGTATATATCCATGGTTTGCAGCATTAGAGGAGATTATTTTGAGGGAAAAGCAAGACCACGGTGGGATTTGAAACCAATGATGAATGCAAACTCTCTTAACTACTGTCCACGCATGAACATAAAACCTTTACATTTTATGTAAATGACATTTAGCTCGGCTTCAATATCTCTTATGTGGCTTTTAGGAGCTAGGGACCAAAGTAGGACATTAATGCTTCAAAAGCTACCTTAATGAACGACAACAAAATACATTTTTACACAATTTATTTAAAAATAATGGCATTTTTCAGAATTGTTAGCAAACAACGGTTGGCACCAAAGCACATAAAAGATATTGAACCTGAGCTAAATGTCACTTACGTAAAATGTAAAGGTTGAATATTCATGATTAGATAGTATTGAAGAGTGTTTGCTTCCCAACTTTCCAGATCTGAATTGGTAATCGGATTTTGCATTGAGTTAGAAACTGAAGTTAGTTCCAGAGCAGCGTCTTCGCAACAACTATTGAACACAACAAACTGCAACTAAACTTCAGACTATCAACTGACGACACAGAGTGCTGGAGTAACTCAGTGGGTCAGGCAGCATCCCTTCTTCAGGGTCCTAACCCAAAACATCATCTCCACTGTAACGGGGCGATCAGAACCTCTGAATTACTCCAGCACTTTGTGTCTTCTTTTGTAAACCAGCATCTGCAGTTCCTTGGATCTACTTTCAAACTACGAACTGTCGTGGATGCACTAAGGACTTTGGGCTTTTGTTTTGATTTGCACTAATATTCAGGGCTTTTTTGCTCATTGGACTTGTTTTCTTTGGTTTTTTTTATGATGTTATCTATTGAGTTACAGGCTGTTCCAGGTATTGTTTACAGGCTGTTATGCTGCTGCAAGCAACCAGTACAAATGACAATTAAGCACTCCCTACTCTTGAAGCAAAAAGGTAGATTTAGGTTTTGCATTGCATGAGCATGGTCAACCAGTCCCACTGCTAATTGATGGATTAACAGTTTGATTAAAAAGTATTTATTTCAAACACATTTCAAGCAATTTCATTTTCACTTTGCAGCATCCCTTCATTAAAAGTGCCAAACCTGTGTCGATCTTGCGGGACCTGATCAACGATATGATGGAAATAAAACTAAAGCGGCAAGAGGAACAACAACGAGACTTGGATCAGGATGACGAGGAGAACTCGGTGGGTCTCTGCTTCTGTGTTTCGATGATCTCGCTTGCTCAAGAGCAGTACAGTGGGTGGAACAGTGGTGCAGCGGTAGAGTTGCCCCCTCACGGTGCCAGAGACCTGGGTTCGATCCTGACTACGGGTGCGGTCTGTACGGAGTTTGTACATTCTCCCCGTAACCGCGTGGGTGTTCCGGTTTTAGGTTGTAGGTTAATGGGTTTCGTTAAAAAATTGTAAATTGTCCCTGGTGTGTTGGATGGTGCAAGAGTTTGTAGTAGTGAGCGGGATAGTGTTAGAATACAAGGACGTACCTTTTGAAAGGAGATGAGGAGGAATTTCTTTAGTCTGAGGGAGGTGAATCTGTGGAATTCATTGCCACAGAAGGCTGTGAAGACCAAGTCAAGGGGTATTTTTAAGGTGGAGATTGACAGATTCTTGATTAGTACGGGTGTCAGGGGATACGGGGAAAAGGCAGGAGAATGGGGTTGAGAGGGAGAGATAGATCAGCCATGATTGAATGGCGTAGTGGACGATGGGGGAATGGCCTAATTAGGCTCCTACAACTTATGAAGTAGGGGGTGATCGCTGGTTGGCACGGACTTGATGGGCTGAAGGGCCTGTTTCTGCACTGTATGTCTAAAGTCTGAAGCAGCAGCACTAGGAAGGTCATCTTGACTTTGAGCAGCCACTGTTGCATCTGGGTTAGAAGAATTTGGGCTTGGGTCATACATCAGGACTTCAGACTGCCTCTCCTGAAGGCTCAGGTTAATTGGTTTTATAATCACAATTAGCATTTGTCAGCGGCAGAACACAAACCCTCAAGGACACAATGTAAGTAGGATTTGATTCTTTTAATTGCCATTGATCTGCCATGAACTTGGACAACTTTATGCTGTGTCATCAGGGATGTTCACTGGTGTAGTATTCTTTGCCCATCTTTCAAAAGCATACAATAGTTTTAGTTTTAGAGATACAGCAGGGAAACAGGCTTTCCGGCCCACAGAGTCCAGCCGACCGTCGATCACCTGTTCACACTAGTTCTATGTTATCCCACTTTCGCCTCCACTCCCAACACGTGACGGGCAATTTACAGAAACCAATTAATCTATACACTTGTACATCTTTGGGATATGGGAAGAAACAGGACCCTGTGATAAACCCACGCGATGACTGGGAAAACGTGCAAACTCCACAGAGACGCCCGTAACCCAGATAGAACCTGGATTTTTGGGGCTATGAGGCAGCAGTTCTACCACTGCGCCACTGTACCGCCCTGAATAGGTTTAGCCTGGTTGCGCAATATCTATGTCGAGAGGGAATCGAGTGCAGGTCAACCACAAGTCTGGCAAGCGGAATGGTCTCTTCCTTATCCAATATAATTATCATCAAGTCTGAAAAGCGTCCCAACTCAAAATGTTGTCTATCCATTCCCTCCAGAGATGCTGCCTGACCAGCTGTTACTCCATTACGTTGTGCTTTACTCAAGATTCTAGCATTTGTAGTTCCTATATTTACGTTCCCTTCTATGTCCATGAGAGGAAATGATTTGTACTTGTACAGTCAAATCCTTGAATCAGATCACTGTTAACACTTCAATATTCCAGGAAACGCGTGCTCTCTGTACAAATTGTACTTAATTTAACTCTTATTTCTGCTTATTTTGAATGCTGTATCTTCTCCAAAACCAATGCAGACTTCTGTGGTGCTGTATCCAGAGCTGCAGCCATTCTGCAGCTGCAGCCATTCACCAGAGATCTGTAGAAGGGTTCAGACCCGAAACGTCACCTGTACCTTTTCTCCAGAGATGCTGCCTGACCCGCTAAGTTCCTCCAGCATTTTATGTCTATCTTTGGTATAAACCAGCATTTGCAGTTCCACTCTACCCATTCCACCAGATGTGGTCCAACCACACCTTTATGGTTTACTCAGATTGTTGTTCTGTAATCTGGGCAGCACAGTGGTGCAGCGGTAGAGTTGCTCCTTTACAGAGCCAGAGACCCGGGTTCGATCCTGACTACGGGTGCTGTTTGTACGGAGTTTGCATGTTCTCCCTGTGACCGTGTGGGTTTTCACCGGATCCTTCCACATCCCAAAGAGATGCAGGTTTGTAAGTTAATTCACATCTGTAAATCATCCCTGGAGTGTAGGACCGAACTAGTGAACGGATGATTGTTGGTCGGCGTGGACTTGGTGAGCCGAAGAGCCTGTTTCCATTCTTCTATAAAGTAAACTAAACTATACTAATCCTTTTCACCTTCTATCACTTTTAACTCTTCTAGCTACTGTTTCTGATTGGGCTTGTAATCCATTTTTTTGTCTAGAAACCCGTTTATAGAAAATTTGTCTTACTGAATAGGAATAGACATAAGATGGAGGTGAGGTGTGTGTGTGTTTGAGGAGTGTGGTTTTTGAGGTTTTGCATGGGACTTTGTCTTTAAATACAAAAAAATGCATGCTGGGTTTGTTGAAATCAGGAAGTGGCCTACAAAATCTTTGTGCCTTTATATAGTAATTTATTGTCAAAACAGCAAACATTTCCATAGTTAATTTCTTTTTGCAGTAGACTGACTGCTACAGAGGTGGATGCAGTAGTTCGTCTGTGTTAAGGTTGTAGTTTTTAGGTTTGACTTGGAGGTGTGTGTGCATGCATTCTCAGACATGGATATGGCATGTTTCACATGCTCATACAAGTGTGTGATGATTTTACTATACATGTGTTTGTCTATTGCTAACATGCATATGGTGTGCTTTCATATGCGTGCAACTGCGTGCATGTATCGTAGAGTCCTAGAGTCATTCAGCATGGAAACAAGCGCTTTGGCCCAACTTGCCCACACTGGCCAACATGTCCCATCTACACTAGTCCCACCTGCCTGTGTTTAGCTCAAAACCATCAACCTATCCTATCCATGTGTCTAAATGTTTCTTAAACATTGTGATCGTACTTGGCTCAGCTACCTCCGGCAGCTCGTTCTGTATGCCCACCACCCTTTGTGTACAAAATGTTACTCCTCAGGTTCCTATTACATTTTCCCCCTCACTTTAAACATATGTCCTGTGTTGGCACAAACACCTGCATGTTTACATACACTTGGAGGAAACCCATGCGGTCACAGGGAGAACATACAAACTCTGTACAGACAGCACCCGTAATCAGGATTAAACTTGGGTCTCTGGCGCTGCAAGGCAGCAACTCTACCGCTGCGCCACTGTGCGGCCCCGTTATGTTTGCCGATTAATGTAACGTCACCAAACCTGACACTTGGGTGCATTTCACAGTTTGCAGACCCTTTCCATTTCTGAGAGAATGTCAATGCTTGAGACTTGTACCCCCATAGATGTGAGCACTTCCCCATCAAACTGACAAATTATTCAACATTATTCATTTCCGTATTTGTCAATGTAAAAATATATTAAGCCTAGAACAAGTGAGAATCATCTGGAGGCAATAATGGAGCCGAGGTTATCATAAATGGATTCACTGTATTTATAGTAATATTTTTCAAATGTGGATGTTAATTTACTTCCCTGACTGAATAATCTCGTCGCCCTTGTTCCCTAATACTATCAAATAACATCAAATGTCACATTTAGTTTAGAGGTTCAGCAGGGAAATAGACCCTTCAGCCCACTGTCCACACCGACCATCAATCATTTGTTTACACTAGTTCTATGTCATCCCACTTTCTCAACCACTCCCTACACGATAGGGGCAATTTGCAGAGGGCCATTCACCCCACAAAACCACACCTCTTTTGGGTAAGGGAAGAAACCGGCGCACCCAGAGAAAACCAACACGGTCACATGGAGAACGTGCAAACTCTACACATACAGAACACAATATTTGGATCGAACCCGGGTCTCTGGCGCTGTGCGGCCCAGAGGCAGTTGAGCCAAGGGGCCTGTTTTCACACTGCATGACTCTACTATTTTTATTTGGCTGTTGTCCAGTTAAAGAAAAGACTATACATGAATACAGTCAAGTCGTCCACAGGGTACAGATAAAGAATAAAGGGTACTACGTTTAGTGCAAGATCTACTCTGCATTAGGCCCACTCTCGAGTGGGTCAGGGTTGCTATCTATTCACTATTTTCTTGTTGTTGAACAATTGGAACAGGAGGAAGATGACAGTGACTCGGGCACCATGGTAAGAGCGAGTGCAGATGACACGGGGACCATGAGAGCAGCCAGCACGATGAGTGAGGGCGCGCGGACGATGATCGAGCACGACAGCGCTACGCTGGACTCGCAGATGGGGACCATGGTGATCAACAGCGGGGACGATGAGGCGGACGGAACAATGAAAAGTAAGACCTCCGATATTTTAGTTTAATTTGGAGATACAGGGCGGAAACAGGAAATCAAGATCGAAAAACATCCATTGACAGCCTCCACAGCCGTCTGTGGCAATGAATTCCAGAGATTCACCAATCTGGCTAAAAAAATTCCTCCTCATCTCCATTCCTAAGGTACGTTCTTTTATTCTGAGGCTGCGCACCCTGGTTCTAGACTCTCCCACTGCTGGAAACATCCTCTCCTCGTCCACTCTATCTGGGCGTTTCATTATCCAGTAGGTTTCAATGAGATTCCCCTCATCCTTGGGATACTGGGAATGATCTTTGTGTTTCTTTTCATGAATGTGTCATGGGGTTGTTTATAACCACTTGGAAGAGCAGATTGTTTAACATTTAACAGCACCTCTAACAACGCAGCACTCCATCACTGATGGAGTACTGTGTTCATTTGTCTGCATGCAGTATGATTTCAGGCCTAACTCTTTGGCTCAGAAGTGAGAGTGCTACCTTCCGCATCATGGCTGTTGAGAATGAGTTCATGTAGGAAATGATGTTATGTGGTTTGATGTGACCAATCTTTGTCTCTTCCTAAACTGTGACTAATAACATGGCCTGGTTGTTATTGATGTAGATTCATCTTGTTGGAGGTTAGTTTGTGTTCCTTTGAGATCAGATAAATATTTAATGAGTCATCAGTGCGGCATTCCTTTCTGATTTCTCTTAGGCTATGCTTCACTGTTAAATATATGTTTTATATAAGAAGATAAAAGCATAGGAGCTGAAGATTGGAGTCTTCACTTTCATATTATCTAAATATCACGATGAACTGTGGAAACAAAATTTATAAAGCACCCTTTTAATAAAGTAAAAGGCATTTTACAAGTAATTATCAAGCGAATTTTAACTTAATATTGTATGAACGTCATTTAATTTTATCCCATGCCCACAGAATATAACATTAGTGTCTTGTGGTGAGTATTAACGTTTGATAATTTTTGGTCTAACTTTAGACTTGGGCTTTAGAGATACAGTGTGGAAACAGGCCCTTCGGCTCGTCGAGTAGGTGATCACCCCGTACACTAGCTATATCCTACAAACTAGAGACAATTTACAGATGTCAATTAACCTACAATCCTGTACATCTTTGGCGTGTGGGAGGAAACCAAAGCACCCGTAGAAAACCCAAGCAGTCACAGGAAGAATGTACAAACTCTGGTCTCTGGCGCTGTAAGGCAGCAATTCTATCTCTACGTCACTGTGCCGACTCTTATCACAAGTCAGCAGTAGATCCGACGGTAGAAGGTGGGAATGGGCGGCTCACAAAGAGGATGTAGGGACTAGATAAGCCCTGCCCATTAAACCTTAGACTTCAGAGATACAGCGAGGAAACAGACTCTTTGGCCCACAGAGTCTGTGCCGACCAGCGATCACCCCCTGTACTTGCACTATCCAATACAATAGGGACAATTTACAATTTTACTGAAACCAATTAACCTACAAACCTGTACATTTCTGGAGTGTAGAAGGAAACCAGAGCACCCGGAGAAAACCCACGCGGTCACAGGGAGAACGTACAAACTCCGTACAGACAGCGCCCTTAGTCAGAATCAAACCTGTAAGGCAACCACTCTACCGCCGTGCAACTATACCGCACCATTGTCCACATGCAGCAGGGATCCAGAACTGAGAGATTAAGTGCATCAATTTGTATGGAACACAAAGTGCTGGAATAACTCAGCAGGTCAGGTAGCATCTCTGGAGGACATGATCTGTAGTTCATTGCTCCTCATGTACACCCTTTCATGCAGTGAATTTTAGTTTAGTTCAGATACAGTGCAGAGACAGGCCCTTCAGCCCACCATGTCCATGCTGACCAGCTACACTAGCACTACCCTGCGCACTAGGGACAATTTACAATTTGACCGAAGCCAATTAAACTACAAAACTGTACATCTTTGGAATGTGGGAGAAAACCGTACCACCCACATAGATGTGGGGAGAACGTACAAACACTGTACAGACAGCACCTTGGTCAGGATCGATCCTGGGACTAGTGCTGTAAGGCAGCAGCTCCACCACTGCGCTACTGTACCGACCACTAATTCCAGGCACCTCTGGGTGAAAATGTTTTCCTCATCTCCTTCTCTCCCATGTTTGGATAGCAGCCATGTGATCCCTCCCCTCCTATGCCTCTCCTTCCCATGTTCGTAAAAGAGCAGACCGATGGCAGAAGGCTGGGAACTTTAGAACGGTTAATTTAACGGCATAGGCAAGATGTCAGAGTCACTCATCATAGGGGAAATAGGTCATTATTTCTGGAAGCTGAATATAATCAAATCTAATCAACATGGTTTTAATGAAAGGTAAATCATGTTGGACAAATTTGGTTCGAATTCTTTGGGGATCTAACAGGGAGAGGAAATACAGGGGAATGTGGTAGATGGGTATATTTAGATTTCCGAAAGCCATTTAACAAGGTGCCGCAGAGGAGTCTGATTTATAAATTAAGAGACCATTGGATCGGTGGAATTGTGTTCAAATGGATTGTAAATTCGCTCTCATAGAAAATAGTGTTAGAACAAATGGATCCTTTTCAAATTAGGTGGAGGTAGCTAGTAGAATACCGCAAGAATCCGTTCTTGGAAGGGATGAAGAAATAGTATGCAAGGTTTTCACATTTGCCGATGATACAAAAATAGGTGGATGGGTACGTTGTGAAAAGGATACAGTGATTCTGCATTAGGATATGGAGAGAGAGAAGTGAGTGGGCGAAAGACTTCAAAGACGTACAGATTTGTAGGTTAATTGGTTTCAGTAAAATTGTACATTTTCCCTAGTGTGTGTAGGAAAGTGTTAGTGTGCGAGGATCGTTGGTCGGCACAGGCTCAGTGGGCCGAAGGGCCTGTTTCCATGCTATCTCTAGATTAAAACTGAACTATGCTTGCAAATGATGTTTGACACGGGGTAGTGCGGGGTCTTACAATTTGGTAAGAGAAATCAAAAGCAGAGAGACTGCAAGTGAGTGGAATACAGACTCAGAAGAAAGAAGGGTTCCGATCCAAAACCTCACCTATCCATATTCTCTAGAGGTACTGCCTGACTTGCTGTGTTACTCCAGCGGATTGTGGCTTTTTCAGCTGTATAACACTTCAGTTTGGCCACATTTGGAGTATTGTGTGCAGTTCTGGTTGTCCCATTCCTGGAAGGAATTATAGACTTTGGCGAGGATGCAGAAGAGGTTTACCAGGATTAGAGAATTTATGAAGAGTGGTTGGAAAAACATGGGTAGGTGACATTTTGGGTTGGGACCCTTCTTCAGACTGAAGAAGAGTAGCGACCCAAAACATCAGCTGTCCATGTTTCCAGAGGTGCTGCCTGACCTGCTGAGTTAATCCAGCACTTTGCGTCTTTTACTGCCTTTTAAGAACTTTGTCCGTGAAATGTGCAGTTTGCTGAGATTCCTCTTAGACCACAAGGTGGCACCAGATCTCAGTGATGGAGCGCAAAAGGAGTTTAAAAAAAAAGGATATTTAATTCGGTTTAGAGCTACAGCATGGAAACAGGCCCTTTGGCCCACTGAGTATATGCCGACCATCAATCACCCGTTCACACTAGTTCTATGTAATCCCACTTTCTCATCCACTCCTTCCTGCGGGGGATCTCACAGAGGGCCATTTAACCTACAAACCCGCTTGTCAGGAACGTGGGAGGAAACCGGGTGGAGCACCCGGAGGAAATCCACGTGATCATAGGGAGAATGTACAAACTCCACGCAGACAGCGCCCTTATGTTATTTTTGCAGCTAAATGTTGATGGTTTTCAATTTTTGTCTTGTGTTGCTAACTTTCAACACTATTTTATTCAAAACTTCATTTTCCAATGTGATAACTTGCACCTTTGCTGTCCATGGATCCAACTTCTCCACTACCTTTCCTCACCAACCTTTCCAGCTCCACCATGTGCTGCTTATCCAGACACTAGGAGCAATTTACAGAGGCCAATGAAACCACAAATGTACATCTTTAGGTTATGGGAGGAAACCGGAGCATCCGGAGGAAACTCACGAGATCACAGTGAGAACCCTGTGATCCTTCCCCGTAATGTTTCATTAATCATCTGTCCTTTACGAACTCCCATTCGCATTCGAGCAACAGTAGATGGGAAAGGATCCTTAACCTCGGAGGTCATAACGAACCCTGGTCACTGGAGCTGTAAGACACTGCACTATCCACAGCCCCTCTGTCGCCCAGTTTAGGAATCAATTCCCTTATCACCCTTTCTTGTCTCTTCAAACCAAATCAAGGTAGAGTAGTAGAAATTCAGCATGTTTGTTTTTCAACTAAAAAAAAATCATTTTCTGAATTAGTTTCTTTATTTCCTCCCTTGCCTCCCTTTCACTTTTAGATGGTCTGTATATTTATAATCTCGATGTCATTGCTGCCTTGATCTATTTCCACTTTCCTGTATTGTTGTGATCATATGCAGTGTTTAATTTATATTCAGTATTTTTGTGTTGCCGTATTGCAGTTATTCTTGATCCATCTGGTTCCTTGCAGCATATTACAAACCTCCAGTTTTCTTGTGTACACTATGTGTATTGCTCTCTTGGACAGTTTCATTCATGGTTTAGGACTTTCACCCTTTAGCTTTTAAATATTTTTTTTATATGTGTCCCAAAACAACATTAATTTCCATGTCTGTTTTCTCCAGTTGCCTGTCCTAGCGACTTTGAGTCCTGAAAAGCGCTATATAAATAAAATCTATTATTATTATTATTATTATCCTTGTTTACAATGACAGCTGTTTTATTCTTTGCCATTATGGCACACTCCTGTCTTACAGTTGTAAAGCCCTTGCCACCTTTCTACCAGGACACAGATCACATTCTGGTAGAGGTGAACTAAAACCACAAAACACTGGAAGCACTCAGCAGATCAGGTGGCAGCTAAGGCGCAACGGTAGAGTTACAGCCTTAAAGGGCCAGAGACCCGGGTTTGATCCTGACTACGGGTGCTGTCTGTACGGAGTTAGTACATCCTCCCTGTGTCCGCCTGGGTTTCCTCTGGGTGCTCTGGTTTCCTCCCTCACTCCTATGACGCTCGGGTTTGTAGATTAATTGGCTTCGGTAAATTGTCCGTAGTGTGTAGGATGCGAAGGTGGGATAACATAGAACTGGTGTGAACAGGGATGGATGGTCGGCGTGTACTCTGACCCCTCTCTCTGCAAGTGGAGCCTGGTCTGTGCTTTTATAGACAATAGATAATAGGTGCTTTAGTAGGCCATTCGGTCCTTCGAGCCAGCACAGCCATTCACTGTGATCATGGCTGATCATCCACAATTAGCTATTCTAATATTTCCATTGACTGAGCACTGAAACTTTGGCCAGAGCTCTTATCTGGCACTAAACCAGCCCAATGGATTAGCAGGTTAATGGAACTGCCGCTTTGCAAATATCAGGGGGGAGTAGAATGAGCAGCTAACTATATATTTTTGGACCATAGACAAATGTATTCCCCTGCGTATTTCCTTGACTGACTGTTTAGTTTCCTGTAATAATGCAGAGAACCAGGGTTCATTGTTTCTCATATTTTGCCTGAGGGAGATACAATATGTTTTGCAGACTGGTATTCATCTGTGACATATCCGAGTGTATTTTGTTAATGGAACAAAACCTCCAGAGCATAGAGTACTTCCAGACATTAATGATTCACTTGGAGAGCTCTATTTGCCTTCGAATTGTGGACTCCAGCTGATGAAAACTCAAGCAGCCTGAGTGTCAGATGTGAGATGATTAAAGTCAGAGCATTTGGACAAAAGAAACAACAACTTACAATAATATAGCACTTTTCAATTGTGTCGTGCTCCTTGAGTGTTTTTCTGCATGTAATCAGATAAAATCTGACCCAGGCAGGAGATTAGGATAGGTGACTGAAGGCTTGGTCAAAGGTGTAGGTTTTACAGAGGTTTGAAAGTTAGGTGAGATATGGAGAGGTTTAAGGGGGTGATTTCGCAACTGCATGCAAGATGAAATGAGGAAGATTGGATATGTAAAAGCGGTCAGCATTAGAGATTGGAGAACTTGGAGGGTAGTAGGCCTGGAATTGATTGCACAGATCTGCACAGGGATGCAATGCTGACACTTTATAAGGCACTGGTCAGACCACATTTGGAGTATGATGAGCAGTTTGGGTTCCTTATCTGAGGAAGGAGGTGCTGACATTGGAGAGGGTACAGCGGAGCTTTACACAAATGATTCCAGGAATAATTAGGTTAACAAATGATGAGCGTTTGACGGCACTGGGCCTGCACTCACTGGAGTTTAGAAAGACGAGGGGGGACCTCATGGAAACTTACCGAATAGTGAAAGGCCTGGATAGAGTGGATGTGGAGAGGATGTTTCCACTAGTGGGAGAGTCTACGATCAGAGGACAAAGCCTCAGAATTAATGGAGATTCATTAGGCAGAGGGTGGTGAATCTGTGGAAGTCATTGGCACATCAAGCTGTGGAGGCCAAGTCAATGGATATTTTTGCGGCAGAGATTGCTAGATTCTCGATTAGTGTGGGTGTCAGGGGTTATGGGGAGAAGGCAGGAGAATGGAGTTGAGAGGGAAAGATAGATCAGACATGATTGAATGGTGGAAATTGATGGGCCGAATGGCCTTGTTCTGCTCCTATAACTTATGAAGCGGGAGAAGAAATTTGAAAGCAAATTTGAATTTTAAAACCGAGGCCTGGCCAGACTGGAAGTCCGATTCAGTCAGCAGGTGTAGGGTAATTGGTGAGTGGGAATTAGTGCAAGTTAGAAAATAGGTGCAAGTTAGAAAATAGGTAGCCAAATTTTGGATGAACCCAAATGCTCAGAGGTTTCAAGCTGGGAAGCCAATCATGAGAGTTTTGTGAAAGCCCATCTACATACTATTTGCAGCCTTTCTGGCTTGTTACCATTTAAAAAAAAACATAATCCTAGTATAATGTGTGCTACAGATTATTTTGAACCGTTCGCCCCTCACTTAACTTGGCAACTCTGGTTTGGGTTTGACTTCAATGTCAAACACTCTCCGGATGGGCTGTTCTACCATGCTTCGAGGTTAGGTTGTCAGTTTGCAGGCACTTGCTTAATCCTTCCTCTTGCTGGACGTTCAATGTCACTGGCGATTACCGCTTTGACCTGGCCTACAATTTAATTACCTTTGTCCAAATCCATTTGCCTTTATTAGCCTCCACATCTTCTCCTTCCCTTAGCCTTCAGCCTAACTCAGATTCAAGATTTTAGTAACTAATTATCTTGTCCCAGCTTGGGCTAATCTGGATCAGAATACAATTTGGTATTTGTGATTTTACCTAGTCCAAGCTTGGTTTAATCTGGATCTGAGAAGAACTTGGTATCTGAGGATTTCCCTGCTCCCATCTTGGGCTTGATCGTTCTTGCTGTTTTTCAGTCTTTACTGGATCTTGCCTCGCTGTGACTTTTATGAGGACCAAGGTAACGAGGATTGTGTCGCTTTGAATGTCACATTGTCAGTTTGCAGACAGTGGGATAATAATCCCTCTTCTGCTTCACTGTACTCATGTTCCGTTGGGGTTGAAGATAGACACAAAGTGCTGGAGCAACTCAGTAGTCAGGCAACATCTCTGGAGAAAAAGGATGAGTGATGTTTTGGGTCGAGACCCTTCTTTAGACTGAAAAGTAGGTTTTGACCCGAAACGTCACCTATCCCTTTTCTCCAGAGATGCTGCCTGACCCGCTGAGTTACACCAGCACTATGTCCATCTTTGGTATAAACCAGCATCTGCAAGTTCTTTGTTTCTAAGGCTAGGGTTAAGTTGGACTCTCTTCAATGGGAAATTGCACTGCTCGTTAGGACAAGTCTTGTTTTTGCAATTGCCTTGATGGATGACAATAGACAATAGGTGCAGGAGTAGGCCATTCGGCCCTTTGAGCCAGCACCGCCATTCAATGTGACCATGGCTGATCATCCCCAATCAGTACCCCGTTCCTGCCTTCTCCCCATATCCCCTGACTCTGCAATTTTTAAGAGCTCTATCTAGCTCTCTTGAAAGCATCCAGAGAACCTGCCTCCACCGCCCTCTGAGGCAGAGAATTCCACAGACTCACCACTCTCTGTGAGAAAAAGTGTTTCCTCGTCTCCGTTCTAAATGGCTTACTCCTTATTCTTAAACTGTGGCCCCTGGTTCTGGACTCCCCCAACATCGGGAACATGTTTCCTGCCTCTAGCGTGTCCAAGCCCTCAACAATCTTCAGGGATGGTATCCCTGACTTGCAGCTGGAGGTTCTTGATAGGCATCCTTTGACATACAGCTAGCAATGACCATTCGGCGCATGGGCCTTGAGAGTTATCTTTACTAAGATTAAATGCAAATAGAGGATTGAATAGCATGTCATTTTTATGAGAGATTTGTTTTTGTTAGAACATATTATGATTGGTAATAAGGAGTTAGAGTGCTTAAGGTTTCAATGAGTGCATTTGGCAGTCGGGGTAGTTGGATATGGTGGATAGTTGATCTCCAATCCTCCTTCCCTCATTTCCCATCTCCCCTCCCACTGCAGTTGCTGCCTCAGTAAAAGCACAGTATTTATTGATTTTGACATCTACTGAGGGCTGCATTACTGTCAGGAGCGTTTAATTGTTATATGTACTGACAATGGAACTATGAAATTTTGACTTGCAGCAGCATAGCAGGTCTGTAAATGCAAAACACGTAGATAATATGTAATAAGTAAAAATAAAATTCAATGTATTAATAACCACAATACTAGTGCAAAAAAGCCTGTAGAACACAAGGACATTCATGTTACTGAGCAGACAATACAGTCTTGCTGCATTGAGAGTTCTCACCAGTTTCACCATCAATAATGCAGCAGGTTGGGACTTGAGCCTCCACTACAGAAGCATTGGATTTCCTTTCTGACAGATGAAAACAGTCATGGACATTATACCGAAAAATGCAATGGGACTGTTCACCTTGTACCTCAGCATCTTTTCCAATCAACGATAGCAGGCTGTTTTTTACTCTTCTGGTATCAATTCCTGCGGGAATGAATTGTCATTTGTCAAGAGAGTTGCCACCCTCCCACAACATCGAATTTGCACCATTTTGCTTTGACTTTGATGTAACCTGTTGTGACGGATTTAACCATATTCCTCATCTGAATTTTTCTATCTCGTTTTTTCAAAACTGCTTTCACCCCTTCCTCCACGTTCATCTCCCTATCCCTACTGTTCATTTTGTCCTTTCCCAGTGCTTGAAAGCTTCAAATGCTTAGCTTAGATTTGTTTAGTTGAAAGATAACAGCATGGTAGCAGGCCCTTTGGCTCTCCGAATCCGCGCTGCCCAACGATATACTAACAGTGTAGTGTGTAGGAAAGAACTGCAGATGCTGGTTTAAATTGAAGGTACTTTTTCAGTCTGAAGAAGGGTCTCGACCCGAAACGTCGCTCATTCTTTCTCTCCAGAGATGCTGCCTGTCCCGCTGAGTTACTCCAGCATTTTGTGTCTTCCTGCACAATAGTGACAATTTACAAATTTACCAAAGCTAATTAACCTACAAACCTGTACATCTTTGGAATGTGGAGGAAACCAGAGCACCCAGGGAAATCCCACGCGGTCATGGGGAAAACGTACAAATTGCATAGAGGCAGCACCCTTAGTCAGGATTGAACCTGGGTCTCTGGCGCTGTAAGGCAGCAACTCTACTGTCACCACAAAGTTTCACCATTTTGCCTTGACATTGATGTAACCTGCTATGAGGGTTTTAACCATACACCCTTTGAATTTCTCTCTCTGTTTTTTTCCAAACTGCTTTCACCTTCACCTCCATGTTCATCTTCCGACCCCTGCTGTTCATTTTGTTGTTTCCCAAGGCTTGAAAGCTTCAAATGTGTGTTTGCCTTCACTCTCCTCAAAATGTCATATAAATCAAGAATTAATATTGAGTTCATTGATGTAAACTCAAATTATTTTTTTCAAATGACTTGATTCCTTAAAAAAAGAGATATTATCTGAATCTTTTTAAGAATCAGGAATTCACAGCAATTGATTAAGCAATTATTGAACAGAAACACATGATCACAAAGTTATTTTTAGAACAGACTTCCGTAAAGACTTCCCCCTTTTAAGTATGCCAACTTTTCCAATCTATCTCAGTTACATAAAAATCTGAAAAAGCTGCTAAGCTCTTAAAGACTTGCGGGGTTGTAGATTAATTGGTCCTCTGTAAAAGTGGATGTGAAAGTGGGATAACATAGAACTAGTGTGAACGGGTGATCGATGGTCGGCGTAGATTCAGTGGGCTGAAGAGCCTGTATCTCTAAACAGAAGAAAAAAACTCACCAGGTCAGGCAGCATCTGTGGAAAGAGAAAAGAGTTTCTGTTCTAGGTCGAAGATCCTTCCTCAGAACTGATTCCCTTTCTACAGACCGACCTGCTGACTAGTTGCAGCTTTTCTATTTTCTTTTTCTATTATCCCAGACTCAACAACTATTTCTGCATCAGACGGATATGTGTACGCCCAAACACGAACCATTCATCTCTGCTGACTCTTAAGTGCAGTGTTCAGTAATTCAGTCGAGTGAAACATTTTCGGAGGCATTTAAATATAGTCAGTGTAGGAAATAGTATCGATTCAAAGCTTTCGCCCTTATTGTTCTTGCAATTGCACGCAATGCTGAAGCTGTAATGAAGGTTCGTTTTTATTTCCCAAAAACTAGCCAGTTCAGTAATTTGCTCATTTGTTAAAAAAAAAAGACAGAAAAGCTACTTTTATCTGCACAAACTGTGATTCTTAATGAGCCTGTAATTAGTATTTCCAGATGTAGTGAGCATAAAGCGCCTCACTTAATGAAGGTTATTAATGAACATGATTATCTCTCTGTCACAGTTTTGTAGCAATATAGATATTTGTGTTATTGCAAAGGCATCCAGCTGGGACCAATTTTCAGCTTCACAAACTCCATGGAAATTATTCATTGTCTAGCTTAGAAATAGCTGTTTATTAGACCACTTATATCGTGCTTTGTCTGTACATCAGAGTGCAGTCGTGATCTGAATTCATTAATCTGAAAGTAATCCCCACCTGGGGGATACAGTGCAACCTTCTTGTGGAAATCCTGATTGTTTATCCTGAATTTTCCTCGTTGCTTGAAGCGATATCTTTGGTCTTCTGAGTACGGGTTACCCCGCATTGGAGAAGTGTAAACCATTACTTCTTTTAGCCGCTAATATGCTGCTACAAATAATTAAAGTTGCTGCAATACGCAATCCTCTGTTATTTGGGCCAGTGAGATTCCACGAAAGCTAATCAAACTATGACTCGGTTGTCATTAAAAGACACAAGGTGCTGGAGTAGCTCAGCGGGTCGGCAGCATCTCTGAAGAACATGGATAGGTTTAGGTTTATTATTGTCACGTGTGCCGAGGTACAATGAAAAGCTTTGTTTTGCAAGCTGTCCAAACAGCTTATTGTACTGTTTGTAGGTTCATTGGCTTCTATAAATTGTCCCTAGTGTGTTGGTTAGAACTGTTGTATAGGTGATCATGGTTGGTGTGGATTCGGTGGGGTGAAGGGTCTGTTACCACACTGTATCTCTAAACTAAACTAAACCAAGCTGCATTAAGTTTCATTATGTATATCTCAGCATGTAAGCCTGGACAGTGGAATGTGCCAATTACAATATTCAGTTACTGATATAAATAACTGCACCAGGAGGCAACAATGTTTTAGATAGACCACTGGGCATTTTATCACGGTTGATAATCTCACAACAGCAGCAAGTGACGCTTGAGGAATGCCCCGGGAAAGGCCTATAGAGCCTAGAGATCTGTTGTTGAGGATGCTGTTCAGAATGAAGCTTCCAAGACCTTCCTGGATAACCAACATTCCAGAAATATATCATACATTTAAATAGGCATGGTATAGAAAGGTATGGTCCGAATATTGGCAAATGGTGTCAGTGTAGACGGCAAAAAGGTTTACCATTGGTCCTGTTCCTGTGCTGCATTAATCTAACGTTTAAGTATATGGATAACAGTCTCAAGCCACCACAGCTGTTTAGAAGGCAGAATACAAAGACATTGTGATTCTGGTTAAACATATAGGTTTCTCAATATCACCAAACCAAGGGTTGAAAGCTTTGGTGTTAAGGTAATTGCCAAATGACCTTAATCTTCTCAGGGATTCATACGGAGAGATCTATCATCTCTATGTCCCTCAGGGCCTGAGGACATTCTATGCTTGATTGAGTTATGGTGAAAGCTTTTTTCGACAGACCTTTCCATGAGGGATGGGTGGTATGGTCCAGCTGAAAGATGGAAATGGCCAAACCTAACTGTAGCAAGATGGAGAGAGGGAACCTTGGCACCGAGAAACACTGGGTGTCTGCCTGCTTAGAGGCAGACACAGAGGTAATCAACAGAATTAGGGCTGCATTAAATACAATTTCCTTTTTTTTCTTTCCTTTGCGATTCGTACATCACATTCTTCGGATGGGTTATTTTTTTGATCTCCAGGTAAACTAGATTGCTTCATTTATCAAGGTTTATATAGGTATCATCCTTGTCGACACAAAGTACTGGAGTAACAGTGGGTCAGGCAGGATCTCTGGAGATAAAGGATGGGTGACGAGCTACTCCAGCACTTTGTGTCTATCTTCGGTATAAACCAGCATCTGCAGTTCCTCTTTACACACATCTTTGTAGATCTCTCAGATTCAGATTCAGATTCAGATTCAACTTTATTGTCATTGTGCAGTGTACAGTACAGAGACAACGAAATGCAGTTAGCATCTCCCTAGAAGAGCGACATAAATATGAGCAGTAAATAAATAAATCTAATCTAATAAATCCTGGTGGGAGGAGTGTCCGGGGGGGGGGGGGGGTGGGGGGTGATTGGCAGTCACCGAGGTACAGTGTTGAGTAGTGTAACAGCCGCAGGGAAGAAGCTGTTCCTGGACCTGCCGGTCCGGCAACGGAGAGACCTGTAGCGCCTCCCGGATGGTAGGAGGGTAAACAGTCTGTGGTTGGGGTGAGAGTAGTCCTTGGCGATGCTGAGCGCCCTTCGCAGACAACGCTTGCTTTGGACAGACTCAATGGTGGGGAGTGAAGAACCGGTGATGCGTTGGGCAATTTTCACCACCCTCTGCATCCGCTCTGCTGCAAAAGAAAACTTCCCCCCCTCCCAACCTCTCAAAACTCCCCCTCGGTTTTCAAATAGCTCATAAGCGTTCCCCCCCTTTTCCCAACCTTAAATCTTCTCCTTTAAGACTTCAAATCTTTCTCCTTAATCAATTCCTTAAAACATCTTTCTCTGGCCTTCTATCACATGTTCTTTCCTCTCGCTCCTCTGAATGTACCTTGGGCTGTTTTATTGCCTTTGGGATGTTGCTAGCATAGAAGCAGAAATAATTTATGCAGGATTTCAGTTCTTGTTTTATTTCCTCCAACGCAGAGGTGCTTTGCTTCAGGCCTTGTGCACAAAAACAGATCTTAATGAGCTGTTAATGCTTCATGAAAGACCAAAAATAGGCAAAGAAGAATTCTATCTCAAGCTTAATGACCCTAATATTTAATGGGGGAGGCAGTTAGATGGGGTGGCGACAGTTTTATTCATTGACGGAATAGGCGGCCATACTATCGCTGTAACCTCATATTAAATGGCATTCATCACACTGTTTTTTGTGAGGGAGGGAGTTCCCAGGTTTGGAGGCACAACAACTGAAGAAGGGTGTCCACATAAAGGACCCGAACACTATAGGGCAGTAGAATTGTTGCCTTACAGCGCCAGAGACCCGGGTTTGATTCTGACTTCTGAAAAGATACAAAGTGCTGGAGTAACTCGACGGTTCAGGCTGCATCTCTGGAGGACAAAAATAGGTGGGTTTTTTGGGGGGGGTGGGGCGGGGGGTCAGGACGCCTCTTCAGGCAGTTCCTTGTACCTCCGTAGAAGATGGGAGGCACATCAGAAATACCGCCTATCTAAGAAACAGTAGAGGCTGGAGATTTGAGCTGCCCATGCGTGAGGCAGGATGTAGTGAGAGGACGTCATCTCAGAAGGAGTACAACAACCATGTCGTTGGAAGGTCATTTTGGGATCAAATATGACGGCAAGACTGCAGGCAATCTCAGTCATCTTCATACCATTGCCGTGCTTCTGTCTTGGAGATGAGATTGCTACGGACAGAGCCACGGTTGATGTAAGATCATATGACAAAATAGTTTAATGTGAAGTAAAAAGAAAAATGTTGCAGGTCAAGTAGAGTACTATCTGATTCTCCTCCTCTTCGAGACAACAGTAAGGATTTGAAAATCGGGTTTGAATTTCTTAAAGTATCGTTCATGTGAGGGCAAGCATAGGGCCAATTGTAACTCTTATACACAGGATGCGTAGTGGGATGTGCTTACATTTCGGCATGGTGGGACTAGGGAGGTTGGGTAGGAATGAAATTAAGTAATCAAATCCAGAGCCAAAGACATTGTTCAATTAGGGATGACTGAGGAATTGTCACAGGTGGATGATGCAACTAAGTTAGAAATAGGCAACATCGATGACGGCATGGATGTATGAAAAAACAAAGAATATCACTGTGCCTTGGTACATATGATAATAAAGAATCATTGAATTGATTTGAATTGAAACGGGGATGTGTGGTTGGAACACCAAGGTCAAGTAAGACACCTACACTGCTGACAATGTTGTTCTGTCTCAGATGGTTGGAAGGGAAAGGAAGATTTGAGTAGATGTGAAACACAATGTAGAGAGGATGTTTCCACTAGTGGGAGAGTCTAGGACCAGAGGGCACAGCCTCAGAGTAAAAATAAGTAGGTTTAGAAAAGAGATGAGGAGGAATTTCTTTAGTCAGAGGGTGGTGAATCTATGGAATCCATTGGCAGATGGCTGTGGATGGCATGTCAATGGATATTTTTAAGGTGGAGATTGACAGATTATTTGATTAGTACGGGTGTCAGGGGTTGTGGGGAGAAGGCAGGAGAATGGGGTTAAGAGGGAAAGATAGATCAGCCAAGATTGAATGGTGGAGTAGACTTGATGGGCAGATGGCCTAATTCTGCTCCTAAAACTTATGAACACAATGTGGAGAGGAGTCATTCTTCTTAAAAATTGCATATTTTCCAGAATCAGATTATTGAATGAAATGGAAATTATTGAGACCTTTTGCCCTTGAGGGTTTTGTGGATGAACTAGAAATTGAAGTCTTCAGATGTCAGTGAATTTTAATTTCTGGAGGCAACGATGATTGCCGCTTCTCATGGAGAATGATGTCCTCATTTACACCATTGCTATCAGGATCTTTGAGATTAAATTCCTTCATTTATCATATCAAGTGTGACAGCCAATAGTCATTATGTTAATAAGGGATTGCTAGACATTTCTTGATCTGTGAAGTTTGGCTAGTTAATTCAGAACACGTATGCCTGTCATAGAAACCATCAAGTTTTCATGAATTAGGTTTGCATAATGTAAGGTACCTTCAGATTTAATAGTGGGTTGATGAGGAACCCAGTACGTGGTTTGCTCACTTAAAATCCTCATGAATACTGTTGTCATGGACAAACTCTGGTTATAATTTTGGTTGATCTCACTTGCTGCAAACTTTATGAAAAGAGTGAGAGTCAGGCAATGGGTTTGCATATTCATTTTCTGGATCATGGCGTTGATGTTAGAACTGTCCATCCTCAGATGTCGTGCGAAGGAGAAATTGCCCATTTCTTTGAACCACTGCAAGAGGATTTTTGATAGAACCGTCTTGTCGACTGGATCACTTCACAGAGTCAACCGTATGAAAAGGAGGAATAATGGCTTCATCTAAGAGAGAGGCTTAAGGATTTAGCAATTGTTGTGGAGGTTTAAGTTGGGATTTTGGAGCAAAGGCTCTAGAAAATAAATACTTGGTCTCCAGTAATGTAACAGTGAAAATCATGAATTCTTAAGAGGCCAGGCTTGGAGAATGCAGAGATCTTGGGAGGATGTTGTGCTGAAGTAGGATCAAATAATGTGAATGATAAGAGCAACTAAGGAATTTATTATCAATTCCATGAGCTTATCGATCTTTCTTGTACCTTTTCAGGTGTCCTAATATCCTCTTTGTCATATGTAATAGAAACATAGAAACATAGAAAATAGGTGCAAGAGGAGGCCATTCGGCCATTCATTGTGATCATGGCTGATCGTCCCCAATCAATAACCCGTGCCTGCCTTCTCCCCATATCCCTTGATTCCACCAGCCCCTAGAGCTCTATCTAACTCTCTCTTAAATCTATCCAGTGATTTGGCTTCCGCCACCCTCTGTGGCAGGGAATTCCACAAATTCACAACTCTCTGGGTGAAAAAGTTTTTTCTCACCTCAGTCTTAAATGGCCTCCCCTTAACATTCTAAGACTGTGGCTCCTGGTTCTGGACTCGCCCAACATTGGGAACATTTTTCCTGCATCTATCTTGTCCAGTCCTATATGTTTCTATAAGATCCCCCCCTCATCCTTCTAAACTCCAGTGAACACCTAGTCTTTTCAATCTTTCCTCATATGACAGTCCTGCCATCTCAGGGATCAATCTCGTGAACCAACGCTGCACTGCCTCAATCACAAGGATGTCCTTCCTCAAATTAGGAGACCAAAACTGTACACAATACTCCAGATGTGGTCTTACCAGAGCCCTATACAACTGCAGAAGAACCTCTCTACTCCTATACTGAAATCCTCTTGTTATGAAGGCCAACATTCCATTAGCTTTCTTCACTGCCTGCTGTACCTGCACGCCAACTTTCAGTGACCGGTGCACAAGGACACCTAGGTCTCGCTGTACCTCTCCCTTACCTAACCTAACCCCATTGAGATAATAATCTGCCCCCTTGTTTTTGCCACCAAAGTGGATAACCTCACATTTATCTATATTATACCGCATCTGCCACGCATCTGCCCACACACTCAACCTGTCCAGGTCACCCTGCAACCTCCTAGCATCCTCTTCACAGTTCACACTGCAGTAGTGGTGAATTGGTATAGAAACTGGAGGCAATGGTGTTTCCAAGATGTTGCTCTGGGTTTTCTTCATGCCCAAGGTGGTTGGGTCTGCAGATTCTCTTCAAATAAGACAGTCTGACCTAAAGTGTGAATGTGTTGCTTAAACCACTTTTTATAAAATATAATTCTATAACAAGTAATGACAGTGTATTGATTTTCACCCTATTAATCACTTTATCAATACAGATGCAAGGAACTGCATTTTCTGGACTTGTGCAAAAAAAATAAAGTGCTGGAGTGTCTCAGTTGGTCAAGTAACATCCATGAAGGGAATAGACAGATTACTTTTTGAATTGGGAGGTACTGATCCAAAATGTGGTCTGTCTATTTCCACAGATGCTGCCTGACCCACTGAGTTGCTCCACCACTGTTTTTCACTTTATAAATGCACTTGGTTGATATTTTACAATTCCTTTTGAGAAGGTGGACAGGTGGGCTCCCCCTCCACATGCCAAGTACAGTCACCAATCAACTTGTATTGAAACTTACTTTTACAGATCGGCAGATGGTCGATGGAATTGTAAGGCAACACCAACTGGCATTTAAGTAGCATCTTTAAAGAGTGCTTCACAGGGGTGTCAGGAAACAGCTTGATAACTGAGATTCAAAGATAACTCTTAAGAAAATAGATCCAGGGCTATTGGTTTAACTGCTTGTGTAAAACAGTTCAAATCTGTCAAAATTTGAATCAAATTTGGGGGCGGCACAGTGGCGCAGCAGTAGAGTTGCTGCTTAACATCACTGGAGACCTGGGTTCCATCCTGACCTCAGATTCTGTCTGTACGGAGTTTGTACATTCTCCCTATAACCGCGTGGGTTTCACCCGGGTGCTCGGGTTTCCTCCCACATTCCGAAGGCGTACAGCTTTGTGGATTAATTGGCGTCTGTAAATTGTCCCTTGTGAGTAGGATTGAACTTGTGTATGGGTGTTCAAAATGGTAGGCGCGATCTCGATGGTCTGAAGGGCCTGTTCCAACTGCAGCTCTAAACTAGACTAAACTGTTGAAAAATCTACTTTGCTTAAATGGCAAATAAATGTTTCCAAGGTCCAACTTTGATGCCAACCATGAGCAAAGTAGATATAATAACAAGGAATGAAATGTTGGCACACCAATAAAAGACACAAAATGCTGGAGTAACTCTGGGTCAGGCAGCAGCTGTTTTGGTCGGGACCCTTCTTCAGGCATATATATATAATTGTTCATAGTAGGTATAGCCATGCTAACAGCAGTAATTATTGAGGGGGTGGAGAAATCTGGCCAAATCTTTATTTTAGTTGTTAATTTATGGCAATGGTTTTATTAATAGACTTGATCAGCTGACTCTATATGCCTTGGGTTTATTTTGTGCATGTTAAGTGAAGATCTTTCCCCCATAATTTGCTTTAACTTCCAGGATAATCTTTATAAGCAATAAGGCTGCTATGTTTTAGGACTACATTCGTTTAGAGTTTAGACTTTACAGAGTGGGAACAGGCCCTTCGGCCCACCTAGTCTGCACCGACCAGTCATCACCCCGTACACTAGTACAATTCTTCACATTAGGGACAAATGACATTTTACAATTTTACAGTAGTCAATTAACCTACAAACTTGCATGTCTTTGGAGTGTGGGAGGAAGCCGGAACACCCGGACGATATCCACATGGTCACAAGGATAACCTACAAACTCCACACAAATAGCACCAGTGGTCACGGTAGACCCTGGGTGTTTGGCGCTGTGAGGCAGCAACTCTACCCTTGCGCCACCGTGCCACTGTTCTTCGTGCACTTTGCATTACCAGAGTTCCATAAATATTAACTGAAGTCATTCATAGTTAACAGAGTTCAGAGAATCACGTAGAATGCTCAAGGCATTTCAGCTTATGTTGCTATTTCTTTTTCTTTCTTGTATCTGGTTAGTTTCTTTCTGAAAGGATCTAAGCTGTTTGCCTTATCCACAATTTAAAAAACACAAAGCATTGGAGTACCTCAGTGGATTAGGCAGCGTCTCTGGAGGACATGGATCGGCAATGTTTTGAGTTGGCACCTTCAGACTAGATTGTGGTAGGGAGGAGAAGGTTGGAAAAGAGGTGAGGGCCGGACTATGACGGGCAAGTGATAGGTGGATGCAGGTGAGGCGTCCACCTGTCACTAGGTGATAGTTGATTGGCAGATGGGTGGACAAAGGCTGGAGATGAATAGGAGACAAAAGGGTCTCAGGAAAGGAGAGTAGAGGAGTGAAATGTAATGCCAGGGGGAGAGATTTAGATGGGAGGGTGGGGTGGGGGGGATTACGGAGAAATGGGTGTGCATCCCTATATGTTTGAAAAGTTTTACAGATGCCAATTAACCTACAAGCTCACGTGTCTTTGGGATGTGAGAGGAAACCCATACAGTCATGGGGAGAATGTACAAACTCAGTACAGACAGAACCGGTAGTCAGGATTAAACCCGGGTCTCTGGCGCTGTAAGGGAGCAACTCTACCGCTGCGCCACTGTGCCATTTGGCTGGAAACTGGTTTTAATTGGACGAGTAGTTGAGTTTTAACCACCTGGGATCTGTGAAGAACACTGTGGGAGGATGGTATTGAATGCATTGAAGCAATCAGATCTGTAAAAGACAAAAATCACAAGAGTTTCCAATGCAAAATATTATGAAGCTGCAGATGGTATGGAATTGTAGATCTAGTCTGAGTAGTGCTAAGTTTTATGTGTTTCATTACATGAGGGGTGCATTCAGAATCCCCATTCAATTAATTCATGGCCGATATGTATCTCACTCCCATTTTTCTGCCTTGGTTCCATTATCTTTTATAACCACGCTGAACAAAATAAAGTCAAATTAAAACAGTAAATACAGGACAAATTGTTCTGTCGCTGAAGAGGTAGGGACAACCAAGTTTCAGATATGAATTTGTCAAAAGAATTTTATTCTTTATCCTGCAGAGACTGGGAGTTTTGCAGCAATTTGTTTTAGTTTTTATTTGCTGCATTTTGTTTTCCACGCCTCACCATAAATTCTAGTTCCCCTCACCCTGTTTGCGCTATTCATACACGGATCAAGACAATAAAGACAGAATCCATAATAGTTCTGCAGGGCATTCCTCCGCACTTGAAGTGGCATTGTAGGAAACGTCACGCTGTACTTGACTGAAATGTCAATGGAAGATGCCTGGTGTGTCTAGCCACATGATAATTCCACAGGAAATGTTGCATTTGCCTCAGACCGCAGTGTAAATACTGCTGGCTGCTAGAGATAGATGTGCATTTGTTATTTATTTCAAGAGACGCAGCTTATTGTGGTTATCTGTGATGTAACGTGCCTGTGTTAGATTTAGACAGCTCGTTGTGTCTCAAAATTGCCTTAATGCTTGTTACAAACAAACTGATCTGTCAAATTTATTATAGGTATTTTATTTTACGTCAACTATCGCATGTCAGTTCCAAAGTCATTGAGCTGGCAATATAGGAGTTCCTCACATCTAACTCTTGACAATTTTTTCAAGCTATGGTCGTTTTCGATGAGAATATTTAATTCAACTATTAAATTGGTTATTGTAATTCCTCCATCTGTTGCTAATTCTATAGATTCAGATCATGAGTGTTTGATTCAATTATTCAATGATACTTTTACTCCTGCACATGATCCATATCCCGTCAATCTCTGCTTATCCACTTGCCTATCTAAAAGCCTCTTAAATACATCTATCATATCTGCCTCCACCACCACCACCACCACCCCAGGCAGTGTGTTCCAGGCAGCTTGAACCCTCTGTGTAACAAAGAAAACACATTTCCCCACAAATTTCCTTAAAACCTTGCCACAGTCACCTGAAAGCTATGTCCTCTAGTCATCGACATTTCCACCCTGGGGAACAGGTTCTGTCTGTCCTCTTTATCTATGCCTCGTATATATACTTATACTTCCATCAGGTCTGCAATGGAAGCATGCCAAATGTAGTTCTGCTGATTCACACTTGTGCTGTAACTCCATAAACCCCTTCCTGAACATTCCACTCCTGTCTTCAGAATGCTTTTTAACGTTATTGATGTATTGAGCTGTGCAAGGTTTCATGCAGAATCAATAAGAAAATGTATGTACATAAAGAATTTTGATGGCTTAGGTCTCTCAGAATTGGATATAAATAAATTCTCATTTTTATTTTGGAGGTGAAATTGGACGCTTTGGACTCCTATATTTTTGATTATGGAAAATGTCGATGATTCAAATTTAATTTTGGACTATTAAAGACATCCACTGTGAGCTGAATGAAATAAAAACTAGGAAGAGTGGATTGTATCCCCCTCATCTGATTATCTCTGCTGCAATGTACGTTAATTTAAATCAAATTATAGGCCATATATTCGCAATTTTTGAATTCCTCTTTAGACTTTAGAGATATAACACAAAAAACATGCACTTCGGCCCACCGATTCCATGCTGACAGTGATCACCCCATATACTAGCTCTATCCTACACACTAGGAACAGTTTTTTACAATTTTACCAAGCCCAATAACCTACATACCTGCATGTCTTTGGAGTGTGAGAGGAAACTGGAGCACCCGGAGAAAACCCACACGGTTACAGGGAGAGTGTACAAACTCCGTACAGACAGCACCCGTAGTCACGATTGAACCCGGATCGCTGGTGCTAAGGCAGCAACTCTACCGCTGCACCACTGTGCCGCCCCAATAGCTTAGAGAACAAATTATTGGTAATGGTTTATTATTGTCACACGTACTTGGATCCAGTGAAAAGCATTTGTTTGCGTGCTATCCAATTAAGTCAGATCATACTGTACATGAGTATGATCAAGCCAGGCAGGTGTAGCAAAGAGAAAAATACCAGAGTGCAGAATATTGTTAACACTCAGTGCCAATAAGTTACTTTACTCCTAGTCAATAAGTGACAGATCACATCCCATTTATGGTATTAAAAGGAAAAAAAATGGGTTTGATTGAATTCATTGAAAGATACGGCATGGGAATAGGGTGTTCAACCCACTGAGCTTTTTGATTGCAAATTTTAGTTTACTTTAGGGATTCAGCATGGAAACAAGCCCTTTGGCCCACCGAGTCTACACTGATCATCAATCACCCGTTCACACTAGTTCCATGTCATCCCACTTTCTCATCCACTCCCCACATACATAAGGCAATTTTCGAATTCTCCCATGTGAGTTTAGAGAGCAATTTATTGGTATTGGTGATTATTGTTACATGTACTGAAATACAGTGAAAAGCTTTTGTTTGCGCGCAATTAGATTACTTCCGATCATACTATATATACATGAGTATAATCAAGCCAACACAAGTACAACAGGTAGGGCAAAGTGAAAAATACTGGAGTACAGAATATAATTTACAGTTTAGTTTATTGTCACGTGTACCGAAGCACAGTGAAAAGCTTTTGGTGCGTGCTATCCAGTCAGCGGAAAGACAATACATGATTACAATCGAGCCATTTACAGTGCATAGATACATAAGGGAATAACATTTAGTGCAAGGTAAGCCAGCAAAGTCCATTCAAGATTAGTCTGAGGGTCACCAATGAGGAAGATAGCAGTTCAGGACCGCTCTCTTGGTTGTGGTAGGATGATTCAGTTGCCTGATAACAGCTGGGAAGAAACTGTCCCTGAATCTGGAGGTGTGTGTTTTCATACTTCTATACCTTTTGCCTGATGGGAGAGGGGAGCATTGTAACATTACCAATGTCTATAATGAGGTAGGTTGCAAGGTTAAGATCACACCCTAGCTTGACAGTTCCCATTACTCGTACAGCCAATAAGTTAAGATCACATCATATTTACTGTATTTAAAAAAAAAAGGGTTTAATTGAATTGATTGAAAGATACGGCATGGAAAAAGGCCCTTCGGCCCACTGAGTCCACGTTGACCATCGATCACCCACTCATACTGGTTCTACGTTATCCCACTGTATCATCCACTCCCTGCCCACCAGAGGCAATTTTGCATAGATCATTCAATCTACAAATCCACATGCCTTTGGGATATAGCAGGAAACCAAAACACCCGGAGGAAACTTACACGGTGACAAGGAGAACATGCAAACTCCACACAGACAGCACTCAAGGTCAGGATCTGTGCGTTCTCCCTGTGACTGCGTGGGTTTTCTCCGAGTGCTCCAGTTTCTTACCACACTCCAAAGAAGTATAGGTTTGTCGATTCATTTGTTTTGATAAAAAAATTAATGTCCCTAGTGTGTAGGATAGTGCTAATGTACGGGGTGATCGCTGGTCAGTGCGGACATGGTGGGCCGAAGGGCCTGTTTCTGCACTGTATCTCTAAAGTCTAAAGTGGTCAGCAAACAGTTCTATATATAGAGCATGGGAGAAAAGACGTATTTTATCTAAATGACAATTGATTTTGAATAAATGAGTTAATTTTTAATCAGAAAAACACACAGAATGCTGGAATAACTCAGTGGATCAAGCGACATCTCTGGAGAACATGGTTAAGTGACATCTCGGGTCGGGCCCTTCAGACACTGGAGTTGGAAGAAGTCTGAAGTCTCAGAATCTGAAGAAGGATCCTGACCCAAAATGTCACCTATCCATGTTGTCCAGAGTTGCTGCCTGACAGGTTGAATTACTCCAGCACTGTGTCTCTTTTTGTAAACCAGCCTCTGTAGTTCCTTGTATCCTAATATTTAAATCAAATTGTTCAATTTATATTCTACAAAGGTATTGAGAGATGTAGGGCAAAGTGGATAAAAGGAGTATTGTTGCAGTTTATCGTGTTCTTAGTGAATGATAACAGACTGGAGAAGCTGAGTAGCCTTCCCCTGTTTCTACACCACTAACTTTCTAATTCCTGCTCCCAGAGATGCTGGATTACATTCTGAAAAACTGTTGGTGACTGCTCAATATTCACTGTTCAACAACTTTGAGCTCTCACCCCAGAATTTTGTTTAGCTCACTACATGTTTTTCCTCAACCACACAGAGAAAGAAGAGACGTTACAGCAAAGCAAACCGTCCTTCCTGGAGTACTTTGAGCAGAAGGAAAAAGAGAACCAGGCGAATAGCCACAGTAATCGGAATGCGCAAGCACTTCAGGGCTCCTCCGATATCTGGAAGGTGCCACAGGACGGCGACTTTGAATTTGTGAGTAAATTAGCATCTGTTGTTATTAATGTTTTGACAAGTAATCACTTAGAGGAAAAATTCAACTTTTTTTTTATATAACCCTACCAATCTTGGCACAGTTGGCTGTAGTTATGTCGATCAGAAGAGCTGGCCTAGTTCAGTTTAGAGATATGGCATGGAAACAGACCCTTCGGCCCACTGAGTTCATGCTGACCATCAATCGCTCATTTACACTAGATCTATGTTATCCCATTTTCTCATCCACTCTACACACTAGGGACAATTTACAGAGGGCCAATTAACCCACAATCCTGCACATCTTTGAGATGTGAGAGGAAACTGGAGCACTGGGAGGAAACCCACGTAGTCACAGGGAAAACGTGCAAACAGACAGCACTCGTGGTCAAGATCAAACCCAGGTGTCTGGCAGTGAGGCAGAAGCTCTACTGCTGCGTCACTGTGCTGCCCCAAGCTGGCTTCTTTGTTTAACAGCAAGTTTAGTTTAGTTTAGAGATACAGCATGGAAACAGGCGCTTCGGCCCACTGGGTCCGCGCCGACCAGCGATCCCCACACATTAACACTATCCTCCATCCACAAGGGACAATTTTTACATTTACCAAGCCAATTAACCCACAAACCTGTATGTCTTTGGAGTGTGGGAGGAAACCGAAGATCTCGGAGAAAACCCACTCAGATCACGTGGATAATGTACAAACTCCGTACAGACAGTACCCGTAGTCAGGATCGAACCCGGGTCTCCCGCGCTGCATTCGCATGGGGAGAAGGAAGGAGAATGGGGTTGAGAGGGAAAAATAGATCACCCATGACTTGATGGGCCTTATGGCCTAACTCTGCTCCCATGTCATGATCTTACAAGCAGGCCTACCAGAATGCTGCCATGATTAAGCGTTTTTATGTTGCTAGGAGAGGTTGGACACACTCTCGAATGCCGGAGCTTGAGGGGAGACTTGATAGAAGTATATCAAATTATGAGAGGCATAGATAGGGTAGACAGTCAGAAGTTTTTCTCAAAGACTAGAGGGCATAAGGTGAGAGGGGCAAAGTTTAAAGGGGATGTACAGGACAAGCTATTTACACAGAGGGTTGTGGTGGTGGCGGCAGATACAATGATGGTGCTTCAAGGGCCTTTGGATAGGCGCATGGATATGAAGGGAAATGGAGCATGTGTAGGCAGAGAAGATAAGTAAACCTGGCATCATGTTCAGCACAGACATTGTGGGCTGAAGGGCCTGTTCCTGTACTGTACTTTTCCATGTTCCATGTACATTTTATTTCCATTTCCTAGCTTCAGGTTGAGGATTGGAATTGGGGGGGGGGGGGTGGTTTGGAGCAGATGGGATTGAGAGGCCATCTGGTTTTTCAGGGCTAGAAAAAATTATCTTGTCTCTGAGAAGGGAAAAGTTTAAAGGAGAAATGGGGGACAATTTTTCAACCAGGGCTGGGTGCCTGGAAAAATGCTGCCAGGGGTGGCAGTGGAGGCAGAAACATTAGTGGTGTTTAAGAGGCTTTTGGTCATGCAGGGAATGGAGGGATTTCCCCCTCCATTCCAAACCTTTACAAGGCTTTTCTCTGATCTCTTATCTAGAAAAAAAAGCTCTATCCTGGTCAACCTTTCCAGATAATTTTTAGCTTAGTTTAGAGATACAGCATGGAAGCAGGACCTTCGTCCCACCGAGTCCGCACCGACCAGTGATCGCCCGTACACTAGTTCTATCCTACTCACTGGGGGAAATTTACAGAAGCAATTAACTTGCAAACCTGTACGTCTTTGGAATGTGAGAGGAAACCGGAGCACACGGAGAAAACTCACACGGTCACAGCGAGAACGTGCAAACTCCGTACGACCAGCACCCATAGTCAGGGTTGAACCCGGGTCTCTGGCTCTGTAAGACAGCAGCTCTGTGCTGTCCTTCTAATCATTCAGCAGCTCTGTGCTGTCCTTCTAATCATTCAGCTGCATTTTTATCCTTGTAAATCCTTGTATTTTCATACTTCTAATGGGTACATTGTAAATTTTAATAACATTTGAATCATTGGTTCATTTGGGTGTTTCTTTTGTGAAATCAAAGGCCAGTTGGAGAGTCTTCTGTCTCGGATTCCAGCAGTACTGAAGACTGTAGAGGGTCTGGGCTGTGGACACTAAACTCTATCCTTGTGCCAAATTAGCGACCAAAACTGCATGTTTCACTGTGCTTCTGATTATTAGGTTGTTTGGGCTCAGTTTCCTCAGAGCACCAGAACATTACAACGGTAATGAAACCTCTTTTGAAAGAGGTACTAAATCATCACATTTTAACTACGTTCTTTCCAGGTCATGAGCTTCGTAAACCACTGATGGAAAGTGTCTTGAATTTGGCTGCAATAACTTTGCAGACTAGAACTTAGCTTTCTCTGTTGCCCATGTCATGAAAGTCTGGAGATCAAGAATTTCCATGTGGTTGAACAGTGCCGGCAGATATTGTTCATGGAATCATGCATTTGAAGATAAATCCAGAATGTAAGAACTCACTTGAAAGTGGCGCAATAACCATCTGCTCAGACTTGCCTTGGCTGTTTCTGGATGTACTTGGTTCTAATGGCTTAATTTAGTAGTAGTCCAAATATCTGCTGACATTCTTAATTGCAATAATTGATCATGTATACATTCTTCTCACAGACTAGGAATTAAGTTTTACTGTCCCACTGTTGATTATAGATCCAACTGTGAGTAAAGTGCATAGAGCAGATCCTTCAGCCTGCACCATAGGTGCTGAATATGTTCCCAAGACCAACTTTACAGGTACAGCGCAGAAACAGGCTCTTTGGTCCACCGAGTCCGCGCCAACCAGCGATCATCCCATGTACTATAAATATCCTACACATAATTTCCAATTTACAGACGCCAATTAAACTACATTTTTGGAGTGTGGCAGGAAACCAGAGCACCCGGAGAAAACCCACTTGGTCATACGAGAACGAACAAACTCCACACATACAGTCAGGATCGAACCCGGATAGGGCAGCAACTCTACCGCTATGCCTCTGTGTCACCCGTTAACTCTTATCTGCCTGTATGTAATTCATATCCCTCCATTCCCTGCATATCCATGTGCCTATCCAAAAGCTTCTAAATTCCATTATTGTATCTGCCTCCACCACCATCCCCAGCAGCGGGTTGTCCCGCATGTCTGCTTTAAACTTTGCCCCTCTCAGCTAAAGGCTACGCCTTCTAGTATTTGATTTTTATTCATCCTGGGGAAAATGTTATGACAGTCTTAACATTTCTGGGAATGTTAGCTGATCATGTGACACGGTGGTGCAGCGGGAGAGTTGCTGCCATACAAGAGACCCGGGTTCGACCCTGACTGTGGATGCTGTCTGTACGGAGTTTGCACGTTCTCCCTATGACCACAAGGGTCTTCTCCGGGTTCTCCGTTTCCTCCCACATTCCAAAGACGTGCAGGTTTGTAGATTTATTGGCTTATGTAAATTGCTCCTAATGTGTAGGGTAGAACTAGTGATCGTCGTCGGCATGGGCTCAGTGGGCCGAAGGGCCTGTTTCCATGCTGTATTGCTGAACTAAAAAAAACTAAACTAAAGCGCAAGTGCATTTGTTCTTGCCTGTTGTTGATGGGGCAAAGAGAAACATAACCTGTTCCTGCCCCTACCATTTGCCTCAGCACAGAAATGAGAGTGATCAGAGGAGTGAGTGCTTCTCCTTTCTCAATGGATGTGCTATTAGAACTAAGCACATCCATAGCCATAGCAGGAGCTAAACACATCCAGCCAAAGACAAGAGAACCCATGATATCCACTGAGTAGATGGTTATGGCACCACTTCCAAACCAACTGTTCATAAATTCTGCATTTATCTTCGAATGTTTGATTCTATTAACAATATCTGCAAGCACTGTTCAACCACTTGGAGATTCTTGATCTCCAGACTCTCATGACACGGGCAATAGAGAAAGCTACGTTTTACTCTTCAAAATTATTGTAGCCGAATTCAAGACACTTTCCATCAAGGCTCCTGACCTGGAAAGAACACAGTTATAAAGTGGTGATTTAGTACCTCGGTTTCATTACCATTGCAATTTTCTAGTGCTCTGAGGCAACTGAGCCTAATCAACCTAACAATCAGAAGCACAGTAAAAAATGCAATTATGGTTGCGAATTTGGAACAAGAATAGAGCTTAATGTTTGCAGTCCATACCCTCTACAGTCTTCAGAAGTACTGCTGGATTCTGCTGGTTGATGATAGCAGAGCAGGGCAGCAGTTTGTTCTGTAGGTCTCGATAATGTATGGGGGAGGAGGGTGGATATTAACCTGGTAAGCCACTAACAATTCCAGAAACTCCTCAGCATTTCTTTCCTCCTTGAAGTTCTTATCGGATGCAGGTATTGGTGTTGGTTTTGGTTTATTATTGCCGAGTCATTTGAATTTGAATTAGAATTGTTTTAATTTAAACAGGGACAATGCATATTGATAAACATTTACATGTAAATATGCAAGATTATAGCCAATAGCTAATTTCCATCTTTAGTCCCTTTGGCAGCAAAAAGAAACAATTATACAAGACACACAAGCAACTCAATTCACACAGGCATCCATCACAGTGAGTCTCCTCCTCACTGTGATGGAAGGCAAAGTCTTGTCTCTCCCCTGCTCTCCATCCTCTCCCGATGTTAAAGCACCCGGCGGGCAATGGTAAGTCCCGCGGCCGCTAAGGCCGCACCGGCGATGTAAGGCCCTGCTCCGGGTCTTGATGTTGGAGCCCCCGGCGGGCGATGGCAAGTTCCGCGGCCGTTAAGGCCGCGCCGGGCGATGTCAGGCCCCGCTCTGGGCCGCCTTCAACCCCGCAACTCGGGCGGGAGCAGCTGCCGCCGCGGGAGCTCCGAAAAGCGGTCTCCCACCAGGAACCACGAGCCCCCGATGTCACAGGCCTGCAGCTGGAGCCTCCGAAGTCTGGTCGCAGCCGCGCGCCACCACAGCTCTCCATGCTCCGAGGCTGGCCAGCCCCACGATGGCATGTCCGCAGGCTGCGCGACTGGAGCCCCCAGGTCACTCCGGCTGGAGGCCGCTCCACGGTGCTGGGCCCCAACGACAACGGAGACCCGACAGGGAAAAGGTCGGGTCTCCGTGCAGGGAAGAGATTTAAAAGTCCCCCCCCCCCCCGTCCCCCACATATATACAGCTAAAAACAATGTAAAAACCGCAGCAAACGGACAGAAAAAAAAGGACAGACGAACTGCCGGGGCCGCGCCATTACAGCGCCGCCATGCCTATCATAAGAAAGTCATGCAGCACAGAAATCGGTGGCACAGTGGCCCAACGGTAGAGTTGCTGCCTTACAGCGCCAGAGACTGCTTTGATCCTGATTATGAATGTTGTTTGTACATTCCCCCTGTGACTGCTTGAGTTGTCTCCGGGTGCTCTGGTTTCCTCCCACACTCCAAAGACGTACAGGTTTGTAGGTTCAGTGGCTTCAGTAAAATTATAAATTGTTCCTTGTGTGTAGGATAGCGCTAGTGTACGGGGTGATCACTGGTTGGTGTGGGCCGAAGGGCCTATTACCAGGCTGAATCTCTAAAGTCTAAACAGGCCCAACTTGCCCATGCTGACCAAGATGCCCCATCTAGCCCTATCTAACTGTTGCTACTGTGATAAGTCTAGTGGTGCAATGTCATGAGTTCAGCTAGAATTGAAAGAAGGCACACAAAGTTCTGGAGTAACTCAGTTTGCCAGGCAACATCCCTGGTGAACATGAACAGGTGACATTTCGGGTTTGGAAGGTTCCTAATATGAAACGTCACCTATCCATGTTTTTCAGAGATGCTGCTTGACCCACTGAGTTACTCCAGCACTGTCTTTTTTCACATTTATATTGTCATAGAGTCATACAATGTGGAAACAGGCCCTTCGGCCCAATTTGCCCACACCGACCAACATTTTACCCATCTACTCTAGTCCCACCTGCCTGCGTTTGTCCCATATCCTGAATGGGTAAATTAAAATTTTGGATAGAATTCTGGGATTAATTTGGCCCTGAAGTGACGGGTTAAGCATTGCAGTGCAGAGACTGCAACCTCGGAAACAATTAGTAAAAGCTGGAAATATTTAGCAGCTCCGACAGCAACAACAACTATTAATGATAGTTGCAGGTCATATAGGTCATCAATCAGAAACATTACCTAATTTTCTCCTTCTGCAGATGCTACCTGACCCGCTGAGTCTTTACTATAAATTTCTGATGAGCATTTAGAGTACATTGCATTTGTATTTTTGAATCCATGTAATTTAGTTTAACCAAATAGACGTAACAATGAAATATAGCACCCAAAGGGGAAACAGAGACAGTTTAAATTGCATTTGAGGCTTAGTTTGTACAGCAAAAGGAATTGAGTTGGTATATAATTTTCTCTCGCACTTACATCCTCAGGAGGATGTCTCTGTTATTGTTGTGACGGTATGCATGATTTAGCTGCATATTGATTCAAGTTGTGCAGACTTTTATTTTGCTTATAATAACAGCCATCATCAGCACTGGTGGAGGGCAGAACTGGGGGAGTAATTTGGGGAGAGAAAAGCAGCGTGGTGGGTATGGTGACAGGATTGGTCATAGACTGTAACTCAGTGCATACGCCCAAATGATTTATGCTGCAGCCCCATGTGAACCTTCTCCCACCCGGCTTCATAAACCCCAGCATCACATCCTCTGTTCCTGTCAGTCTGGCAGCATGAATGGAGGGAATGGACTGACGATGTTTCAGGTCGAGACCCTACTTCACACTGTTTTGTTTAAGAAGGAACTGCAGATGCTGGAAAATCGAAAGTACACAAAAATGTTGGAGAAACTCAGCGGGTGCAGCAGCATCTATGGAGCGAAGGAGATAGGCAACGTTTTGGGCCGAAACGTTGCCCATCTCCTTCGCTCCATAGATGCTGCTGCACCCGCTGAGTTTCTCCAGCATTTTTGTGTACCCTACTTCACACTCGTGTCTGAATAAGGGTGCTAACCCGAAACGTCATCCGTCCATTTGTGCACTTTAGTTTGCATAAGATAGATAGACAATCATGGATGTAGAGACACTATTTTCTCTGCTGTGGAATCCAGAACAAGGAAGTGTAACTTTATAATTAGTGTCCAATGTTCCAAGATGCTATCAGGGAGCAGTTCTAGGGACAGGACATGGGTTTCCTCCCGGTGCTACGGTTTCCTCCTATATCCCCAAAAACGTACGGTTTGTATGTTAATTGACCCTCAGCAAATTGTCCCTAGTGTGTCGGGAGTAGATGAGAAAGCGGGATAACATACAACTAGTGTGGTTCATAAGTCATAGGAGCAGAATTAGGCCATTTGGCCCGATTGAGTCTACTCTGTCATTCAATCATGGCTGATCTATCTTTTCCTCTCAACCCCATGCTCCTGTCTTCTCCCCTTAACCCCTGACATCCTTACTAATCAAGAATCAATCTCCGCTTTAAAAATACTCAATGACGGCTTCCACAGCTGACTGTGGAAATGAATTCCACAGATTCACCGCCGTCTAACTAAAGAAATTCCACCTCATCTCCCAGGGCTCGAAATTAGAGGTTGCCCGGGTGCCCCTGACCACTCAAAACGCCGCCGGGCAACCTAAACACCGAGTCATTTTGCCCGGCTTGGCAACCAGATACTGGTTTGTACCGAAGATAGACACAAAAAACTGGAGTAACTCCGCGGGTCAGGCAACATCTCTGGAAAAAAGGAACGGGACGTTTCGTGTCGGCAGCGGCTGTGCGGGGCAAAGATACTAAGTGCGGGGTGAGGAAGGGTTGGAGCGAATGACGGACCCCGAACAGCGGCAGCAGCGGCCGCGACAGCGGCTCCATCTCCACCTCCTCCCGCCCCCCGCCCGCCCTGCTAAGGGCCTCTGCTTGTAAATCCGCTAACGGCGATAACCGCTTTCGAAACAAACCCTCCCGCACTCCGAGGCTGGGAGGAGGGAGGGAGAGGGAGGGGGAGGCCTCGGAGTGCGGGAGGGTTTGTTTCGAAAGAGGTTATCGCCGTTAGCGGATTTACAAGCAGAGGCCCTTATCAGGGCGGGCGGGAGGAGATGGAGCTGCTGCCGCTGTGCGAAGCCCGTCATTCGCTCCGACTCGTCTGAAGCAGCTGCACCAAAGATCTTATAGCTATAGGATCTCTGAGGTGCGCCGCCCGGCCCCGCACCTTACTGTTGGCTGGCAGAGGAGGGAGGCGGTGGCGAGGAGTTCCCAACGGCCAAGGCAGTGGGGCGATGTTGTCCGAGGAGCGCTGACCTTCCTTCCTTCCCACCTCGCCCCCCCTCTCTCTCTCTCTCTCTCTCTCTCTCTCTCTCTTGTACGCCCACTCAACCTCCCTTATCCTCGGACCCCTCCTTTCCATCCCGCACTGATCCTCATTCCCTCCTCTATTCAGTCCTCACTGACATCTCCTGGGCTCCCCTCCACATCAACCCCCCCCCCCCCCCCCCAAATCTATTCATCCTGCGCTGATCACCCTATCCACCTTGCATTGATTCTCCTGCCACCCCCCCCCCCATCCATCCTACAGTGGTTCCCCCAATTCATCCTGTAATTAACCCCCTTCCCATCCATCCTGCACTTCTCCTCCATCCATCCTGTACTGATCCCCCATCCATCCTGTACTAATCCACGCATTCATCCCGTACTGACCCACCCTCCATTTACCCTGCACCTTCCCCTCATTCATCCTGTAGTGATCCCCTATTCATCCTGCACAGACCCTCCGATCCACACTGTACTGACCCCCCCCCCCATTCATCCTGCGCTGATCTCCCCCCCATCCATCCTGTACTGATCCTCCCATTCAAGAAGAATGGGGGGAACAGTCTGAAGAAGGGTCTCGACCTGAAATGTTGCCTATTTCCTTCGCTCCATAGATGCTGCCTCACCCGCTGAGTTTCTCCAGCACTTTTGTCTACCCTCATCCATCCCGTACTGAACCCCCCCATTCAACACCGCTGACATCCCCCGTGCTCTCCCCTCACAATTTTACCTACTCCAACCATCACGTACTAATTCACCTGCCTCAATCCATCCATTCTGCACCGACTGCCTTCTAAACCCCCCCCCCCACCCCCGCCATCTATCCACCCCGCACTGATTCACACACACCTCCCCTCCCTGACCCGATTGTGCTGGAAATGTCTTCAGAGCGAACATTGACTATGTTTGATAACAGAATGCAATCAAATGTGTTTTAATTCCCAATGTTATTATTTGTTTTAATCCATAAAGATGGATTAATTAAATTGTGAACACGTGAAATATTAAAACCGCAGTGTTCGATTGTCACGGCTACCATTGACACGTTATTACAGAATTCATTTTAACGGCAAATCAATGCTCTTAATTTGGAGTATCAGTACTGTAGTTATTTAATGAGCAACATCCACAACTATACGTTGGATTTATCCAGGTTTTACTTCTACAGTCAATCATATACATCACAAATTTGGTCAGGAGATATTTCAGTTGAAATTTTAACGTTAATTCTGAAGTGGGAATGATGGAAACAGCGTTTATCAATAATTTTTTTAAAATCTTGTCCTTACAAACTGGGTATCTTCATTGCTGTTCACAACACGTACATTTAATCTGAATGTCCGGTAATGTGGCGTCTTGACACCTTTAAATATATTACCAAAAGAACATTTGTTGCAGTTATGTCCTTTGGCCATCTCTTGTCAGCTAGTGTAATGTTTAACCTGTCAGATGGGTATAGTCTGTTTTAACAGCTATTATCATAAAATGCCTATAGAAATTTCCTTGCAACCTGTATATTTTGTTGTGGATAAATTATGTGGGAAGCGAGAGTGTTTCTGTACCAATAGCAATAATGGCCATGTTATGGTAATTTTCAGTCCTTCACAGAAAACATGCTTGCATCAATCTGTAGTGTGCATGGTTAAGCATATATATTACCATGGTCCAGGATTTATTGACACAGGTTGATCATACTCTGAATAATCCAACCACATTTTTGTTTGGAAGTGGAAAGAACTAATAGAAATTGCATTAATTGCAATGTGTAAAAAGAGTTGAAATATTGTATTATAGTTTTGCTGCATGTCATTGTGGTATATATCATGTCTTGATTGGTGAATATGTTTAGTTTGTGACTTTATTTGAAGCAGAAATAATATGTGAATGCTTCATTGAGTATAATTCCGACTGGTAACTACGCACTTACTCCGAGCACATTATCGCACGCGTCATGCAAGCCATCTAAAATGACCACCTAAACTGTCATTTGGCAACCTAAAAAGCTGCCAAGGTTGCCCGGCTGGCAACAGGGAAAAAAAGTTAAGCGAGAGCCCTGTCTCCATCTTAAGGGTCTGAAGAAGGGTCTCGACCTGAAACGTCACCTCTTTTTCTCCAGAGATGCTGCCTGGCCTACTGAGTTACTCCAACATTTTGTGTCTATCTTCGGTATAAACTAGCAGTTCCTTCCTACATTTACTTTTTATTGTTCCATCCACCTCATCATTTCTAGAAGTAAAACAGTGAGGAGCATCTCACAATAAAGACAAATGTTAATATTTGAGTCATTACAAAGGCCTTTTGTGGTCATAATGAGGAGACTATTCCTCGGTGAACATGCTTGCTGAACTGGATTTAGTTCAGTTTAGAGATACAGCGTGGAAGCAGGCCCTTCGGCCCATTGAGCCCCCGCCGACCAATGATCCCTGTGCACTAGCACTATCCTACACATTAGGGACAATTTGCCAAAGCCAATTAACATACAGAGCTGCACGTCTTTGGAGTGTGGGGGTAAATCGGAGCACCTGGAGAAAACCCACGGGGACAGCGTACCAACAACAGACAGCACCTGAGGTCAGGATTGAACTCGGGTCTCTGGCGCAGTAAGGCAGCAACTCTCCCGCTGTGCCACCGTGTCGCCCAACTGTGACAGCTGGAGGCAGTATCCAGCTGCATCAGCTGAACAAGTAACACTTCCAAATGATTAAAAGGCCTAGAGAAAAATATTGCCTAATCCATCTTCATGCTCTCCCTCATCCGTCTGAAACAATTGCATCAGGGAGATTCACTGCAAGGGAATTGTCTGTCGTGGATAGTGTGTTTTGCAAAACCCAGACTGAGAAAATATAGAAATGTCAGGAGATAAATGTGATGGTGATGATTAATGCTTCTATGAATTCCCAAGGGCGGTTAAAGCCGCTGTAGTCTTTGGGTATTATAATTCACAAAACTTTTGTTGCACGAATGTTTATAAACTCCTGCCAGTTTAATATGTAAAACGCCAATGAAGAGGAAAGAATAGACATTTATTTAATCGCTTTTCTTCTTTTGCCACTCCCCCTTAATCTCTGATGTTAACAGTTTCAGGTCAGAGTCATTCAGCACGGAAACAGGCCCTTCAGACCAACTTGTCCATGCTGACCAAGATTCCCTATCTAAGGTTGTTCCACCTAAGCTAGTCCCCATTGCCTGCGTTTGGCCCATTTCCCTTTAAACCTTTCCTATCTGTGGACCTGTCCAAGTGTCCTAAATCCTATTTTATTACCAGTCATCAAAAACCCTGGCAGCTCGTCCCTTTCCCACCACCCTCTGAGTGAAAAGGTTGTTCCTCAGGTTTGTATTAAACCTTCCCACTCTCACCTTAAACCTATGTTCTCTGTTTGTTGATTCCTCTACCCAGAGTCAAAGACTCACTGCATTCACCTTATTTGGTCCCCTCGTGGTTTTGTACACCTCCAAGATCACCTCTCAGCCTCCTGCGCTCCAAGGAATAAAGTCCTAGCCTGCTCAACCTCTTGCCAAAACTCAGCCTCTCAAGTCCAGGCCACACCCTCATACATTTTCTCATTGGGGTCATACAGTGTGAAAACAGGCCCACACCAACCAACATGCCCCATCTACACTAGTCCCACGTGCCTGTTCGGCTCGTATCCCTCTAAACTTATCCTATCCATGTACCTGTTTAAATATTTCTTAAATGTTGCGATCGTACCTGCCTCAACTACCTCCTCCAGCAGTTCATTCCATTTACCCACAACCCTTTGTGTAAGTAGTTACCCCTCAAGTTCCTATTAAATCTTTTCCCCCTCACTTTCCCCTACTCTGGGCAAGAAACTCTGTGTTTACCCTATCTATTCCACTCACGATTTTGTACACGTCTCTGCACTCTGCACTCTTTCTGGCTTAGTAATTTATTTTGATGTTATAAGCCTCCCGATTATGCTCACAACAGGGCAAGATGATGCCTGTAGGCATAGCGTTTTTTTTTTACCTTTAGTGACATCAATCCAATCTTTAATGCTTCCCATTCCCCTAAAGGTCACCAAGTGCATTTAGAGTAAGAGCTTTGCACAAATTTCCCACTCTGTCAGGCTGGCGCTGAATTAAAGTAGCACACTGTAGCACCACATGGCAATACCACTCCAGGCCAAGAAATGATTGTTGCCCAGAGCTCCCAACACTAATGAACACAAGGTGAGAGCTGCAGCACTGCTGGTGCCTCTGTTTTATGCAGAACACAAATTAAATTGAAAAGTGCAGGGAAACAGGACATGATTTAGTTTTAAAAAAATCAAAAGTTGAAGAGCCAAGAGTCTTTAGACTTTAGAGATACAGTGCTTTAAAAAAAGGCCTTTCGGCCCACCGAGTCCGCACTGACCAGCGATCGCCATACACGAACGAGCATTATCCTACACTCTAGGGACAATTTACCTTTTTTTTTTTTAACCAAAGCCTATTAACCTACAAACCAGTATGTCATTGGAATGTGAGGGGAAACCGGAGAAAACCCACACGGTCACAGGGAGAACGTGCAAACTCCGTTAAGATAGCACCCGTAGTCAGGTCTCTGGCGCTGTCAGCCAACCACACTACTGCTGCGCCACAATGCCGCCTTTCAAGAGTATTTTATTGTCATATGTCCTGAAAGTGAAATTACAATGAGATTGATCCCTAGAAATGTGAGGAGAAATAGTTAGGCCTATCATTGAGGACATTCAGACATGGTGACAATCGAGCCATCCACAATGTAAAGATACATGGCAAAGGGAATGACGTGAATAACATTTAGTGCAAGATAAAGTCCAGTAAAGTCCAATCACAGATAGAGGGTGTCCAATGAGGTAGATGGTAGGTCAGGACTGTTCTCTAGTTGGTGATAGGATGGTTCAGTTGCCTGATAACAGCTGGGAAGAAACTGTCCCTGAATCTGGAGGTGTGCGTTTTCACACTTCTATACCTTTTGCCTGATGGGAGGGAGGATAAAATCGTACTGAGTCTTTGTTAAATCAACTTCCACACTGCATTCTTCTAGTTGATTACATAAACTGCAAGTGTAATATAAATTAATCCAATATTTGAGGGATAATTACAGTGGAATCATAGCTATGTAGCATGGAAACAGACCCTTCGGCTCAATCCATCCATGCCAGCCTATTCCTTTTCTCCACTGATGCTGCCTGACCTGATTTACTTCAGCACGTTGTGTCTTTCTTTGGTAAAAACAAGCATCTGTAGTTCCATCCTACACCTTTCACATTCTTGTGGTCAGTGCAAGAGAATAAGAATCATAAAACTACTTCTCAAATTCCAAGCTGCCCCACCAAGTTTAGAGATACAGCATTGACACAGGCCTTTCGGGCCTCCCAAGTCCACGCCAACCATCGCTCACCCGTTCTCACTAGTTCCATTTATCCACTTTCCTGTCCATTACCTGCACACTAGGGGCAATTTACAGAGGCTAATTAACCTACAAACCCATGGCGTCCTTGGGATGTGGGAGGAAGCCCACGCGGTCATAGGGAGAGCATGCAAACTCCACACAGACAGCACCCAAGGTCAGGATTAAACCTGGATCTTTAGTTTTAGTTTAGTTTAGAAATACAGCACGGAAACAGGGCCTTCGGCCAACCGGGTCCGCGCCGACCAGCGATCCCCACACATTAACACTATCCTACACCCACTTGGGACAATTTTTACATTTGCCATGCCAATTAACCTACAAACCTGTACGTCTTTGCAGTGTGGGAGGAAACCGAAGATCTCGGAGAAAACGCACGCAGGTCACGGCTTTGCCTGCTGTGCCACTGTGCCACCAACTTTTCCTGTAACTTTTAATACTGTTGCTAACAAAACAGCTTCTTGGGCATAGTTCCAGATTTCCACTGTCCTTTGTGTGAAGGTCTTTTTTCCCCATTGGCTTCGAATGGTGTGGATCACTTAACAATATATCAATTTCTGCAATCAGCTTCAGCACTGCAAGTTTAAATGAGATTTTAAACACTCAATCTGGGGTAGCATAGAACAGGTCACATTGAAATAAACCAGTAATTCACACTCATTCGTGTGCTGCTGACTGGACAGTGCCACCATATGCTGCCGACATATTTTGTTTAAGATTTACCTCTCATTATATGCACTTGACAGTTTCCAATAACTGGTGAATCCCAAAACACTTATTCTTAATTAAAAACAGAGAATGATGGAAATATTCAGCAGGTCAGGCAGCATCTGTGGGTAGAAGAACAGATTTACATTTCAGATCGACGATCTTTCAAAATCCCTGTAGGTTATAAACTTGAGTCAATTTAGAGTCTAGCATTAAAAAAAACCAACATGTTCTTATACAATCATCAGAAGATCCAGTACAGAAAGAGACTAGAAGGCCTATTACGTGTAGGAAGGAACTGCAGATGCTGGTTTTCCCTGAAGATAGACACAAAATGCTGGAGTTACTCAGCAGGTCATGCAGCATCTCTGGAGAAAAGGACTAGGTAACGTTTCAGGTTGGGACCCTTCTTCAGACTTCAACCCATCATGACTTGCAAGCCCTTTTGAAGAGCTATCGTCTTAGTTTCTCTCTCTCAACCTCCTTTCTCACAGCTTTGAAGTCTAAATTCAATTAGTTTTCAAAACTGTGATTGAATTGGCTTCCACAAACCTTCAAGGCACTTTTCCTTAAGCCCCGCCAACTTGACATATAAGATGCATTATGCTGATCTCACTTCTGATTCTTTTGCCAGTCCGAGTCTCTAATTACTGACCTTCCGCAACCAAAAAACAGAGTCGCTTGTTGTAGAAGCAAGGAACTGCAGATGCTGGTTTATACCAATGATAGACCAAAAGTGCTGGAGTAACTCAGCAGGTCAATTGTTGGCTGGGGAAGGTGTGATCGCAAGAGAAACAATATGGAGAACGGTAGAGCTGGTAAAATGACTAGGGTGGAGGAAGACGACAGGCAGCATCTGTAAACATTGAATGGACTGAGTTACCATTGAACAGAAACTCAACTGGACCAGGTACATAAATGGTGAGGGCAGCTGGTGGAACTGCTGCCTCATAGCACCAGAGACTGGGTTCGATCCTGTCCTCGGGTGTTACTTCAGTTATTTAAGTTGAAGTTACTTGAGTTATTTCAAGAGTCCATTGGCATATGTACCAAAAACAGAACAACGGAATTCTTACTTGCAGCACCATAACAAGATGTATTTTATCTAATCTTCATTTTGAACAATTCCATTAATTCGCTTGTTAGCTCTCCCCTGTTGCAGTGATAAGAAGCCCCAGTTTTCTGGCATTTCCTTGCAACCTCACTCAAACCATGATTTGCAATGTTACATTCTGGGTTTCACCTTATCGCATACCTGACTTCTCGTACGGAACTTAATTGCTCCATAAACTGAACTTATCGCCTTGTAGATGGTCGAAAGACCTTGGAATATCAGAATGTAAACCACATCTCAGAAAACCTAGCCGAGGACCTGATCTCGATTGATAGATACAACATGGAAACAGACCCTTCCCCCCCCACTGAGTCCACACCCTCCATCGGTCAACTGTTCTTACCAGTTCTATGTTATCCTACTTTCACATTCGCTACCTACACACTAGTGGGCAATTAACCTGCAAACCCGCACGTCTTTTGGATTGTGGGAGGAAACCGGAACACCCGGAGGAAACACACGTGGTCACAGAGAGAATATGCAAACACCACACAGATCGCATCTGAGGTCAGGATCGAACCCAGATCTCTGGCGCTATGAGGCAGTAGCTTTACTACTGAGCTGCCCGCAATCATTATGTGCCTGGTCCAGTTGAGTTTCAGTTCAATTTTTAACCCAGTCCATTCAGTGTTGTGTAGAAAGGAACTGCAGATGCTAGTTTATACTGAAAATAGGGACAAAGTGCTGGAGTAACTCAGTAGGTCAGGCAGCATCTCTGGAGAAAAACAATGTGTGATTTTTCAGATTGGGACCCTTCTATAGACCCTTCTTCGGTGTTCACAGTCAGAAACTGATAACTGTTGGATAGGAAGACTTTTTTTCTCCATGGTTATGTGATTTTTCGAGAAGACAATAATTTCCCCTAAAACCAGGGTGAAATGAGAACTATCTGACATCCTTTAATCTCCTTTTCATCTCTAGCCTTTGTCACTTACTTCACCCATCTGACAATCACCCCCCTCCCCCCACCCCCCCCCCCCCCCCCATCACCTGTATCCAACTGTCTGCAGAAGGGTTCTGACTCGAAACATCACCCATCATTTTTCTCCAGAGATGCTGCCTGACCCGCTGAGTTACTCCGGTACTTTGTGTCATTCCACCTATCACTTATCAGGCTTTGTCCCGCACCCATCTTTCTATTCAAGCTTTCTCCCTTCGTTCTACATTCAGTCTGAAGAAGGGTCCCGACCTGAAATGCTGCCTATCCATTCCTACCATAAATGCTGCCCCTGTCACACTGAGTTACTCCATCACTTTGTGTTTTTCTGAAAATTTCAGCATCTGCAGTTCCTTGTGTTTCCATGAGAGCTATTTTTACACAGCAAATTATTTTGATCTTTTCAGTAGAGTGGAAGCAACTTTCAAAAGGAATTCCACCTAGAAACATAGAAAGTAGGTGCAGGAGTAGGCCATTCAGCCCTTCAATATACCATGGCTGCTCATCCAGAATCAGTACCCTGTTCCTACTTTTTCCCCCATATCCCTTGATTCCGTTAGCCCGGAGCTAAATATAACTCTCCCTTGAATACATCCAGTGAATTGGCGTTCATGCCTTCTGTGGCAGAGAATTCCACAGATTCACAACTCTGGCTGAAAAAAGGTTTTCCTCATCTCAGTCCTAAATGGCCAACCCCTTATTCTTAAACTGTGAGCTCTGGTTCTGGACTCCCCCAACATAGGGAACATTTTTCCTGCATCTCGCCTGTCCAATCCCATAAGAATTTTATATCTTTCTATATCCCCTTTCATCCTTCCAAATTCCAGTGAATATAAGCCCTGTCGATCCATTCTTTCATCATATGCTAGTCCCGCCATCCCGGGAATTAACCTGGTGAATCTACGCTGCACTCCCTCAGTAGCAAGAATGTACTACCTCAAATTAGGAGACCAAAACTGCACACAATACTCCAGGTGTAGGCTCACCAGTGCCCTGTACAACTGAAGTAGAACCGCCTTGCTTCTATACTCAAATCCTCTAATCTCTGTTTAAAAATGGGAGGTTTGATGGGGACTATTGGCCCTCAAGTTCTGACGCGCTCAAGTTGTTTGCTTCAGTACTGTATAATTGATTCAATACTATATTAGGCACAGTGTTATTTTGAATATGTTATGAGGCACTTAAGCAAAGGTTTGTAATGATCCACAATTAAGATTAATATTGCTAATGACACCCTGTTAATAGTTGAAACATCTAAAAGCATGCATATGCCGAAGGGCCTGTTTCAAAGCTGTATCTCCAAAGTAAACTGAAATATATGTGCATTTACAAAGGAAAAGATTGATTAGCTTCACCAGATCCAACAATCCAGCAGAGGGTGATGGGTTAATTGTCCTGATGACACTTTATTTATTGCTTGCTTTTGTGTATTTGTCTATCTTTTGAAAGCATTCAGAATGGCAAGGCATCAATTCTGTGAAGTTTTGTACGTGATGAGTAAATCTTGCAGCAGTTCCAGCCTCTGCTGAGTTATGCTGTCTGCTAGCTGTAAAAAAAATTTGAATTAGTGTTAAATTGACCCAAGCAGTCCTGAATGAATCACAATCCACACTCTCAGCATCCATTGCGAAGCAGCTATCAAATCCTCTGATTTTTGTCTTTGACCTGAACACAACAGTAGCTTTGCTCTCTCCTTAGCCTCAAACCTTCTATCAATTACTTGCATGTCAGGTACCATTTTGTAGAGGCAGGGAGAGTCCAGAGGGTTAAATATAAGTAATTCAACTTTGCTCTGAAGAACTAATCTGACTTTTCCCACAGTACTGTGGCCCATCAAGTATAGCCATCATCCCCAGGGTGCTTTATTTGAGTCAGCAATTATTAGGAATTTCTTGACATGAGGACAAATTATCCAATTGTTGCAATCTAAAGCAGACACAAAGTGCTGGAGTAATTCGGTGAGTCAGGCAACATCTCTGGATGACATGACGAGGCGATGTTTCGGGGCAAGGCCCTTCTTCAGGCTATGGATGAGCTTTGGTCATTTGAAGAAGGGTCCCAAATCAAAACGTCGCATATCCATGTCTTCCAGAGAAGCTGCCAGAGTTTTTGTATCTTTTGTGAACCAGCATCTGCAGTTCCTTGTGTCTCAAATTGTTGGTCTGTTGGTATTTGCTTGTCTAGCACAGGAATTGTCGCTTGAACTGAAAAGCATTGAACACATCAACAATTAACTATTCAAATACTAACATTTGCATAGTTCATACGACATAAGAGCAGATTTAGGCCATTCACCCCATCGAGTCTCCTCTGTCATTCGGCTGGTTTATTTTTTCCTCTCAACCCCGTTCTCCTGCCTTCTCCCCATAAGCTTTGACTCACTTACCAATTGAAACCTATCAATCGCCACTTTACAAACACCCAATGACTTGGCATCCCCAACCATCTGTGGCAATAAATTCCACTGATTCACCACAGTCCGGCTAAAGAAATTCCTCCTCATTTCCTTTCCAAAGGAACGTCCTTTTATTCTGAGGCTGTGCCCTCTGGTCCAAGACTCATCCTTGTAAACAATTGGACCACATCCACTCTATCCAGGCCTTTCATTATTTGGTAAGGTTGCAATGAGACCCTCCCCCCCCCCCCTCATCCTTCTAAATTCCAGTGAGTACAGGCCCAGTGCCATCAAACGTTCCTCAGGAATTGTGGAAATTTTCAAATTGAAGGGCCTGTCCCACTTTCCCGAGTCCTCTGCCGAGTTGAATGGACCTTAAAAAACCTCAAGATTTTTGTGATCTACGAACTCCTCCTCCCAACTATCTTTTTACTCGTGGACTTTTTTGTCATGCTGGAAAAAATGTCCCGACTTACCTGATGCCCCGAGTACCTACGGCTGGCATAACAAGCCGCTACGATATATCTACGGACTCCTACGGCCTCGCTATGGACTCCTATGCACTCGCTACGGACATTCTCCGAGTTTGAATCGAGGGGAAATCTCGGGAGAATTCGTGAGTAACTCGGGAAAGTGGGACAGGCCCTTAAAAAGGACTAACCTGTTGAAATCTTATAGATATATTTTGTCCAAAAGACTCAGATTTAGGCATGTGGTTATGTGGAACATGGCATTTTCACCATACAAGTAACAGGCATTGACCTTCTCCTGTGAAAGCGAGCCTAACAACTACCCTTTGTATACCACAACATTTTCTCTCATGCCGCGTCCCTTACACATCCAGATTTCAGGGTATCATTATTGAGAAGAACCTTAATTGGACCAGTCACACGCAGACTGTGCCTATGGGCAGATCAGACCCTGAATATTTCTGCAACCTGTTAATCGTAAAGTTGTGGCACTTTCACGACACAGGTCAGGATTATAGAAACAAAGAACTACAGATGCTTGTTAACACACACAAGCAGACAAAGAGAGAGACAAAATCATTCAATTTAGTTTAGTTCAGTTCAGGCAGCATCTTTGGAGAAGGAATAGGTGACATTTTGGGTCGTGACCCTTCTTCAGACTGCAGAAGGGTCAGACCAGTCAGAAAGTGAATGCATAATCCAAGCGACCAAGAGTCCTGCATTGCCAGTGTTGTGCTGTCTCTGACGTACGGAACCCTTGCTTCGTTGGGCTGGGGTATTGTGGAAGATTCTCACTGTTCGAAGAGGAGCAGGTCATAGCTGCCTGCTAATCAGTTCTTATCTCATGACCCATAGCCAAAAATGCACCCATCCTTTTGCTATTCTTTGTGTCCTTGCAGTGTGCAGATTATCTATTATGTCAATCGTCAGAACAATTCCTGCACTTTAATTGAAATTTGTCTGAAATGCCAGGAGGTGCCCTGAAGATACAAAATGAGCAATAAAAAAAAAGCAATTGCCATTTTGTTTTCTCAATAAAAGTTCCAACTAAAGTTATAATAATGGGAATGTTCCGAAGAGGCAAAGTGAATTTTAATGGAAAAGTTTATTGCTGGTCATGTTTTGCTTTAATTTTCTTTGCACCATCTCAAGTCTGAATACATAGAACATCGAACTGTACAGCCCATGAACATGCCATTCAGTCCACAATGTCGGCACTGAACATGAAGCCAAACTAAATTAATCTCATCTGTCTGCATGTGATCCATATTCTTCCATTCCCTGCTTATCCTTGTACATAGCCTATTAAACGCTACTATCATATCTGCCTCCACCACCAATCCCCGGCAGTGCATTCGAGGCACTCACCACCCTCTGTGTAAATAAAATTGTCCTGCATGCCTCCTTTAAATTGCTCCGATCACTTTAAAGCTATGCTCTCTAGCCTTTGACATTCCCACCCTGGGGAGAAAAGCTTTCACTGTCTATCGTGAACGTCGTAAGTATTTGTGATTTTTTAAATTAAGATCAAATTGCATGCATTAATTATGCTTATTGGTTTCCTTTGCTGCATCATTAGATATTGATCTTTGCTGTCGTTTCTTAATATTAGTTTAGATTACAGATACAGCCTGGAAACAGACCCTTTGGCCCACCGTGCCCTCGCCGACCACCGATCCGCATACACTAGCCCTATCCTACACACTAGGGACAGTTTACATTTTTTTTACCAAAGCCAATAACCTACAAACCTGTACATCTTTGGAATGTGGGAGAAAACCGGAGTACTTGGAGAAAACCCACATGGTCACAGGGAGAAGGTACAAACTCTGTACAGACAGCACCCGTAATCAGGATTGAACCCGGCTCTCTGGCGCTGTAAGGCAGCAACTCTACTGCTGCACCACCATGCAGTAATTGTCTAAGCACCTCCCACATCCAGAATAAGATGGGCCACAGTTTCCTCCAACTAAGTATTGTGTTCAGTTTTGGTCACCCTGTTTACAGGAAAGATGTTGTCAAGCTGGAGAAGGTGCAGAGAAGATTTACGAGGATGTTGCCAGGACTCGAGGGCCGAAGCTATAGGTAGAGATCGAACAGACTAGGACTTTACTCCTTGGAGAGCAGTGGGATGGGGGGGGGGGGGGGGGGTGATTTTATAGAGGAGTACAAGAGCGGGATAGATCGCACAGAGACTTTTGCCCAGAGTAGTGGAATTGAGAACCAGACATAGGTGAGAGGTGAAGATTTAATAGAAATCTGAACGGTAACTTTTTCGCACAAAGGGCGGTGGGTGTATGGAACGAGCTGCCAGAGAAGGTACTTGAGGCAGGTACTATTGCAATGTTTAAGAAACATTTAGACAGATACATGGATTAGGTAGGTTTCAAGGGATATGGCGAAACGCAGGCTTGTGGGACTAAGGTAGATAGGGCATGTTGGTCAACGTGGTCAAGTTGGGCAGATGGGTTTGTTTCCATATGACTCTATCACTCTTATTGCCTGTTCTTATTTACTTTTGAGAAGATGGTTTCTTCACTGACTGTAATCCTTCTGATGAAGATATTTGCAGTGTTACGGAGACTCCGTGTTGATGAAGGACTATTGACATATTTCCATGTCAGAATGGTGTACAACCTGGGAGAGATCCTGCCGGTGAAGGCGTCCCCATTGCATCTGCTGCTTCCTTAGTAGTGTTGCAGTAACTCATCAGCATACGGGACTAGCTTAGATGGGGCATATTGACGTTTCCTGTAAATACTTGGGTGGGCTGCATTCGTTCTTCCATCTGTGAGCTTGAGGTCATTCAAAATTCTGCTGCTCTTGTGTAAACCCAGATTGTTCAAACCCCAGGTGGCACAGTGGCGCAGCGGTAGAGTTGCAGGGCCAGAGACCCGGGTTCGATCCTGAGTACAGCTGTTGTATGTACGGAGTTTGTACATTCTCCCCGTGACCGCGTGGGTTTTCTCCAGATGCTTGGTGGGCCGAAGGGCCTGTTTCCACACTGTATCTCTAAAACAAAAACTAAAAAATTTGCATCAAGTACCTTCCATCTTTCTCGCATCTGCTTGATGACCTATACACACACACAAACCCGCACGCCATGAGTCTTGCATTACCTCAGTTCATTGCCTGATTCTTTTGTGTGAATGAATACTCCATTATTTGTAAACTGAGCCACTTAATTAGGGTCCTAGAATTATTTCGAGCTTGAGAGGAATGATTGGTTATCTACTTTGGAAGCAGAGTGAATTGTGCGTTTTAATTTTATCTTAAATGGATGGACATTTTTCATCTTGAGTGTTTTTGCATTGGCAGTTCAACAGCATTGCCTAAAGGAAACAAATTCTCTGTACTCTTTCCCAATGTTATACTCTCATAGTTCAGCTGACATTCTTAGGATGAGGAGGGGAAGGGGAAGGAGCGTATAATGTGCAAATATACACGAACAATGAGAAGCGAGAGCCCAGAGTGCTGTTATCAAGGCTCATCATTGTCATACCAATCAGGACTATTTTAAGATGAATCTGAGAGGCATTGTTTCACTTGAGTTGGGGCATTGTATGGGGAAGAGATTGATGTAATGTACAATTTAACAAAGCACTGCTTGAGGCCAGCTCCAGAAGGTTTAACCCTGGTGATTCAATGTTTGAAGGTTATTTTGTCATTTACCTAGCAGGCTCCATTGATTGATTTTATTTTTTTTGAAACGCCACAGAACAATTTCTCACTATTGTATTGGAGAGAGGCACATTTTTAAACAGAAAAGTATATTTTATTTATGAGGCAACTGCACAAAAGGTTCCGGTGATTTGAGTTTAGAGGTAAGGACGGCAAGGTGGCGCAACGATAGAGTTGCTGCCTTACAGCGCCAGAGACTCGGGTTCGATCCTGACTACGGGTGCTGTCTGTATGGAGCATGTACCTTCTCCCTGTGATCGCGTGGGTTATCTCCGGGTGCTCCGGTTTCCTTCCACACGGCAAAGAGGTACAGGTTTGTAGGTTAATTGGCTTTGGTAAGCTGTCCGTAGTGTGTGTAGGTTAGCGCACGGAGTGAGCGCTGGTTGGCACAGACTCGGTGGGTCGAAGAGCCTGTTTCCGTGCCGTATCTCTAAAGTCTAAAAGTACTGCAAAAAAAAAAGAGACTATTTGTTTTGCACTTCAAGGCAATAGTTGAATTAATTCCACCCAACCTCTGAAAACGATCCATTGTTTAATCTTTGCTCTAACTCCGTGAATACTCTTTGAAGGGCAAGTTGCGTATTTGATAGGAATGTGATCTGACAATGACAGAGACGGATGCCAAAGTCGGAGATATTACGAGCTGTGACACAAAGCTTTATCTGAAAGGTGGATTTCTAGTTGTACCAAAGAATGAAAGGGAGGCCGGGAGTTCTCGAGTGAGTCCTGCTTTTTGTGATCAAGTAAATGGGTATAGAGTGGAAACAAGGAACTGCAGATGCTGGTTTACCAAGGAAAGACATAAAAAGCTGGAGTAATTCAGTGGGTCAGGCAGCATCCCTGGAGAACATGGACGAGTGAAGTTTTGGGTTGGGACCCATCTTCAGACCAAGAGGAGGAAAACTTCTTCAAAATAGGCATAACTTGAGGAGACTACGGGCTACCTTGGAGCAGTCAAAATGTGGAAACAAGAAACTGCAGATGCTGGTTTACCAAGGAAAGACGTAAAATTCTGGAGTAACTCAGTGGGTCAGACAGCATCCCAGGGTATAGAGTTGTGGCTAGTTTTGGATCACAAGTCTTACGCATGACCTTTGCGTTGCGTTCTTGAAGCCTTTGCTTTATCCATTTCCCTCAGCTGTTTATTGATGTCACATGCAATGAATCAGGTTCGGTGCGATCGCATTTGCTGTGATGGTATAGACCTCAAGAGGAATACAAAATGGATAATCCATTTGACAATTTTAAGCTCCAGGTGGTTCTAACTGCTTCAGCCTTGTTTTTTTGGCATTCTTTCACAGCCCCCCAGACTTGATTATAAGGATTGTTTTATACTTTAGACCTACAGCGCGGAAACAGGCCCCTCGGCCTACCGAGTCCACACCGACCAGCAATTGGTACGCCAGCACTATCCAACACACGGGACAATTTTTTACCAATGCCAATTAACCTACAAACCTGTACGTCCTTAGAGTGTGGGGGGAAACCGGAGCACCCGGAGAAAACCCACGTGGTCACAGGGAGAACGTACTAACTTTGTGCAGACAGCAGCCACAGTCAGGATCGAATCCAGGCCTCTGGCGCTGTAAGGCAACAAATCTACCGCTGCGCAACCCTGAGACACTTCTTTCTTCCGTTGCCTTGGAACCAGTACATCCACTCAGACAATTAATATAGTAATATTGTTGCAGTTATTATTATTATTATTATTATTATACAATTTATTGTCGTATGCACAAGTACTGCGCATTACTTACAAATCTTGCTTGCAACAGCATCACCGGGATGTATACAACACATCAATTATGCATTATACATAAATTATACAAGGCAGTGGAAAGGAAAAAGACTGCAAAAACAAGATATTGGTGCAAAACACAAGTAGGAAAGAAGCCCATGGAACTGCAGGAGGTGATTGATAGTGCTCCGTTGGTAATGGGATTTTATTTGTCCTGTGTACAGAGGTACAGTGAAATTCATTTTTGTATTCAGTATCACTGCATAAGCACTTAGATATATCTTAGATAAGCATCTCAGATACAGTACAAGTGTACAGCAGTAGTACACCGCGACAGTATATAAAGTAGCCAGGTTTTGTTGCCATTTTCCAGTCCCAGTTTTTCAATGCAGGGTTCTTGACCTGACCATGAAGGTTCATTGCCCTGGCGGCATTGCAGGGTCAGCCTAGCTGTGGTGTTCTCCACCGCTGCAGGCCGTGTACGGTCCACGCGCTCGGCCTCTTGCGGCGGCTCCCAGTCCAGCCAGCGGCCCACTCCACCGTCGAGACACTGCACTCCCTCCCGCAGCCAGAACCTGAAGGGTAACTTTTTCACACAGAGTGTGGCGGGTGTATGGAACGAGCTGCTGGAGGAGGTAGTTGAGGTAGGTACTTTCGCAATATTTAAGAAACATTTAGATAGGTACATGGATAGGACAGGTTTAGAGGGATATGGGCCAAAGGCAGGCAGGTGGGACTAGTGTAGATGGGCCATGTTGGTCAGTGTGGGCAAGCTGTGTGACTCTATGGGATGATTGTGTTGTACGCTGAGCTGTAATCGATTAACAGTAACCTGGCGTATGTATTCCTGTTGTTCAGCTGCTCCAGAGCAGAGGGGAGAGCCAGTGAAATATCATCTGCTGTTGACCTTTCTTTAACAGTATAATCTTTTTTAACCATGATATTTCTTCCAGTGCTTTCACAAAAATGTCAGTTTATATCCAGGCTTTGTAACCTAGCTGAAGCTGTGTCGAAACAGTATTGAGTCGGTAATGTTGGAAAATCTGGCAGAGATACAGCATCCTAATTTGAAGTTACCTGATGAACTGCCAAAGTTCCGGACAATTAATCCTGATGAAGCAGTGCAGCTTTGGAATCTAAATTTAAGTAATTAAATGAAAATGTAAAAATACAGGGGACAAAGCCATTAAACCACTAAATTGTGGTAATAACACATTTGAATCACTCATTCACCCTCAGGAAAGGAAACTTGCTGCCCTTGTACGGTTGACTTTGATAGACACAAAATGCTGGAGTAACTGAGCGGGTCAGGCAGCATCTCCGGAGAAAATTGATAGGGGACGTTTCAGGTCGGAACCCTTCCCTAGCTAGAGTAATGCAGCATGGAAACAGGCCATTCGGCCCACCTTGTCAATGCCGACCAACATGCCCTATCTACTCTAGTCCCATCTTCCTTATTTTGCCCCATGTCCCTCTAAACCTATCCTATCTATAAACCTGTCTAAGTGTTTCTTAAACGTAGCGATGGTTAACAAAGCTAGATATAAGGGTCAGAACCCTTCTATATTTTGTGTCTATCTTTGGTACAAACCAGAATCTGCAATTGCTTTTAATTGTATGATGGTTGATTTTAAACTGTACATTTCAGGACAATTGGGGATGAATAATAATTGCAGGCATCATGCATCATATACAGTCTTATCTTTGAATGGATAGCACACAACAAAAGATCTTCACCGTATGTCGTTACAAGTGACAATAATAAACTAAACTAAACTAAACCGACGTCCACATGTCCGAAGCAAATAAATGAAAAGGAAAAATCTGTAGCAAGAGACAGTGGCGCAGAAGATAGAGCCCCTGCCTCGCAGCACCAGAGACCCGGGTTTGATCCTGACCTCGGGTGCTGTCTGTGTGGAGTTTGCACATTCTCCCTGTGACCACGTGAGTTTCCCCTGCTGCTCCAGTTTCCTCCCACATCCCAACATTTGTAGCTTAAGTTGCCTCTATAAAATTGTCCCTAGTCTGCAGGGAGTGGATGAGAAAGTGGGATAACGTAGATCTCTTGTGAACGGGTGATCAATTGTTGGCATGGACAAGTGGGCCGAAGGGTCTGTTTCCATGCTGTGTCTCCAATGTAAACTAAAGAGAAATAATTAACATTTCAACGCCCTTTCAACATAACTAGGAAACGTTGAAGATGAGCATGCAAGGCAAAGGGAGGATTGAAGGAGTCAGTGCTCTTAGGACAGTTTAAAAAAAAATAGAGTGCTGAAGTAACTCAACAGGTCAGGCAGCATCTGTGGAGAACGTGGACAGGTGACGTTTCCCGTCAGGCTCTTAGGACAGTTGCTTGATGATCAATAATAGAGTAATTCTCTCCCAGAATATTCCATATTATTGATCCTTGGTTAAAGTGGTTTAAGATAATATATGGTAAATCTGTAGTGTACCACACAGCGTAGTAAGTGCATTACAAGGCCACATTTCAAAAGGCTGAGACGTATAATATGCATCCAGACTGGTGCACTTATCCCATAAATATCCCATGGCACTTGGCTTTGGTAATTTAGCAAGATTGGGATTAAAAATCCCTGCAGAAGTCATGAATAAGTTGAGAGAGTGCAGTGAATCCCCTGAGGTGACTGGATGCTGGAAAACCTGGAATGTGAGGAGCTTCAAGGGATTGACCAGAGGTGTATGCAGGAATGGGTATGAGGGCAATTAGCATCGTGATTTGGATGTGCTTCAAAAGCAAATGAGAATTGTATCGATTCGCTAATAGCGATTAGATTTTAAATTCTGCAACCTGTTTTCATAAGGTAAACCTTTGTGCTGATAATCTTCCTGTTGGGTACCCAATAATCAAACATAAAATGAAGTTGTACACTTTGGCAAACCCCCCCCACCAAGTGCTAATAATCTTGTTCAGATAGTCAAACTTTATAAAGAAGGTGGACTTCATCATTACACATTTCCCCGACTGTCTGTCATCGTTTTGTGAATGACATTGAGCTGTCACCAAGCTGCATAATTAATTCAGTCTCCCATGGCTCTAACAGCAAGCGGACACCAAAGATTGGCTCAGCATTGCTCAGGCTTTACAAGAAAATTACAGTTTTAGATGGAAAATAACCCAGCAGAAGACAGCTACATTCCGCATCACCACAATGGACTTCATTACAAGTTAACCCATGAGAGCATATATCTCTCTCTCTTTATTTTGATCCACTGCTGATTCTCTGAAAGAAAGTTTGTTGTTGCTGCTTTGTGAAGAGAGGAGGTATCAACTGAGTTGTCATGATTTGGTTGAGAAGTGCCTGTCTGGGTATGTGGTTGATCTGAGTCAGCTTGCTGTAGTTAGGTGGGGAGTATTTGGAGGAGCAAACCATTTTGGAACGGCCTAGCTGCTGCCTCACAGCGTCAGAGACATGGGTTCGGTCCTGACCTCGTATGCTGTCTGTGTGTGCAGTTTATACATTCTCCCTGTGACCGCGTGGTTTCCTCTGGGTGCTCCAGTTTCATCTCTGGATGAAACTGCGGGTTTATAGCTTAATTGGCCCTCTGTTAATCCCCCCCCCCCCCCCAGTGTATAGGGACTGGGTGCAAAAGTGGGATAACATAGAACTCCACGCAGACAGCACCCGTGGTCAGGATGAACCCGGGTATCCAGCACTGTGATGCAGCAGCTCTACCAGCTGTGCACATAAATGATTAAGAACCAATTACTTTGATACCATAACCGCCTAGGGAACATTAGAAATACAAGCAGGACACGACAATTCTGCCCTTGTTAGGCACAAAATGCTGGAGAAACTCAGCGAGTCGAGGAGCATCTCTGGAGAAAAAAGAATAGGTGATGTTTCAGGTCAGAACCCTTCTCCAGCGAATCTCTGCGTTCTTGCTGAGATGCTCCAGCATTTTGGGTCTATCTTTGGTATGAACCAGCATCAGCAGTTCCTTCCTCCACATCCATCCCTTGTACCTGCTTTGCCATTCAATAAGACCATGGCTGATCTTTTACCACCATCATTCTGCGGTAACACTGCATCCCTTGATTCTTCTGGAATATTTTAAAGTTCCGTGACTCTGGAAGGGAGAGTGCCAAAAATTCACTTCCCTCTGTGGAGCGGCAAAGAATCTTCTTATCTCAGTCCTGAATAGCTGACCCTTATTTTGAGACGGTGTGATCCTTGGTTCTAGAGAACCCAGCCAGCAGTTGGAAGTGTTGTCCAGTAGATGTTTAAGGTCACTAAACAGTCTTAATAAATCAGGTATTGAGCGTGCAGAGAAGATTTATGAAGATGTTTGCTGAGGGCCTGAGCTACAGAGAGAGGTTGGGCAGGCCAGTGCTTTATTCCTTTGAGCGGAGGAGACTAAGGGATCGGATCGTCTTATAGATGTGCATAAAGTCAGGGCTGCCAAGGTTTAATAGAAACCGGAGGAGAAACTTTTTTTTCACACAATATGAATGAAAAGTGGGTATATGGGATGAGCTGCCAGAGGAGGTAGTTGAGGCCGCTACAATAACAATATTTGCATGGCACTTGGACAGGTACATGGATATTAATGCTTGAACGGTGCTGTATTGTCACGTGTTCACTGCACAGTGAAAATCATTCTGCATGAATCACACATGCACGAGTTGCCATTTGGCACCATTTACAAAAGGCGGTACGGTGGCGCGGGGATAGAGTTGCTGCCTTACAGCGAATGCAGCGACGGAGACCCGGGTTCGATCCCAACTACGGGTGCTGTCTGTACGGAGTTTGTATGTTCTCCCCGTAAACTGCGTGGGTTTTCACCGAGATCTTCGGTTTCCTCCCACACTCCAAAGGCGTACAGGTATGTAGGTTAATTGGCTTGGTAAATGTAAAAATTGTCCCTCATGGGTATAGGATAGTGTTCATGTGCGGATCGCTGGTTGGCGCGGACACAGTGGGCCGAAAGGGCCTGTCTCCATGCTGTATCTCTAAACTAAACTAAACTAAACTAAAAGGATAAGAAAGGTTTAGAGAGATATGGGCCATATGAAATGGGATTGGCTTAGATGAGGCATCTTGGTCAGCATGGATGAGTTGGGCCGAAGGGCCTGTTTCCGTGCTGTATGACTCTCTGCCTCTATCCAATGACTCTGTACTCCTTCACGATTAGCACTTGAAGAACAGTTCAGCTGCAGGGCTTTTCAGACATAAATCTTAACCTGTATTGGACCCGATGATGTCTGGCTTGGATATGGTATTGCAGTAATTGATATATACTTGTCAAATCTGTCACAGGAAAAACGTTAGAAGCTATTAAGCTATTATTAAATACATTGTGGCAGAACACAGAGAACTTCAAGGTCGGGCAAAGTCAATATGGCTTTGTGAAGGGGAAGTTGATTAATTTATTCATTCCTCAGTCAAAGTAACATGCTTTAACGGAGAATCCGTGGTTTTCAGTTGTTGTCTGGTAAGGGGCTGTAATAGATGTTAATGCAAGCCATAAAAGCTCATAGTGCAGGCGTACCATATTGTTGTGGGTACAAGGTTGGCTAACAGGTGCAAGCAAATAAAGGCATGGGAGACACATCATATAAACAGGCCCTTCAGCCCACCGAGTCCATGCCGTCCACCGATCACCCATTCACACTGATTCCACTTTTGCATCCACTCCCTACACACTAGGCACAATTTACAGAGGACCAATTAACCTACAAACCTTTGTCCAGTCTCTGCTCTCTCCCAGCTTTCTTCCACCTCACCCCCCACCTCCCCACCATATGTCTAAAGAGTCCCAACCGAAACGTCTCCTATCCATGTTCTCCAGAGTTGCTGCCTTGCTTTCTCCTGCATTCTCCCCATAACCTTCGCTAATCAAATCCTAGCAATCTCTGCTTTAAAAATACCCAACGACTTGGCTTCCACAGCCGTGTGTGGCAATTAATTCCAAAGATTCACCACCCTCTAGTAAATAAATTCCTCCTCATCTCCATACTACAAGTATATCCTTTTATTTTGGGGCTGTGCCCTGCGGTCCAAGACTCTCCTGCCGGTGGCAACATCCTCTCCTCATCCACTCGATCTCGGCCTTTCATTATTTGAGGCAGCATCCCCGGAGATCATGGAGGGTGCTGCCTGACCTCCTGAGTTGTACCAGCACTTTGTGTCTTTCAAATGTAAACAAGGGAGAGCTTATATGCAGGCTTTAGTCTGCCCAGTTAGCAAACATTTAGTAAATAACATAAATATAATAAAAAGGAACTGCAGATGCTGGTTTATTAGATGGACACAAAATGCTGGAAAGCGCAGCAGGCCAGGCATCTCTGGAGAATGTCGATGGATGATGTTTCGGGTCGGGACCCTTCTTCAGACTGATTGTAAGGCTGGAGATTAGGGAGCAAGAAAAGGCCATGACAATTTAGTTAATGATTCGGTGCCACATCAAAGTTTTATTTAATTCACCTTGTCAATTAATTAAGGTTTTATTCGCTACAAGGTAGGGAATATTTTTGGAAATGATCTTTCAAACACAGATTTGAGAAAACCAGTGACTGAAGAATGGTCCAGACCCAAAATGTCACCTGTCCGTTCCCTCCACAGATGCTGCCTGAACAGCTGAGTTCCTCCCACACTTTGTGTTTTGCTCAAGATTCCAGCCTCTATAGTCTCTTGTGTTGAGATTCAAGTATTTTCCATTGGGTTAGTGGGAAGGAGTCAGGGAAATAATCAAGTTATTTAAAATGGAAAAACATCTCTCTTAAGCACCTGTGTTTTTCCATATGATAACAAAGTCCCTTGAATGAATGACCAAACGTTTCAGCTTGAATGCTTGTTTGTCAATTTGTTTAATTGCGTCCTTTCTGGAAGGAGATTGACTATCTTCTGACTTGTCTGACAATCCATTCAACCAGTATTCCTTTGAAACCTAAGGGCTTACTGGGTCTTCTGCCCATATTTTCACATGACAAAGGATTAGAGTCATACAGCGTGAAAACAGGCCCTTCAGCCCAAATTGCCCATACCGACCAACATGCCCCATCTGGCCCCATTTGGTAAAAGCCCTGTAAAAAATGTTCCTATCTATGTACCCGTTCAAATGTCTTTTAAATGTTGTTAAAGTGCCTGCCTCAACTACTTCTTCTTGCAGCTTGTTCCATATGCCCACCACCCTCTGAGTGAAAAAGTTGCCCTTCAGGTTCCTATTGGACAGCACAGTGGCTCAGCGATAGAGTTGCTGCCTTACAGCGCCAGAGACTTGGTTTTGATCCTCAGTGCGGGGACTATCTGTACTGACTTTGTGAGACATTAAGACTAGTCGGAGAACTGGGAAGGGGGAGGGGATGGAGAGAGAGGGAAAGTAAGGGCTATCTGAAGTTAGAGAAGTCAGTGTTCATACCGCTGGGGTGTAAACTACCCAAGCGAAATATGAGGTGCTGTTCCTCCAATTTGTGCTAGGGTCTCACCAGGGTCTCCTTGAAATCCCGCAGCTCTGCTCTTGCTCCCCCTCCCCCCATACGTAACAATGAGTCCCCCTTGTCCTCACCTTCCACCCCATCAGCCGTCGCATACAGCATATAATCCTCCAACATTTTCGCCACCTCCAACGGGATCACACTACTGGTCACATCTTCCCATCTCCACCCCTTTCTGCTTTCCCCAGAGACCGTTCCCTCCGAAACTCCCTGGTCAACTCATCCCTTCCTACCCAAACCACCCCCTACTCAGGTACTTTCCCCTGCAACTGCAGGAGAATGAACACCTGTCCCTTTACCTCCCCCCTCGACTCCATCCAAGGACCCAAACGGTCTTTCCAGGTGAGGGAGAGGTTCACTTGCACCTCCTCCAAAGTCATTTACTGTATCCGCTGTTCCAGCTGTCAACCTCTATATCGGCGAGACCAAGCGTAGGCTCGGCGACCATTTTGCTGAACACCATCGCTCAGTCCGTCTTAACCTACATGATTGCCCGGTCGCTCAGCACTTCAACTCCCCCTCCCATTCCCAATCTGACCTTTCTGTCCTGGGCCTCCGCCATTGTCAGAGTGACTTACTTAGACTTAGTTCCTCCCACACTGTTGAGTACATTGGGCAGCAAGCTTTCGCCATTCTGTTCGGTTATGTGCGACGTCTTCCACCCTCGATAGGCTTGCGTCCCGGGCTTCCAAAACCTTCTGGAATGTTCGCCTCCATGTGAGTTTTGGCCCAGTGCAAATTGGAGGAACTGCACCTCATATTTCGCGTAGGTAGTTTACACCCCAGCCGTATGAACATTGACTTCTTTAACTTCAGATAGTCCTTGCTTTCCCTCTCTATCACCTCCCCCTTCCCAGTTCTCCCACTAGTCTTCTTACCGTCTCCGACTACATTCTATCTTTGTCCCGCCCCCTCCCCTGACATCAGTCTGAAGAAGGGTCTCGACCCGAAACGTCACCCATTCCTTCTCTCCAGAGATGCTGTCTGACCCACTGAGTTACTCCAGCATTTTGTGTCTACCTTCGATTTAAACCAGCATCTGCAGTTCTTTCCTACTAAAATTTTGCCCCTCTCACCTTAAACTTGCGTCTCCTGATTCTTGAATTTTCTACTCAGTTTGAAAGATTCTGTGCACCCTATCTATTTCCTTCATGATCTTGTATACCTCTATAAAATCACCTCTCAGCCTTCTGCGATCCAAGGAATAAAGTCCTATCCTGCTTAACCTCTGCATATAGTTCAGGTCCTAAAGTCCAAGCAGCGTTCTTGTAAATCTTCTCTGCACTCTTTCCAGTTTAACGACATCTGTCCTATAGCAGGGTGACCAAAACTGAACACAAAACTCCAAATGTGGCCTTGTACAACAGTAACATAACATCCCAACTTTTACACTCAATGCACTGACTGATGAAGGCCAACGTGCCAAAGGCCTTCTTGACCACTCTATCTACTTGTGACGCCACTTTCAGGGAACTATGTACGTGCATTCCTAGATCCATCTGCTCTACAACACTCTCTAGGGCCATGCCCTGGTTTGAGTTCCCAAAGTGCAACGCCTTACATTTATCTGCATTCTTTAAGAACCTAATCTCTTCCTTAAGTGGGGAAACCTGTACAGATAGAATGTATTCTCAGTAATCATCTAAGGGTCTGGGGAGAGGATGGAAATGTGATAGATCAGCTAAGATAATATTCTTTGATGCATGAAAAGGGCCAAATGGCCTATTTTGTTCTCATTTTCTATGTATCTTTGAATGTTAATTTGTTTTATTTTATGCATTTATTATTGATAAGGATAAAATAATTCATTTCATAAAATTTTAATGTTTGGCACTATTTCGATAAATTAATGCCACAAAAGCACTGTCATTTTAATTAGAGGTTATCCATGGAAACAGTTAATTGCAATAAACAAAGCTATGTTAATATTTTATTAAAGGATTCACACAGTGCCCCCAACAATGGGCAGGCTAATTTGTGTTATCCCAGCCTCAAGTGAAAATGTGAACTTGCACAATAGGCCTTGTCGTATAGTTGCTCCCCCTACCTCCATCTCAACCCACACAAGCTACCCTCTCTCCTGCTGTGCTCCATGCAGGCGGGTGGATTTCAGTGCCGAGACAGCAAAGAATTACTCATTTTATGTAATGTTTGGAGAAACAGCATCAGTCCTAGTACATTCAACATCGATCGCCTGAACCATTTTTCGCAGATGAGATTAGTTTAACGGCATCATTTTCGGCACAGACATTGTGGGCCAAAGGGCCAGTTCCTGTGCTGTACTTTCCTATGTTCTGTGATTTCAGTTTTTTAAGTCATTAAAAGTAACTATTTTGCCATAATTTGCAAAAGAAATTCCAAAGCACCCTGATACCGTGCCCTCCATAACGTTTAGGACAAAGCCCCATCATTTATTTTTTTGCCTGCACTCCACAATTTGAGATTTGTAATAGAACAAATCACATGTGGTTAAAGTGCACATTGTCATATTTTAATAAAGGCCATTTTTATACATTTTGGTTTCACCATGTAGAAATTACAGCAGTGTTTATACATATTCCCCCATTTCAGGGCACCATGATGTTTGGGACACAGCAATGTCATGTGAAAATAGTCATGTTTAGTATTTTGTTGCATATCATTTGCATGCAATGACTGCTTGAAGTCTGCGATTCATAAACATCACCATGTTGGGTGCCTTCTCTGGTGATGCTCTGCCAGGCCTGTACTGCAGCCATCGTTAGCTTATGCTTGTTTTGGGGGCTAGTCCCCTTCAGTTTTCTCTTTGGGGTTCAGATCGGGTGATTGACTTGGCCACTCAAGAATTGACCATTCTTTGGCTTTGAAAAACTCAGTTGTTGCTTTAGCAGTATGTTTGGGATAATTGTCTTGCTGTAGAATGAAATGCCAGCCAATGAGCTTTAAGGCATTTGTTTGAACTTGAGCAGATAGGATGTGTCTATACACTTCAGAATTCATTATACTACTACCATCAGCAGTTGTATCATCAATGAAGATAAGTGAGCCAGTACCTTCAGCAGTCATACATGCCCAGGCCATGACACCCCCACCACCGTGTTTAACAGATGAGGTGGTATGCTTTGGATCTTGGGCAGTTCCTTCTCTCCTCCATACTTTGCTCTTGCCATCACTCTGATATAAGTAATCTTCATCTCATCTGTCCACAAGACCTTTTTCCAGAACTGTGGTTTCTCTTTTAAGTACTTGGCAAACTGTAACCTGGCCATCCTATTTTTGCGGCTAACCAGTGGTTTTCATCTTGCAGTGTAGCCTCTGTATTTCTGTTCATGAAGTCTTCTGCGGACAGTGGTCCTTGACAAATCTACACCTGAATCCTGAAGAGTGTTTCTGATCTGTCGGACAGGTGTTTGGGGATCTTTATTATAGAGAGAATTCTTCTGTCATCTGGTGTGGAGGTCTTCCTTGGCCTGCCAGTCCCTTTGCGATTAGTAAGCTCACCAGTGCTCTCTTTCTTCTTAATTATGTTCCAAACAGTTGATTTTGGTAAGCCAAAGGTTTGGCTGATGTCTAACAGTTTTATTCTTGTTTCTCAGTCTCATAATGACTTATTTGACTTTCATTGGCACAACTTTGGTCCTCATGTTGATAAACAGCAATAAAAGTTTCCAAAGGTGATGGAAAGACTGGAGGAAAGACTAGGTGCTGAGAGCTCTCTTATACCTGCATTAAGGACACAATTAAACGTACCTGGGCAATTACAAACGCCTGTGAAGCCATAGGTCCCAAACATTATGGTGCCCTGAAATAGGAGGAGTATGTATAAACACAGCTGTAATTTCTACATGGTGTATAAAAATACCCTTTAATAAAATCGGACAATGTGCACTTTAACCACATGTGATTTTTTTTCTATTACAAATCTCAAATTCTGGAGTATAGAGGCAAATAAATAAATGACGGGTCTTTGTCCCAAACATTATGGAGGGCACTGTATTTGACAGCGTCTTTCTCGTTTTGGAATTCATTGCCACATATGGCTGTGGAGGCCAAGGCAATGGATATTTTTAAGGTGGAGATTGAGTTTCTTGATTAGAACGGGTGTCATGGGTTGTGGGGAGAAGGCAGGAGAATGGGGTTGAGAGGGAAGGATAGGTCAGCCATGATTGAATGGTGGAGTAGACTTGATGGGCTGAATGGCCCAATTCTGCTCCTAGAACATATGAACTTATTTTATATTGCAAACTCCACACGCAGACAGCACCCAAGGTCAGGAACGAACCTGGGTCTCTGGCAAATGGAATTGCTACATTTCCACCTGGCATAAGATGCCTCTAACTCTGCAAACCCAACCCTCCGATCTCCCAAACTCTCGTTTGTATGTGCAGACTGTTCCTAAGTAGTGGCATAACTGGTAGAGCTGTTGCCTCACAGCGCCAGAGGCCCCGGTCCAATCGTGATCTGGGGTGTGGTCTGTCGAGTTTGCATATTCTCCTTGTGACTTATTGGTTTTCTTTAGAGTTTACTTTATTCTTTAGAGATATAGTGCGGAAACAAGCCCTTTGGCGTATCGAGTCGGCACTGACCAGCGATCACCCCGTACAATAACACTATCACTGGAGTGTTTACGCTATCCTATTAGGGACAATTTACAATTTTACTGAAGCCAATTAACCTGCAAACCTGTAAATCTTTGGAGTGTGGGATGAAACTGGAGCACCCGGAGAAAACCCACGCGGTCACAGGGAGAACGTACGAACACATTGCAGGCAACAGGATCAAACCCAGATTTTTGGTGGTGTAAGGCAGCAGCTCTACCACTGAGCCAGTTTTCCACCGTTGCCTCCGGGTTCTCCTCTATCCTCACTCATCACAAAAATGTTTGGGTGTGTAGGATAATTGGCCCTCTGTAAAATTAACCCTAATGTGTAGGGAGTAGATTAAAAAGTGGAATAATACAGAACTAGTGTGAACTATCACAACGTTTAGACAGGTAACCATATAACCATATAACAATTACAGCACGGAAACAGGGCATCTCGACCCTTCTAGTCCGTGCCGAACACGTATTCTCCCCTAGTCCCATATACCTGCGCTCAGACCATAACCCTCCATTCCTTTCCCGTCCATATAACTATCCAATTTATTTTTAAATGATAAAAACGAACCTGCCTCCACCACCTTCACTGGAAGCTCATTCCACACAGCCACCACTCTCTGAGTAAAGAAGTTCCCCCTCATGTTACCCCTAAACTTCTGTCCCTTAATTCTCAAGTCATGTCCCCTTGTTTGAATCTTCTCTACTCTCAGTGGGAAAAGCTTATCCACGTCAACTCTGTCTATCCCTCTCATCATTTTAAAGACCTCTATCAAGTCCCCCCTTAACCTTCTGCGCTCCAAAGAATAAAGCCCTAACTTGTTCAACCTTTCTCTGTAACTTAGTTGCTGAAACCCAGGCAACATTCTAGTAAATCTCCTCTGTACTCTCTCTATTTTGTTGACATCCTTCCTATAATTAGGCGACCAAAATTGTTCACCATACTCCAGAATTGGCCTCACCAATGCCATGTACAATTTTAACATTACATCCCAACTTCTATACTCAATGCTCTGATTTATAAAAGCCAGCACACCAAAAGCTTTCTTTACCACCCTATCTACATGAGATTACACTTTCAGGGAACTGTGCACAGTTATTCCAAGATCCCTCTGTTCACCTGCATTCTTCAATTCCCTACCATTTACCATGTACGTACTATTTTGATTTGTCCTGCCAAGATGTTGCACCTCACACTTATCAGCATTAAACTCCATCTGCCATCTTTCAGCCCACTCTTCCAACCGGCATAAATCTCTCTGTAGACTTTGAAAATCTACTTCATTATCCACAGCCCCACCTATCTTAGTATCATCTGCATACTTACTAATCCAATTTACCACACCATCATCCAGATCATTGATGTGCATGACAAACAACAGTGGACCCAACACAGATCCCTGTGGCCTCCAACCTGACAAACAACCATCCACCATTACTCTCTGGCATCTCCCATTCAGCCACTGTTGAATCCATCTTGCTACTCCACCATTAATACCCAACCATTGAACCTTCTTAACCAACCTTCCGTTAGGTACATGGATAGGACAGGTTCACAGTGATATGGGCCAAATGCAGACAGGTGGGACCAGTGTAGATGTGAAATGTTGGCCGCGTGTGAGCGTAGGGCTGAAGGGCCTGTTTCCACACTGTAAGACTCTATGACTCTATGAGTGATCGACAGTCGGCATGAACTCGGTGGGCCGAAGGGCCTGCATCCATGTTGTATCTCTAAACTAAAATAAAATACGTCAGAAACCCAAGACCATCCTTTATTCACAGTGCATGGGTGAGGGGACTTGCTCCCAGTACCAAGCGATGAGGACTCTATTAATTAATGGAAATGGTGTCTTTGACTGAACTTCAAGTGTCAGTTCCTGACCAGAGCACGTGCCTGCCGAGCATTAGCCAAGTCAGGAAGTGCCAAAAGCAATTAACTGAATTTCTAAACATCGAGAAGTTGGCTCCATGACAAAAACTATTCAGGGGAAAAAATAAATAAACCATTGATTTAAACATTTCTGTAATTAAAGAGTATTTGTAATTGCTGGGATTTTAGTGGTCATTAACAGCAAAGACCAAGCCCTCCTCAATGGAGCAGATAATCAATAGGGCAGCACAGTGACACAGCGGTAGAACTGCTGCCTCACAAATGCCAGAGACCCGGGTTCAATCCTGACCTCGGGTGCTATCTGTGCGGAGTTTACACGTTTGTGTGTTTCCTGGGTTTCCTCCGGGTGCTCCGGTTTCCTCCAATATTCCAAAGACTTACGGGTTTGTAGGTTGATTGGCCATCTGTAAATTGCCCCTTGCGTGCGGGGAGTGAATGCAAAAGTAGAATAACATAGAACTGGTGATCACTGGTCGGCGTGGACTCGGTGGGCCAAAGGGCCTGTTTCCGTGCTGTATCTCTAATAAACTCAAACATTCATCTGCCATGTCTGGCATGTGTTATATCTTTCCAATGGAGATTTGAGCCCCCATGCAAGACTAAAGGAGCAAGCTTTTAAGTGTTATTATTTTCTGAGTGTACGACTTGTTTTAAGGATCCAAAACGTTTTAAACGTTTTAAGTGCAGTAGAACACAATAGGTTACGAAAATGATTGCTTTCTTTAGCATGCCTTTAAAGGTGGTATCTGGATTTATTCTTTGGATTCTAGAATGTCCTTATATTTTATGTAAATTTTCCCATGAACCATCCCATGAGGAACATCAATTAGTCATTTGGAGAACTTTGATACAGTCTGACGAAGGGTCCCGACCCAAAACATCACTTATACATGCTCTCCAACGATGCTGCCTCACCGACGGAGTTACTCCAGCACATTTTGTCTTTTTTTGTAAAAGAGCATTTGCAGTTCCTTGTATCCACGTCGTCATTTAGTTCAGTTTGCAGATACAGCATTGGAAACAGGCCATTCAGCCCACTGAGTCCACGTCAACTATCGATCACCTGTTCACACTAATTTTATGGAGACAATAGGAACTGCAGATGCTGGCTTACAAACAAACACCACTAGTTTCATGTTATCCCACTGCCACATCCAGTCCCTACACACTCGGGACCATTTTGGAGAGGCTGATTGACCTACGAACCTCACATCTTTGGGCTGTGAGACCTGCAGGAAATCACGAAGTAAAGTGCAGAGAGAATGTGCAAACTTTATACATACGGCACCCATGGTCAGGATCGAACCCAGGTAGTACCTGCTACAACTACCTCTTCTGGCAGCTCGTTCCATGTACCCATAACCCTTTGAGTAAAATAAAAGTTGCCCCTCAGGTTCCTGTTAAATCTTTCCCCCCTCACCTTGAACTTATGTCCTCCGGTTCTTGAATCCCCTCTTCTGGGCAATTGCTTCCTGGCATGGAATTTAGCATAAACAGGAATGTATTGAGAAGTTTGGGGGCTCAGTTTTATTACTGTACATTTTATTCCTGTACGTCCTATACACTAATTCCTATAAGAGATTAAATCTCTTAATTGTTTCAGACATTTCGATCAGCCCAAAAGGAGATGAGGAGGAATTTATTTAGTCAGTGGGTGGTGAATCTGAAATTTATTGCCACAGATAGCTGTGGGGTCCAAGTCGTTGGGTATATTTAAGGCAGAGAATGATAGGTTCTTAATTAGTAAGGGTGTGAAGGGTTTTGGGGAGACAGCAGGAGAATGGGGTTTAGAAGGAAAGATGGATCATACGATTGAATGGTGGAGTGGACTCAATTGGTTGAATGACTTAATTCTGCTCCTATGACTTACGAACTTATGAGCTCCCATCTTATTTCTTTAGTTCAGATTAGTTGCGAGATACAGCGCGGAAACAGGCCTTTCGGCCCACCGAATCCGCGCAGACCAGCGATCCCCGTACACAAGCGCTATCGCACACACGTGACAATTTACGATCTTTACTGAAGCCAATTAACCTACAAATCTGTACGTCTTTAAACTGTGGAAGGGAACCGGAGCGTCCGGTGAAAACAAGCGGTCAGAGGGAGAACGTACAAACTCCGTACAGACAAGACCCGTAGTCAGGATCGAACCCAGGTCTCTGGCGCTGTAAGACAGCAACTCTACCACTGTGCTATCATTATGTTCAGGTTTATGTTCAGTTTTTTTTTTTATGGTGGTAAGGAAGTTAAAGCTAACGTTTCTTTTTAATATAATTTGCAGTTAAAGAGTTGGAGCGTTGAAGAACTGCAGCGGAGGCTTGCCTCGCTGGACCCCACGATGGAGCAGGAGATCGAAGAGATTCGCCAGCGCTACCAGGCCAAGAGGCAGCCCATCCTCGACGCCATCGATGCCAAGAAACGGCGGCAGCAGAACTTCTGAGACTCTGCAGGGAGTCCTCACCATTAGGGTGGTGCGCTGAGCTCAGAGTTACACTCGCTCGGGGCTCTGCGAAGAAACATTGTTTCCAAAGCACATGTACACACATGCGTACGCACATACATGCACACACTCGCACACACATACCATTGACTCTCACGCACATACTACGGATTCACCACAACTTTTACTTTAATGGCACACACACATTCTTATGCGGAGGAACATCATGTTCCAATGCATACAGAGACACAAAACTCATTTCCACACACCTGCACACCTACAAACAAACGCAGGACACACATACTCAAACAAACACAGACTTATACAAACACGCATACAACAAAAGAAATGCTTTCTTGTCGTGGACTAATAGGCAAGTTGCCCCTCTATCTCAGGAGTCTTGCTTTTGGTTATGTGGCTGATACAAGCCACCCACCAGGATGAACATTGTTTTTATTTTATTTTAAAAAAAACTATTTTTCTAAAATATTTTTTTCCAGAAGCCATCATCACTCTGAGAGAAAACCTTAAGCTATATATTTTAAACAGATTAGAGGAGGCTCCCAGATTAACACTTTGCAATAAAACTACTGTATATCCGAGCTTTGGTATGAACCCCAGTCTCCACTTTACCCTACCCAACCACTAAAGCCAAGGGTTCAACAGCAGATGGGACAACTGTATCCACGATGTGAAATGGAATCAAACATTAGGAAATCTTGGGTTCTTCTACTGAGAAACATACTGCGTCTCCTCAATGTGCACAGTAGTGCAGCTGGTAGACCTGTTGCCTCACAGCGCCACACTCCCAGGTTCAACCGTGATCTTCGGTGCTGTCTGTGTGGAGTTTCCATGTTCTCTCTGTGACCACATGAATTTTCTCTGGTCCTAGAGACCCGATTTCAATACTGACCTCGAGTGCTGTCTGTGTGGAGACTGCACATTCTCTCTGTGACTGTGTGGGTTTCCTCCGGGTGTTCCGGTTTCCTCCCACATCCCAAAGACTTGCAAGTTTGTAGGTTAATTGGTCTCTTCAAATTGCCCCTAGTGTGTAGGGATAACATAGAACTAGTGTGATTGTTGGTCGGTGTGGACTCGGTGGGCCAAGCGCCTGTTTCCACAATGTATCTCTAAACTAAACTAAATGGTGTTTACACAGCCCCCATTTGTTCCTAGCAAATAGCCACAAGATTCAGTGAAATAAAGTTAATACGATCTGTTTTTAGAGAGGTTGATTAAGAAACAAATGTTGACCAAGGTACCAGGGGAAATTTCTTCATTTCTTTGAAATGATTTTCTTCGGATCTTTTACCTTTAGCTGACAGAACAGATTGGGCCTCAGGTTAATGTTTCTGATAGTGTGGCACTCTGTCAGGCTGCACAGGAGGCTTCACCATAAGTATTATATTTACTTTCTGTATTGAGACTCAAGACCATCTCACTGGGAGATGAGATTGCTGACATCTTTACAAAGAAGTATCTGAAGGTGCAGCGTACTTATCATGTCAAACCTTTCAGGACCAAATATCACTTGCAGCTTGTAAAATGCTCACATTCCTCAGCAGTTGGAGGAATTCTAGTTCCTCAGGCAGTTTTTGTCAACAGTGTTGTCCACAGCCGTATCATTCCTCACAGGAATATAGGCACAAAGTGCTGGAGTAACTCAGCGGGTCAGGCAGCATCTCTGGAGAAAATGGATGGGTAACGTTTCAGGTCGGGACCGTTCCTTAGACTGCATCAGGTCGGGACCCTTCTTCAGACTGGCTGAAGAAGGGTCCCAACCTAAATCTTCACCTATCCTTTTTCTCCAGAGATGCTGCCTGACCCGCTGAATTACTCCAGCACTTTGTGTCTATCATCATTCCTCACTGCTGTGATAACAGTATCACCCACTTGATCTCCACAATATCTTCTTCTGTAGTGCAGTCTTGTATTGCGTTAATCCGCTCTATAATTCCTCACACAGACTGTTTTATATACAAAATTGTTAAACTACATAGTATTTTGAAAGTTATGGCCTACATTTTTACATGGAGCCCACCAATAGAAAGCATTCCTTCATGAACTGTGCAGCTGACTGTGCAACTTTTATAAGCAAATTCTATTCTTATCTTAGTCATGATTACCTTAAGTGCTAACTTTCCATTGCCAACTTTATTATCAAAGTGAAATGTGCCCAGTCAATAAGCTTTGAACATTGATAGAGGAAAACAATAAATTACTTGACTGTTTCTATTCTGTTTTTGACCAGCACACTTGCGAACTAATACATTTTGTCAAGCTCCATTTCTTTACAATCTGACTGAGTTCTTGTTGGGTTGGGATCTGCTGAAAGTCAATAAAATGGGCTTTATTCTCCGCTTCAGACTCTGAGAACGCCTGAAGAAAGGTCCCGTCACAAAACTTCATCCATCCTTTTTTTCCAGAGATGTTGCCTGACCTGCTGAGTTACTCCAGCGCACTGTGTCTATTTTTGCAGCTCCTTGTTTCTATATTTCAATTCTCAGTGACAACTTTAGGTCAACTTTGGTGTTATGAACTGATTGCCAGTTGAATAACTTGTTGGGAAGAGTGGTCTGTATTTCTACTTTGTTTTCAGTGAAGAAGTGTTAATTTCTTCATTTTCTACAAATAGGAAAATCTCCAATGTTGTTGCTTGTTCTGAATCCCCTCCCCCACGCCTCTCAGTAGCAGTGTCTCAATTCTTTCCGGCACAGTGGCCGAGCTGGTCGAGCCGCTGCCTCTCAGTGCCAGAGACCTGGATTCAATCCTGATCTTGGCTGCTGTCTGTGTGGGGTGTCCCTTCGTCCCAACTTGTCCACGCTCACCAACACGCTCCAACTGCACTGGTCCCACCTGCCTGTGTTTGGCCCATATCCCTCTAAACCTATCGTATCCAAGTACCTGTCTAAATGTTTCTTAAACATTGTGATTGTACCTGCCTCAACCACCTCCACCAGCAGCTAGTTGAATACATCCACCACCCTTTGTGTAAAAAAGGTTAACCCCTCAGGTTCCTATTAAATCTTTTCCCCCTCACCTTAAACCTATGTCCTCTGGTTCTCTATTCCTTTACTCTTGGCAAAACAGTCCGTGCGTTTACCCAATCTATTCCTCTCATGATTTGTGCATCTCTCTAAGATCACCCCTCATCCTCCTGTGCTCCTGTATCGTAGCCTGCTCAACCTCTCCCTATAGCTCAGACCCTCTAGCCCTGGCAACATTCTCGTACATCCTCTACACCCTTTCCAGGTGGACAACATCTTTCCTATAACATGGTGTCTCAAACTGAATACAATACTCTAAATATGGCCTCACCAACGTCTTATGTAACTGCAACATGACCTCTCAACTTCTATACTCAATACTCTGATGAATAAGTGTCTTGATGTTCTGTGGATCATCCTCTAACATTTGGTTTTCATTCATATCCTGGAATACCATGCATGCTGTAATCAATGGAAGTTGAGATGGGCAACATAACCTATGAGCCTCTTGGCCTATATCAGTGAGGATGCAAGAATGATGTTGACGATTCTAGTAATGCAGCATCCTATTGACAAAATGCTTCCCCTTGAGTTTTTTAATTAGTTTCCAACGTGCAGTTAACATGTACAATGTTCAGGGTGGTACAATGGCGCAGCAGTAGAGTTGCTGCATTATGGCGCCAGAGACCCGGGTTTGATCCTGACTGCGGGTGCTGTCTGCACGATGTTTTTTATGTTCTCCCTGTGACCATGTGGGTTTTCTCCGGTTTCCTCCCACACTCCAAAAAACGTGCAGGTTTGTAGGTTAATTGGCTTCTGTAAATTGTCCTGTGTGAATGGGATGGAAGTAATGAATGGATGATCACTGGTCGGCACAGACTTGGTGGGCGGAAGGGCCTGTTTCCGCGCTGTATCTCCAAACTAAACTAAAACAACTTAACAATGTGCCAACTTTTCACCCAATAGTTGTATAATATATTTCATTTCTAAAACCCAGACACACTGTAGCAATCAGTCGTGAATTAAATCTGCTATTTTCTTTAATGAGAACGGCATCTTTTTTATATCTGGGCAAAAAATAAAAATCGAAGCAAACAGTATATGTTTTAAAGATATGTGCACCCATCACAAGTCCATTCTCTGATCAATGATTCTGGGGACTCTGAAATAGTTGGCTTATTTAATGGAATTATGAGAGCACAAAATTTAATCTGCACTTTTCCCTCAAAGGCAGTAAATTAGCGTGTAAAATGCAGCAGCGGTTGGAAGCAGATTTTCCCTTGCCAATCAGGGATTTGATTTCTTACATTTGTTGGCTCATGTCACATAAGAGGCAAGTAACAAGAGAGCGGAGACTAGAGTGATCTGATTTTGAATTGTTAGCTGTTTATGTGTCAGCTTTTGCTGGTTATTAATGTAAGCTGAGGGCAAGTGCTCTACTTTGAAAGCAGGTTATTCCTGATAGCAGTGAAAATTACCCGACAATTTGAATACATCTTGCGTCACGGGTAAAAAGTTAACGTTTTTGTAAATGTTTTAAAAAACAACCAATGCTAAAGAGGCAACTTTCATCCATGAAACATGCCCCCGTTACGCATACATTCTCTGTTGACTGATCCTTCTTGCAAAGTGCAATTCTTCAATTTTTCTCTCTGACCTCAAACTACTCATATTGCCTCTGCTTATGGCTCCACTCTGGCACAGCAGTAGGCAGAGTTACTGCCTTGCAGCACCAGAGACCTGAATTCGATCTGACTACAGTGCTGTCTGTACTGAGTTTGTACGTTCTCCCTGTGACCGCGTGGGTTTTCTCTGGGTGCACCAGTTTCCTCCCACATTCCAAAGGCGTGTGGGTTTGTAGTTTAATTGGCTTCTGTAAATTGGCCTGAGTGTGTAGGATGCAAAACTGGTATAACATAGAACTAGTGTGTGTGGGTGATCGTTGGGGGGCTGTTTTCACGCTGTATCTCTAAACTAAACTAAAACTAAACTTACCTAATGATCGAATGATAAAGACTAAGTGTGTCGAAATTCTTGATCTTCTCCCTAAACTTTTCTTCAACCAATGACTGTTGGTGCAATTATCTCTTTCTCCCACAACCCGAATGAATACATGCAATCACCAAGTGTCTGAAAATAATCTTGACATGCATTACAGATAAAATTGTTTTAAGTTGATTCATTAATTTCATAAAATAATAAAGAGAACATACTTATTTCTTCAAATGGAGTTTGCCCAGAAAGGGAAGGAATAATCAAAAATTAAAGCTATGGGGCAGCACAGTGTCATAGCAGTAGAGCTGCTGCCTCACAGTGCCAGAGACCTGGGTTTGATCCTGAAAACAGGTGCTGTCTGTACAGAGGTTGTACATTCTCCCTGTGACCACGTGGGTTTTCACCGGGTGCTCCGGTTTCCTCCCACATTCCGAAGACGTGAAGGTTTGTAGGTTAATTGGCTTCAATAAAAATTGTAAATTGTGCCTAGTGTGTAGGATAGTGCGAGTGTACATGGTGATCACTGGTGGGCCGATGAGCCTGTTTACTACACTGCATCTCTAAACCAAACTAAAGGTAGTGTGCACCAACTCATTGCCTTAAATATATTGCTCCTTTTGCCTTGGATTCTTTACCTAGTTTATGTTCAATCTCGCCTGAGTTCAAAATACCAGTCCACCTGAGACTCCCTCAAAATTATGAAAAGTCTCTATTAAATATCTCCTTAGCTTAATTACTCTGCTGGAAGAATGATCATGTGTTCACCTCATGGAAATCTCTACACTGTACAGTTTTGTTTCTTACGTTTCCCGACCCCAAAAGGTCGCCTATCCATGTCCTCCAGAGATGCTGCCTGACCCGCTGAGTTACTCCAGCACTTTGCATCTTTCCTCAGTAAAACATCATCTGCAGTTCCTTGTGTCTTCTCTCTGATATTACAGCAACCTTGCAAATGTGGTGTTCAAAGTCTTTTGAACGGGATACAAGGATTTGCTTAGGTGGTCTGTGTCTCATTCTACAGAGCTTCTATATCTTTATGTTGACTTGCTTTAAAATATCACTTCTGATTTATTTTTCTGTTAGAGGGGATGAGGCCAGGAGGAATTGTACTGCCACTTGTTGTGAAATGCAAGTCCAAACTTGTAGATAATAACTGTCGGTACACAAAAATGCTGGAGAAACTCAGCGGGTGCAGCAGCATCTATGGAGCGAAGGAAACAGGCAACGTTTCGGGCCGGAACCCTTCTTCAGAAAGATAATAACTGTCGTTGGGGAGAAGGATCTGTTAAATTAAAATGGTGACCGTTTGAACAGCAGTACAGAAGTGCGGCTGGTAGAACCACTGCCTCACAGCACCAGAGACCCGGGTTCGATCCTGACCTCGAGTGCTGTCTGTGTGGAGTGTGCACGTTGTACCTGTCACGGTGTGCGTTTCCTCCCGGTGCTCCAGTTTATTCCCACATCCCTAAAGTGCAGGTTTTTAGATTAATTGGCTTTTTGTAAAATTGCTGCTGGTGTGCAGGGAGTGGATGAGAAAGTGCGATAACATAGAACTGGTGTGACCTGGTGATCGATGGTCGCCGTAGACTCGGTGTTTTGAAAGGCCTGTTTCCACGCAGTATTTCTAAACTAAACTAAGTCCATTTCTAAAAATCGGTGAGACTTTACCATATTGCCGTCAAATTGCTAAGGCCTAGCCTATATTTTTACATTCCTTTTCATAAAAGCACTGAGATGGAAAGACATTAATATTTTGACTTTCCAATTTAAAAACAAAAGTATTTCAGAGATATATCATCACAGCAGGTTGTGATCATTTGGAATGGAGATCAAAGGAGTCCGTTTTTTTTTCCTGTGTGCATATTATGTAAAATGTTCAGTTTAGATGTGTATGTTTGTGGATGAAGAAGTTTGTAAATTTTACTGTCTTTTTATTCCGATTTAATGTTACAGCCACTGTTTTACTGTATTTGACAACGATAATGTCATTAAAGAAAGTTGTTGAGAAATGTTTGACGGGTGTTTCTTAATCCGAGACTGCAAAATGGATCTTAATTCCATGAAGCCAATTGTGTCCTGACCAGCAAAAGGCTCGATACGAGCAAAAAACAAAATGAAGGCAATGCAGACAGGGGGTGGCGTTGAATGTCGATAGGTCCGTCCGCTATAACTGAAATCCATTATAAAGAACTCTGTAAAAATGCGGGTTTACCTCTAGAGGAGGACACGCTGAACATTTGGTGTATTGTGAGCACTTTTGGGCCCCATATCTGAGGAAGGATGTGCTGGCATGGAGAGGGTCCAGAGGAGGTTTACGAGAATGATCCCGGGGATGATTGTGTATGATGAGTGTTTGACGGCACTGGGCCTGTACTCGCTGGAGTTTAGAAGGATGAGGGGGAAACCCCATTGAAAGGCCTGGATAGAGCGGATGTAGAGAGGATGTTTGCACTAGTGGGAGAGTCTAGAACCAGAGGGCACAGCCTCAGAATAAAAGGACGTACATTTAGAAAGATGATGATTAATTTCTTTAGCCAGAGGGTGGTGAATCTTTGGAATTCATTGCCACAGATGACAGTGGAGGCCAACTCAATGGGTATTTTTAAGGTGTAGATTGACAGATAATTGATTAGTAAATATAACAAGGATTATGGGGAGAAGGCAGGAGAATGAGTTGAGGGAAAAATAGATTAGCCATGGTTGAATGGTGGAGTTGATGCGATGGGCCAAATGGCCTAATTCTGCTCCTATGACTTATCAACGCTGAATAAAATAGACCATGTTGAAGGAGGAGCAGCTAAATCTCTGCCTCACTTTCAAGGGCTGTTTGGATCTGGGTGGTGGTGAGGGAGGAGGAGGTGTTGGAATGTGGTGAAGGGGAATGTGTCGGGCTAGAGAGGGTTGGGTAGGGAGGAATAAGTGGTGCAGCTGGTAAGCCACTGTCTCACAATGCCAGAGACCCGGGTTCAATCCTGACCTCAGGTGCTGTCTGTGGGTTTGCACGTTCTCCCTGTCAACGCCTGGGTTTTGTCCGAATTTCCGGTTTCCTCCCACATCTCAAAGATGTGCAGGTTTGTAGGTTAATTGGCCCTCCTGAGTGTGTAGGATAGTGCGAGTGTATGGGGTGATGGCTGGTCAGCGCCATCTCGGTGGGCCAATGGGCCTGTTTCCAGACTATCTCTGGAGCCTAAAGTAAAGTCCCACTTCTCTTTTGGACACAATGATTGAACCCGACTCCATTATAAACCCCAACAACATATTCTACCCCCAACCACACATTGTGATCCTGACCTCGGGTGCTGTCTGTATGGAGTTTGCACGTTCTCCCTGAGACCGCTTGGGTTTCGTCTGGGTGCTCTGATTTCCTCCCACAGACATTCGGGTTTGGAGGTAAATTGCCTACTATCCCACGTAAGACTGCCCCTTGTGTATAGGGAGTGGATGAGAAAGTTGGATAACATAGACCGGGTGATAGATGGTTGGCGTGGAATTGGTGGGCCCAAGAGCCTTCCACGCTGCGTCTTTCAACCAATTGATCAAACAAGTGGACTAGGCTGTCACGGGTAGAGTGGGCCCTGCAGAAAGCAGAACGAGGCGGGGAGGTTGGGGAGAAGAGGGGCAGTCATGAACGGTTGGAAGAAGTGGTGAAGGATGATGTGGAGGCTGGTGGGGCAAAAGGTGAAGATCAAGGGAACTCCATCTGTGCTCTGTCTGAAGAAAGGGACTATTGCAATGGGTTCTTTGGCACAGTCGGGCTTCCCCACTCAACATTACAAATAGATTATAAGCTGATTCCTGTTGGTGGGCCATTACAACAATGACATCCCATTGACAGGTTGGCTGTAAAGAGCTTTGGGACATCCTTAAAGGGACATGAGGGATGTCACATAAATGCAGGTTGTTGTTTATATCTGACAGCATCTGTTGTAAACTTCTGCCTGACTTGGTCTCTGTAATATAACAATAAAATCCAACTGTGTAAGAAGGAACTGCAGATGCTGGTTAAAACTGAAGATTGACACAAAAAGCTGGAGTAACTCCAAGTCTTCAGTAATGGGCTATATTTAGCATGTCCTGCCCACAGGCTCCTGCCATTGATGCTTCACGGCCTGCAGTAAATCTGAAGAGTCTAGTCTTGTAATAATATCAGCTACATATGGAATCTCCTTGTTTCGTGACATTAACACTCAATATAAGTAAGACAAATGGATCCGCTGAGTTACTCCAGTACTTTCCGTAATTTGTTTATTGACATTTATTATGTATTCCCTTATGGATTCAGCAGAGATCAACTACGATTTTTAGGAAAAATGAGAGGTAAATTTGTAAAGCATAAAACTGGAAACACTCAGCAGGTAAGGCAGCACATGTGAAGGGAGAACTTCATCAGCTGATGGACATTCAGCGGGCTGCTCTCCTGCCTCCAAAGTTCAGACTTCTGAGCCTCAGTTCCAAAGCTTGCGGAGATAAATCTCACCGATTGATTAGATTAGAGAAACAGCATGGAAATAGGCCTTTCAGCCCATCGGGACCATGCCGACCATTGTTCACTCGTTCACACTAGTTTAGACTTTGGACATACAGCAAGGAAACGGGCCCTTCGGCCCACCAGGTCCGCGCCAACTATGGATCACCCGTTCAAACCATTTCTATGTTAGCTCACTTTCAGATCCACTTCCTATAAACTAGTGGCAATTTACAGAGGGCAAATTAGCCTGCAAACCCCCCACGTCTTTGGGATGTGGGAGGAAACCCAAGTCGTCACAGGGAGAAAGTGGAGACTCCACACACAGACGGCACCCGAGATCAGGATTGAACCTGGGTCTCTGGCACCGAGAGGCATTGTTTCTACACGCTGCGCCACTGTGGGGTCCTTATTTAGTTTTGTTTATTGTCATGTGTACCGAGGTACAGTGAAAACCTTTATGTTGCCTGCTATCCAGTTTGTAGAAAGACTATACATGATTACAATCGAGATGTCCACAGTGTCCAGATACAGGAATAAGGGAATAATGTTTAGCGCAAGATAAAGTCCGATGAAAGATAGTCGAAGGGTCTCCAATGAGGTAGATGGTAGCTCAGGACCGCTCTCTAGTTGGTGCTAAGATGATTCAGTTGCCTGATAGCTGCTGGGAAGAAGGCTATCTGTCAGCAGGAATTAAAGATCCTACGACACTATGTTGATATGGAGAGTTCTCTTTCTGTTTAATTGTCCCTCAGCCACCATCATTAACGACTTCCAACACAGCTATCAGCAGCTGGGAAAGGCAGACAGGAGGAGATGACAGACGGCCAGGTAGTGATGTGGGAAAAGCATGTGACAGACAATCGCTCTCAAAGCTGACAAATCACTTCACACACTTCTTGCTCAGTTAATAACATTTCACGTTAGTTTGCATGCTAATGAACCATTTCAAGCTAATTTCATTGCCTTGTGTTCCCATGTGAATGGGAATTAAAAGAAAAATCTGTAGCTCATTATATCAGAAGAAGACAGATCAATTCATCACACATACTGCAGCATGATAATCAATAGCATCCTCTCTCTGTAACCCTACACCTGAATCACAATTTGCTGTTAATATCTAACCTTCTTCTGGGTTAGAGTGTAGACATGATGAACTGCAGATGCAGGTTTACAAAAAAAAACATTAAGTGCTGGAGTAACTGGGGAGGCAGCTGGTAGAGCTGCTGCCTCACAGCGCCTGAGACCCAGGTTTGATCCTGACCTCAGGTGCTGTCTGTGTGGAGTTTGCATGTTCTCCCTGTGACCACGTGGGTTTCCTCTCACATTGCAAAGACATGCAGGTTTGCAGATTAATTGGCCTATGTAAAATTGTCTCTAGTGGGGAGGGAGTGGAGAATGGAATAACATAGAACTAGTGTGAACGGATGATCGATAGGTGGCATGGACTCGGTGGGCCAAAGGGCCTTGTTTCCAGGCTGTATCTTTCAATCACCTCAATAGGTCCATGGTTGGGTTAAAGGACACAAGATGCTGGAGTAACTCAGTGGATAAGGCAACATCTCTGGAGAATATGGTCAGGTGACATTTCGGGTCGGGACCCTTCTGGACTTTAACTAGCATTAAACGTTATTCCCTTTATCCTGTGTCTGCACACTATGGACAGCTCGATTGTATTCATGTATAGTTTTTCTGCTGACAACAGCACACAACAAAAGCTTTTCACTGTACCTGTACACTGTACATGTGACAATAAACTAAATTGAACTTCTGCAGACATGGATGGGTTCCTGTATGTGTGTGTACCCCACTGTGAGGATCATCCACCAACCTTGAGGGAACAGTTTATGGGAAGATAGGCACAAAATGCTGGAGTAACTCAGCGGTTCAGGCAGCATCTCTGCAACATCTTTACCTTCGAGATGCTGCCTGTCTCGTTGAGTTACGCCAGCATTTTGTGTCTATCTTCAGTGCAATCCAGCATCTGCAGTTCCTACCTACACAACTGTTTATGGGAACTCACCCAATTTCTTTGGCATCATTATGTTCTTCTATGAACCGGTTTGAGGTGGTTTTCCATTCACCCATTGACACCAATAAATGCTCGGTCTTCATTGACGATGTTCTTTATTGAATCGAGTAGTGGTTTTACACAACGATGTACGACATGCATAGATAGTCTTTAACTGCATGTAATTCAACATGCAACATCAGTACAGGTTAACCCTCTGTATTATTGATAGATTATTCTGAATATTAGTTTTATCCGACAATGCCATTATTGAAGCAGACACGACCAAATGTCTGCAAATAACTAATAATACCAGAAGGTTGTTATTGTGGTGCATTGACCTCGGAGTTGTAACTTTTTTAGTCGTTTAATTTAAGTGCTTTTTGCTTTGGCTCAATCTTTGATTAATCTGAACACATCCAAGCCTTGGTAAATTGAATGATTCTTTATTTCTGGTGGTCTACCTCCAAGGTTTGGGCACTGTGTTGTTGAGGTATAATGTCTTGCTCCTGTTGGGAAGGACTACGTGTGGGGCTTTTCCTCCTCAAGATGCACCATTGCCATCTCAAGGGGCAAGCAGGAATGGACAACCTGAGACCCTTTCATTTTCCGAGCCACATCTCCACCGCTCACCCCCTCCCTACCGACCTCCTACCAAATGTCAGGGGTATTGGAACCGCTGCAGTTTGTGGAGATGTCTGAAGCTCCGATTAGGGTGAGATGGAACAAGACAGCTTGAAAAAAAAGTCACCAGAAAAGGGATTAAATAATGATGGGAGGTTGCATAGATAAAGCAGACTGTCGATGAATTGGGATGTCTGACTGAGGTATCTGAGAGGATTGCAGAGGTTGTCTGGGAAGATAAGGACGACATCCTTCAGAACTGATCCCCGGAAGCATTACTTCATGTAAAACAAATTTCTTATTTATAAGAAATCTCAACCACTCCCCTTGAACAACTATTGAGACCAGCTGAATCAATGTGACTCTCCAGACTGTGGCAAACTGATTTTTGTTACTTTGTTGTAGGTGTTTGTAGCGCTTTTGTAAGTGCTTTTGGCTTTGGCTCAATCTTTGATGAATCTGAACATATTCAAGCCTCGATAAGGCGTATGGTTCACTTTATTCAAGGTTTGTATGGATTATTAAGTTAAGATCCACATTGCCAAGGGATGACTGAACAACACTAAAGGTTTGAGAGGCCAATATTGTTCCTATATTTGTCCTCAGCTAATGTAATTGAATCTAAATGGCCCCATAGCTAAGGAAATTAGTTTTGTTTTAGAGATACAGCACGGAAACAGGCCCTTCAGCCCACTGAGTCCACGCCGACCATCGATCACCCGTTCCCACTGTCACATCCACTCCCTACACACTTGGGGCAATTTTACAGAGAACAATTAACCTGCAAACCCACACGTCTTTGGGGTGTGAGATGAAACCGGAGCACCCGGAGGGTCAGGGAGTACGTGCAAACTCCACACAGACAGCACTCAAGGTCAGGATCGAACCCAAGGGTTTCTGACGCTGTGAGGCAGTGGCTCTACCAGCTACGCCACTATGCCTGCCGCCCCATGACTTTTGTTAGCTAAGGTTTCAAGGATTGCAATGACCACAGGGAGTGAAGATTGACATTGGCAAACAGTGGTAGGACTGGCATAGAGGGCTGAGGGGCACATCCTGTTGCCACATTTATCCTCGGGTAATGTAGTGGCCCTGTAATTGGGGCGATTAAGGATGGGTAATTAGTGGTGGCAATTCCTAGTAACGTCCCACATCCTGTGGGGAAAATTGAATGAGAAAATTGAGGTGGGCCGCCTGTCTTCCCAGGTTGATGTGGAAAATTAAATCTGCCCTGTTGAAAACCTTCCATGAAGCCCTGGCTAATAGTGAACCCTCGACTGAGGAAGACAAGCCATGTGATTGGACAAATCTACCCATGTAAGCACATGTCTATCCATGTTCCTGTCATATATGCACATGTCTATCATGTATACATTTTCCTATCGTGTATTACACATCAATCCATACATACATGTTCCTGTCATGTATATGCATATCAGTCCATACATAATTCTCTCATGTATATACATACTGGTCCACGTGTATATGGTCCTGTCATATATATACACACTGGCGCATACATGTTCCTGTCATGTATATATAAGTCTGGCTGTGCATACATGTTCTCTTCATGAACACACATGTCTGTCTATGTCCATGGTGTTGTCCATGTGATGTTTTTGTGTGTCTATGACAATCATTTAACTTATTGCTTTTTATGGGATTTTGCTGTGCATAAAATGGCTATTGGGTCCATGCAATACCAAAGCAATGAGGCTGCAGCACTAGCCGCATGCACTCTGCGTGTCCTGAAGCTGTAAAAGGCACTACAGAAGTGCAGTTTTTTTCACCATCTTCAATGTTTGTGGAAAAATTGTTCTCCTTGAGGAGCAGGATGTTAGTGAAGGAAAATGTAACGTGTAAGAGTGAGGGACATGTGGCCAATTGTGAGTGGAAAATCAAACTCCCTGTGGGATCATCACACAGACATGCACTGTCTCGCCCACACACACACACATGGACACACACACATGGACACAAGCACTCTCCCAGCCACACACTCACTCACACACACGCTATCTCACACACAGGCATACATACTCTCTCAACACCCTCACTCTCATATATACACACACCCACTCACTCTCTCACACAGAACACCCTCGCTCACACACACAGACACAAGCACTCTCCCACCCACATACTCACTCAACACACACACTCACACACGCTATCTCACACACACATGCATACACACTCTCAATACACTCACTCTGAAATATACACACACCCACTCACTCTCACACCACTGACTCACACAAACTCGCTTTCTCTCGCGCATACACACACACACACACACTCGCACTCACCCACACACTAGCACTGACACACACACACACAGCACTCACACACACACTCCCAATCGGCAGTATCAGTGTGGAGTCGAGCTGCACGTACACTGCACAACAGTGAACCCAAATGTCCTCGCCATCATGAGGATTGCTACACCTGCTACAGCTACAGGGAGATCATGCCCTCAGTCCCCGCACTCCCACTACACCACACCACACCACAGGCAACTTCCTGCTGTTGATCGCGGGTATGTTAAACTCTAGTCACAGACTAACGGACTTTATGCTGTGGGGCGGTGACCATCGGGGGCAGCGATGAGGCTCGCACCGATCCCACTCCTTCACAACCCTGTTGGCCTTGCACAACGTGAATAATCTGACAGTCATATAATAATGTCCAGTGTCATAGTTGTACTACAATGCAACACGGGCCATGTGGCACCTCTTGTGTGTGTGTGTGTGTGTGTGTGTGTGTGTTGCCTGTATTCCGTGGGTGTGTATGCTTATGTATTTAAACATAAATTTGTTATATATATTCCTGTGCATATGTGTGCATGTGTATATACATGCCTGGGTTTGTTTTATAAATGTACGTGTCGCTCTTTAAAAATATGTGAAGGTGTTTGCATGCGTGTCTGTGCATGTCTGTATGTGTCTGAATGTGTGTGTATCTGTATATGTGTGTGTCTGAATGTGTGTGTCTATCTGCATGCATGTGTGTGTGTGTGTGTGTGTGTGTGTGTGTGTGTGTGTGTGTCTGTTGCATGCATGTCTGCATCTTTATGTGTCTGTCCCAGTGTCTCTATGTGTTGTATGCATGCACACATGTGCAAATGAGCACAAAAGTGTGCAAACGTGTCCATGTGTTTCCCTTTGGTGACTGCATTAAGTGGACGGTAATTGTGATTGCAACCTCTCACGCCTCACTAGGTCAATGTGAAGAGAGGCAAGCTGTTTAGGGAGTGTATGACTGGGTCTCACCACATGCAGAACAACGCGAGGAGACCATCAAGTCATGTTACATCAATATCCATTCGATTGCTTGGAGCTGATTATTATTCCAGCTTTTGTGGCCTTTCCTCATCCGATGCTCTTTAATCATTCCCATTGATCGGCTCCTTCTGTAATGACTTTTATGAAGGATAAGCAGGGAAGGTCACTGTGATTTCTGGGCACTGAGGCTTGTGACACCTTGTCATCCAATCAGGACATTTTGTCTAGTGTTGATGGAACGGTTTCATTTGGGATTTCAGGCTGAGCACACGTTTCACAAACCTGCAAGGAACAGCTGTAGGATTGTGGGGATCAAGTACATAGACATTGTCTACCAACATAGGACAAATAAGGCCCTTCAGCCCACAGTTCCTGTGCTGGATTTTGACAGAACTAACTCTCACCATTCTCAATCTCCCTCTCCTCCCCCTAAGAACATAGAACATAGAACAGTACAGCACAGGAGTAAGCTCTTCGACCCACAGTGTTTGTGCCGAACATGATGCCAAGTTAAAATGATCACATCTGCCTGCCTTTGGGAACAGCTCCATCCTGGACCATAGGAAATTGCAGAGAATTGTTGATGCTGCCCAGACCATCTAGCAAACCAACCTCCCTTCCATCGGCTCCATCTACACTTCACACTTCCTTGGCAAGGCCACCAGCATAATCAAGCACAAGTCTTACCCCGGTCACCCCCTCTTCTCCTCTCTCCCATCGGGCAAGAGGTACAGAAGTGTGATTACACACACCTCCAGACTCAGGGACAGTTTCTTGCCAACGGTTATCAGGCAAGTGAACCATCTTATCAACAACTCGAGAGCGCTCCTGAGTTACTATCTATCTCATTGGAGACCCGCGAACTATCTTCATTTGGACTTTGCTGGACAATCTTACACTAAACGTCATTCCCTTTATCATGTATCTTGTACACTGTGGACGGCTCGATTGTAATCATGTATAGCTTTTCACCTGACTGGTTAGCACTCAACAAAAGCTTCTCACTGTACCTTGGTACACGTGACAATAAACTAAACTAAAACAAAACTGTACATGATCCATCTCCCTCTATTCAGTGCACTTCCATGTGCCTGTCTAAAAGCCTCTCCAATGCCACTATCATATCTGCCTCCACCACCACCCCAGGCAATGCGTTCCAGGTACTCTACTCCAACACACCTCCATCAAATTTTCCCCTCTCACCTTATGCCCACTGGTGTTGGACACTTCCACCCTGGGTAGAAGGTTCTGACTGTATACCCCATCTATGCCTCTCATAATTTTATATAATTCTATCAGATCTCCACTCAACCTCCGATGTTGCAGAAAAAACAATCCAAGTGTATCCAACCTCTCCTTGTAACTTAATGCTCTCTAATCCAGGCAGCATTCTGGTAAAGTAGAAACAAAGAATCGCAGAGTCCAACTTAACCCTAACCCTAGAAACAAAGCACATGCTGGTTTACACCAAAGATAGACATAAAGTGCTGGAGTAACTCAACGAGTCAGGCAGCATCTCTGGAGAAAAAGGATGGGTGCATTTAGGGTCTCAAAAAATGGAAAATAATTTGGGGTGGGGCAAAGCCTGGCAAGTGCGAGGTGGATACAGGTGAGGGAGGTTTGAATGGCAGATTGGTGGACAAAGGCCAGAGATGAAAAGACAAAAGGATGTGAGATAAGGAGATACCTTCCACCTTTATCCCTTTCTCTGGCTCCACATTTCATCCCTCTTCTCTCCTTATTCATTCAGCTACCGAGACCCCAACTCTGAAATCCCCCTCCTCCTTCTTAAAACCTGCCTCTTCGACCGAGCTTTTGGGAAACTTACCCTTGGCATCTCCTCAAGTGCCGAGAATCCCAGATGGTGTGACAATGCAGGGGTAGGCAGGGAATCTCATTCAGGCAGATTAGCTTAACATGGCGTCATGTTCTGCATTGGCACTGAGGGCTGAAGAGCCTGTTCCTGTGTTGTATTATGTTCTATGCTCCCACTAAGTAGTTCCAGGAGTTTTGGAGGAATATGGATCACGTGCTGACAGAGGAGATTAGTTTAACACGGCGTCATGTTAAACTAACAGGAGATGAGGAGGAATTTCTTTAGTCAGAAGGTGAGAATCTGTGGAATTCACTGCCACAGACGACTGCGGAGGATGCCACTGGGTATTTTCAAAGCAGAGATTGATAGGTTCTTGATTGGTAAGGGTGTCAAGGCTTCTGGGGAGAAGACAGGAGAATTGAGAGGGAAAGATAGATCAGCCATGACTCGATGGGCAGAATGGCCTATTTCTTCTCCTATGGCTTATGACATATTCAGCACAGATACTGTGGGCCAAAGGAACTGTTCCTGTGAGGCACTGTTCTACATTCTACGCACCCTCTAGGAAGCTCCGGTAGTTTTGTAAGTTAAAGGTGCTATAAAAATGCAAATTATATCTGCGAGATGTAGCGCTGATTGGCATTGAAGACTTCCCCGCTGAGAATTATGTCTCAATTATTGCTGTGTAGAACACGTCAAGCAGGACAGGTGGTGGGGAGTGAGGGAGGTGCTGTGTCTATGGTGGGAACAATGCAGAATATACATTTGTATAAGGCGTTGGTGAGGCCACATTTAGAGTACTGTGTTCAGTTTTGGTCACCATGTTATAGGAAAGATATTGTCAAGCTGGAAAGGGTGAAGAGAAGATTTACGAGACTGTTGCCAGGACTCGAGAGCCTGAACTATAGTGAGAGGTTGGGCAGGCTAGGACCTTATACCTTGGAGCGCAGGAGGATAAGGGGTGAGCTTATAGAGGTGTACAAGTACATGAGAGGAACAGATCGGGTCGATGCATAGAGTCTTCTGTCCAGCGTAGGGGAGTTGAGAATCAGAGGACATAGGTTTAAGGTGAGGGAGGAAAGATTTAATAGGAACCTGAGGGGTAACTTTTTTTACACAAGGGTGGTGGGTGTATGACACAAGCTGCCAGAGGAGGTAGTTGAGGCAGGGACTATCACAATGTTTAAGAAACATTTGGACAGGTACATGGATAGGACAGGTTTAGAGGGATATGGGCCAAAAGTGATCAGATGGGAGTAATGTAGATGGGGCATGATGGTCGGCATGGGCAAGTTGGGCCGAAGGGCCTGTTTCCACGCTGTATGACTATGAATCTAATAGTCCTTTGGCGTGGAGTTCAGCGGGGCAAGGAGATGAGCAGGATGACTAACAATTGGTAGCACCACACCTTTCACATCGTGGCTGCCCTTAGCTTACAGGAGGAAGTTGTTCACAAGGGCTACGGCCGGGGAGAGGGGATATAAAATTCTCACAACCGTCCTATTCAGTCAGAATCTTCCTGTGTAGAGAATGTCCCGCAATCTAATATAGATTCTATAGAACGATTCCTCTGTGGCTCTGACAAGTCTTACTTTGCTGGCAGTTCTTGGTCCTTTGTTCTGATGGAGTGCCGTAAAGCCTCATCGTTTGGTTGTGCCGACTCCTCTCCCTCACTGCCATCCTCCTCCCCGCCCTCTCTCCTCACCCGCCGGCTACCCCTCACAGCCTCCTCCAGCGCCTTCTCCTGCCGGTAGAAGTGGGAGAACTTGTTGAAGATGATGGTGATGGGCAAGGCCACCACGAGGATGCCACCGAGGATGCAGCCCGAGGCAGCCAGCTTGCCGGCCACGGTGATGGGCACCACGTCGCCGTAGCCCACCGTGGTCATGCTGACCGTGCCCCACCACCAGCACGCCGGGATGGTGTCCAGACCAACGCCCTCGTCCTTCTCAGCCGTGTAGGCCATGCCGGAGAAGACGCAGACGCCAACACCCAGGTACAGCAGCAGGATGCCCACCTCGCGGTAACTGTGCTGTAAAACACACGCAAAGATCCGTCAGTATCGCGGGCCAGCGCGGTGAGTAGAGCCGCTGCCACGCCAGAGACCCCGGTTCCATGCCAACCTCTGCCATTGTCTGCCTGTGTGTGGAGTTTGCACGTTCTCCCTGTGACCCCCATGGGTTTCCTCCGGGATCTCCGGAATCCACACTGACCATCGATCACCCGTTCACACTAGTGCGATGTTATCCCACTTTGTCATCCACTCCCTACTCACTAGGGGCAATTTACTGAGGGCCAATTAACCTACAAACCCCTCTCTCTTTTCTGTATTTGGTGCGCACCCATTTCTACCACTATCCCACCCCTCATTCTCCCCTCCCCCTTCCCCTTCTACCTATATCCCCCCCCCCCTCATTTAAGAGACATTTGGACAGGTACATAGAAAGGATAGGTTTAGAGAGTTATGGGCCAAGTGCAGGCTGGTGGGACCAGGGTGGTTGGGGCCTGTCGGTCGGTGTGGGCAAGTTGGGCCAAAGGGCCTGTTTCCACACTGTATGACTCGACCACTCTATGACAACTCCATACCAAGGTCATCAATTGGAAAAGACTCATTCTCACCTTCAAGGTGGCCCCTAAGGAGCGCAATCCTGTCGAGTGCCTTGCCAGTTTCAATACCCGAAAGATTCTCATCAGCCTGAGGATCTGGATGACCTTGCCCAAGTTTTCCAGGTCCGTGGAGTGGCCGAAGATCAGGTGGACCAGCAGGGTGATGTAGAATGGCACCACGGAGACAATGTCGATCATGTTGAGCGGGTGGAAGCAGAACCTCTTGATGTTAGGCGTGAGGAGGAGACGCGAGCAGACCTCCATGGTGAACCAAGCGATGCAAAAATATTCCACGATCTGCAGCCGTGGGTCATCGATCTGCTCCCCAAATTCGTCGAACATCTGGTGCTTGGGCATGCTGTGGATGCACATGGTGGCGATGGAGCCCAGGACCATACTGATGGACATGAAGCTGAAGAGTCTACTTGGGATGGAGTATCCAGGGTTCTCCAAGGTCAACCAGAGCTGCTTCCTGCAGTTGCCGTACTTCATCCCTTGGAACATCATCAAGTCCCGGTTGAAGTTGGAGATTTCATCCGGGGAGGTGTCAACGCTGCTCACATCACTCTCCTCGTCCCAGTTCTTGCGCCTGCTCTCCGTCTTGCGGTCGTGGTAGCGGTAACTGCAGCAGGTGTCGAGGAAGAACTCGTTGATGCCCCAGTACTCGATCTCCTGCGAGAAGGAGAAGACGCAGAGCTCGTCCATCATGTGCAGCTTCCCGGTCTGGTAGAAGTTGAGGACGTACGGGAAGAGGCCCGGGTGCCGGTCGAAGTAGAACTCTCTCTTCGAGACGTCGTAGTCGTCACATATCCGTAGGATGGACTCCTCCGTGTCGCAGGCGAGTAACTGTCCCAGTCTGGTGTTGGGGAACCGGGAGAGTGTGCTGGAGCTCAGCTTTCTCTTCAGGCCTCCCACGTTCACGTTGATGGCTTGGTCCTCAAACTTGGGATCCCAGGATCGAGATGTCTCATTCACCATGGTAACTGGTAGCACAGATCCGTAGTAACCTGGGGAGCGGATAGAGAGGCACGGTTAGACCCAGCGGTGTGGATCACAACACAGGGGACAGCATTACGGAAGACTCCCGGAACAGAAGGAAGCCCTACTGAACCAGAGCTCATTTACTGCATTCGTCACATATCTCCCAAACCTCTCGTTTGGCTCTGCACTTTTACCATTGGAACACAGAACATAGAACAGTGCAGCACAGGAACAGGCCATTCGGCCCACAATGTCCCTGCTGATCATGATGCCAAGTTAAACTAATCCACTCTGCCTGAACATGATCCATATCATAGAAACATAGATACATAGAAAATAGGTGCAAGAGTAGGCCATTCGGCCCTTCGAGCCTGCACCGCCATTCAATATGATCATGGCTGATCATCCAACTCAGTATCCTGTACCTGCCTTCTCTCCATACCCCCTGATCCCTTTAGTCACAAGGGCCACATCTAACTCCCTCTTAAATATAGCCAATGAACTGGCCTCAACTACATTCTGTGGCAGAGAATTCCAGAACACCACTCTCTGTGTAAAAAATGTTTTTCTCATATCAGTCCTAAAAGATTTCCCCTTGATCCTTAAACTGTGACCCCTTGTTCTGGACTTCCCCAACATCGGGAACAATCTTCCTGCATCTAGCCTGTCCAACCCCTTAAGAATTTTGTAAGTTTCTATAAGATTCCCCCCTCAATCTTCTAAATTCCAGCGAGTACAAGCAGAGTCTATCCAGTCTTTCCTCATATGAAAGTCCTGACATCCCAGGAATCAGTCTGGTGAACCTTCTCTGTACTCCCTCTATGGCAAGAATGTCCTTCCTCAGATTAGGAGACCAAAACTGTACGCAATACTCCAGGTGTGGTCTCACCAAGACCCTGTACAACTGCAGTAGAATCTCCCTGTTCCTATACTCAAATCCTTTTCCTATGAATGCTAACATACCATTCGCTTTCTTCACTGCCTGCTGCACCTGCATGCCCACTTTCAATGACTGGTGTACCATGACACCCAGGTCTCGTTGCATCTCCCCTTTTCCTAATCGGCCACCATTCAGGTAATATTCTACTTTCCTGTTTTTGCCACCAAAGTGGATAACCTCACATTTATCCACATTATATTGCATCTGCCATGCATTTGCCCACTCACCCAGCCTATCCAAGTCCTCTTGCAGCCTCCTAGCACCCTCCTTACAGCTAACACTGCCCCCCAGCTTCGTGTCATCCGCAAACTTGGAGATGTTGCATTCAATTCCCTCGTCCAAATCATTAATATATATTGTAAATAGCTGGGGTCCCAGCACTGAGCCTTGCGGTACCCCACTAGTCACTGCCTGCCATTCTGAAAAGGACCTGTTTACTCCTACTCTTTGCTTCCTGTCTGCCAGCCAGTTCTCTATCCACATCAATACTGAACCCCCAATACCGTGTGCTTTAAGTTTGTATATTAATCTCTTATGTGGGACCTTGTCGAAAGTCTTCTGAAAGTCCAGATATAACACATCCACTGGTTTCTCCCTTATCCACTCTACTAGTTACATCCTCGAAAAATTCTATAAGATTCGTCAGACATGATTTACCTTTCATAAATCCATGCTGACTTTGTCCAATGATTTCACCATTTTCCAAATGTGCTGCTATCCCATCTTTAATAACTGACTCTAGCAGTTTCCCCACTACCGACGTTAGACTAACTGGTCTGTAATTCCCTGTTTTGTCTCTCCCTCCCTTTTTAAAAAGTGGGGTTACGTTTGCTACCCTCCAATCCTCAGGAACTACTCCAGAATCTAAAGAGTTTTGAAAAATTATCACTAATGTCCCTCCATTCCCTGCGTAAGCTAAAGGTTGTTAAATGTCACTGACATATGTTCCTCCACAACCACATTCCAGGCATCCACCACCCTCTGTGTAAAAATACTAGCTCTGCACATCATTACATTTTGCCCCTCTCACAAAGCCAGGGCCTCTAGTCCTTTGATGTTTCCACCCTGGGGAGAACAGTTCTGACTGTCTACCCTATCAATAAGCCTCTATCATAATTGAGTACACTTCTATCACATCTCCTCTCAGCCTCCAAGGATTCAAATAAATCAATCTCTGCAGACCATTATTCTAAGCTTCCCTGGTTGAGGGAATATTGGATAAAAGTCCCTTCTGTCCCTTGGGGCGGCAGAGTGGCGCAGCGGCAGAGTTGCTGCCTCACAGCGCCAGAGACCCGGGATCAATCCTGACAAAGGGTGCTGTCTGTACAGAGTTTGTAAGTTCTCTCCGTGACCGTGTGGGTTTTCTCCGGGTGCTCCGGTTTCCTCCCACATTCTAAAGACCAACAGGTTTGTAGGTGAATTTGCTTCTGTACATTGTCCCTAGTTTGCAGGATAGCACTAGGGTACGGGGGATCAGGGTAGAATATGGGGTAGGGTAAGAGGTACGACTCGTAGACTCATCAAATGAAACAATGTCTTGAACAAGACATTAATGAGACCACATTTAGTGTATTGTATTCAGTTCTGGTCACCCTGTTATAGGAAAGATGTTATGCTGGAAAAGTTGTACGAAGATGTTGCTGGGACTGGAGGGCCTGAGCTATAGGGAGAGGTTGAGCAGGCGAGGACTTTATTCCTGGGGAGCGCAGGACGATGAGGGGTGATCTTATAGAGGTGTATAAGATCATGAGGGGAATAGATAGGGTAAATGCACAGTTTTTTTACCCAGTAGGGGAATCGAGAACCAAAGGATAATAGGTTTAAGGTAAGAGGAGAAAGATTTAATAAGAACCTGTGGGGTAACTTTTTTACATAAAGGGTGGTGGCTGTATGGAATGAGCTGCCAGAGGAGGTAGTTAAGGCTGTTTAAGAAACAGGTACATGGATAGGATAGGTTTAGAGGGATAAGGGCCAAACGCAGGCAGGTGGGACTAGTGTGGATGGGGCATGTTGGTCGGCATGGGCAAGTTGGGCCGAAGGGCCTGTTTCCACGCTGTATGACTCTATGAAAGAGCATGCCTATGAATGACTCAGCTCCTGATTCCTGCCAGCCCTCTGAGCGAGCGATCAATTTGCTCTCTGCTTTCTCCTTGCAGCCTTGCGCTGCACATATCGTCATCAGATTCACAGGCAAAAGAGATTGTAAAGGAAAAAGCAAGGATGTATTCAACTGTCGCAATGAAAGTCTTTGACCTGAAACCATGACTTTGTAGCTGACTAAACTGCTGAGTATCTGTACTCTATATCTTCCCCATCACTCTATCTATTCTACTTGTTTGGCTTGATTCTATTAATATATAGTATTCATAAGTTTATATGTTATAGGAGTAGAATTAGGCCATTCAGCCCATCGTCTATGCCCCTATTTCACTCTCCCAAGAACGGAAGCTAATCCATCCATTTGTGACCTTTAAAACCTCCACCAGGTCACCCATTAGCCTGGCGAGTGATAGGTGGATACAGATGAGGCACCTCTCTACCAGCTTTCACCTCCTCCCCCCACCACAATCAGTCTGAAGAAGAGTCGTGACCCGAAACATCACCTGTCCATGTTCTCCAAAGATGCTGAAGATAGACACAAAATGCTGGAGTAACTCAGCGGGGCAGGCAACATCTCTGGACAGAAGGAATGAGCGATGTTTCGGGTCAAGACCCTTCTTCAGACTGAAGTGGACAGTGGGGGGGGGGGAGGGGAGCAAGAGAGTGGGGGAGGGCATAGGTAAAAGAGGGAGGAGAAAAGGGGGGGTTTCATTGAAGACGTTCATTGTTCCAATCCAAATCTGGAGAATATGGTAAATTACCACAAGAAATTGCAGAGAATCGTGGACGCAGCCCAGACCATCACGAAAACCAACCTCCCTTCCATTAACTCCATCTACACTTCACTCTGCCTCGGCAAGGCCACCAGCATAATCAAGGACCAGCCACTCCCTCTTCTCCCCTCTCCCATCAGGCAAGAGGTACAGAAGTTTGGAAACACACACCTCCAGATGCAGGGACAGTTTCTTTCCAGCTGTTATCAGGCAACTGAACCGTCCTATCACCAATAGCTTTTCACTGTACCACTCATAACAATAAACTGAACTAAACTAATAAACTTATAAACAGTTCTTGAAAATGTTATAATTCTAGGTGATATGAAAAAACGTTTCCTCTACCCAATGAATTGCTGTGATCTACTAGTTATAGAGATACCGCACAGAAACAAGCCCTTCAGCCCACTGAGTCTACGCCCACCATCGATCACCCATTCACAATAGTTCCATGTTATCCCACTTTCTTATCCATTCCCTACGGACCAAGATGAGAAAAACATTTTTCACACAGAGAGTGGTGAATCTCTGGAATTCTCTGCCACAGAAGGCAGTTGAGGCCAGTTCATTGGCTATATTTAAGAGGGAGTTAGATGTGGCCCTTGTGGCTAAAGGGATCAGGTGGTATGGAGAGAAGGCAGTTACAGGATACTGAGTTGGATGATCAGCCATGATCATATTGAATGGCGGTGCAGGCTCGAAGGGCCGAATGGCCTACTCCTGCACCTATTTTCTATTTCTATGTTTCTACACTTGAGGGGCAATTTACAGAGGGCCAATTAACCTCAAACGTGCACTCGTCTTTGGGATGTGGGAGGAAACCGGAGCACCCGGAGAAAACCCATACCCACCCGGTCGGTCACAGGGAGAACGTACAAACTCTGCACACAGGCAGCACCCGAGGTCAGGATCGAACCCGGTGTCTCTGGCGCTGTGAGGCAGCTGCTCTACCAGCTGGGCCATGTGCTGGCTGGCAAATTCTATAGTAATTTTCAGAAGTGATTTAGATAAATACACAAAGGGGAAAAATTAACAAAGCAAGGAGGAACAAGTGGGAGAGTAATTGGAAAAATGTCACCAAAGCACAATGGGGCAATGTGGCTCCCTCTTTAATACATCTATTACAGACAGAATGAATATCTCTTTATATATAATTTTTAGAGCTTAAACAATTAAAATAATGGCTCATCTTTGTAATCCCATCCATCTAATGATTGCAGTTAATTAGTGCTGGCTAATGGTGTCATTTAGCAGATTGACTGGGGAAAGACACTGTGAATGGTGAATGAACTGTTTGAACGGGGACATGATTAACTCATGGATGGGGTCTGTAATAGAGACATAGTCATAGAGTGATACAGTGTGAAAACCGGTCCTTTCGGCCCAACTCGCCCACACCGGCCAACAATGTCCCAGCTACACTAGTCCCACTTGCCTGCGCTTGGTCCATAACCCTCCAAACCTGTCCTATCCATGTACCTGTTTAACTATTTATTAAACGATGGGATAGCCCCAGCCTCAACTACCTCCTCTGGCATCTTGTTCCATACACCCACCACCCTTTGTGTGAAAATGTTACCCCTCGGATTCCTATTAAATATTTTCCCCTTCACCTTGAACCGATGTCCTCTGGTCCTCGATTCCCCTACTCTGGGCAAAAAACTCTGTGCATCTACCCGATCTATTCCTCTCATGATTTTGTATACTTCTATAAGATCTTCCCTCATCCTCCTACGCTCCATGGATTAGAGACCCAGCCTAAAACTCTCCCTATAGCTCACACCCTCTAGTCCTGGCAACATCCTCATAAATCTTTTCTGAACCCTTTCAAGCTGAACAATATCTTTCCTATAACATGGTGCCCAGAACTGAACACAATATTCAAAATGCGGTCTCACCAACGTCTTATACAACTGCAACATGACCTCCCAATTGCTATACTCAATACTCTGACTGATGAAGGCCAAAGTGCCAAAAGCCTTTTTGACCACCTTATCTACCTGCGACTCGACCTTCAAGGAACCATGCACTTACTCCTAGATCCCTCTGCTCTACCACACTACCCAGAGGCCTGCCATTGACTGTGTTGGTCCTGCCCTTGTTCGACGTCCCAAAATGCAACACCTCACACTTCTCTGTATTAAATTCCATCAACCATTCCTCCACCCACCTGGCCAATCCTGCTGCAATCGTTCACAACCTTCTTCACTATCTGCAAAAGCACTAACTTTTGTATCATCAGCAAACTTGCTAATGTTGCCCTGTATGTTCTCATCCAAATCATTGATGTAGATGACAAACAATGTCTAAGTTTGTAATGATCGATTCACACATAATAAAAAACCACACAAATCAGGCAGTATCGAGTCAGGCAGCATCTTTGGAGGACATGGATAGGCAATGTTTCAGTTTGGGACCCTTCCACAGACTGAAGAATACATACAACAAGTGATCCTCCGTCAGTTTCGCCACCTCCAACGTGACCCCACCACTCGCCACATCTTCCCATCTCCCCCCATGTCTGCCTTCCGCAAAGACCGCTCCCTCCGTAACTCCCTTGTCAATTCTTCCCTTCCCTCCCATACCACCCCCTCCCCTGGTACTTTCCCTTGCAACCGCAAGAGATGCAACACTTGTCCCTTCACTTCCCCCCTCCACTCCATTCAAGGACCCAAGCAGTCGTTCCAGGTGCGACAGAGGTTCACCTGCATCTCCTCCAACCTCATCTATTGCATTCGCTGCTCTAGATGCCAGCTGATCTACATCGGTGAGACCAAGCGGAGGCTTGGCGATCGTTTCGCCGAACACCTCCGGTCGGTCCGCAATAACCAACCTGAACTCCCGGTGGCTCAGCACTTCAACTCCCCCTCCCATTCCGTATCTGACCTCTCTGTCCTGGGTCTCCTCCATGGCCACAGCGAGCAACACCGTAAATTGGAGGAAATGCACCTCATATTCCGCTTGGGCAGTCTACATCCTGGTGGCCTGAACGTTGAATTCTCCCAATTCAGCTAGCCCTGGCTGTCCCCTCCCCTTCATCAGCCATCTGGTTGTCTCCTCCCCTCCCCCAGCCCTCGGGCTCCTCCTCCGCCTTTTCCTTTTTTCCTTGCTTCTCCCCACCCCCTATCAGTCTGAAGAAGGGTTTCGGCCCGAAACGTTACCTATTTCCTTCGCTCCATAGATGCTGCTGCACCCGCTGAGTTTCTCCAGCATTTTTGTGTACCTTCTGAAGAATAACTCGGTGTTTTACCCAGAGTGGGGGAATCATCAACCCGGGGAGTTTAAGGAGGAAAAGGCAAGATTTAATAGGAATTTAAGGGGCAACTTTTTCGCACAGAAGGTGGAGGGTATATGGAACGAGCTGCTAGAGGAGGTAGTTGAGGAAGGTACTATAACAATATTTAAAAGACACTTGGACAAGTACATGGATAGGAAAGGTGTAGAGGGATGTGGGCCAAATGTGAGCAATTGAATCAGTTTAAATGGGAATACTAGGAACTGCAGATGCCCATTTACAAAAAAAAAGACACAAAGTGCCAGAGTAACTCAAAGGGTCAGGCAGCATCTCTGGAGAACATTGATAGGTGAAGTTTCAGTTTGGGACCCTTCTTCAGATTTCAGATCAGTCTTCAAACTCCCTTCATGCAGCTGAAACTGCACAAATGCGGGGATGGAATTAACTATGAATTCTCTTTAATCTTTTCCATAAACTCAAGGGTCAAGGGTGTTTAATTGCCCTATGTAACGAAACAGAACAATCAAATTCTTACTTGCAGCAACAGCAGCAGCACGACAGTATTGTAAACACAGCACTCAGTAGAAAATATAACAGACATATTTTAAAAATGACGTTCAATAAATAAATTTGTGTAAAAAGCAAAACAAAGCCAGAAGTTGCGAGTGTAATCAAGGTTTCTCCCCAAACCAACTCGATTTGGGGAGAATTCTCATCATCCCACTGAGGTGTGGATCGTTGTACCCAACACTTCAGTACCTGCAGCGTGATTCACACCTTCCAGTAATAATCCAAACTACACATTATTTTCCAAGTTTATATTTGGCATTAGGCGAAAGAGGGAAGGAGGGAGGAGGTAACTCCATTGACATTGGATATTCACATCACAGAGTCCAGCTGTATACACAGACTCTCATCTGTTCTTGTCTTTCCCTTTTATTTTCTCATCCAGCTCTCAATCATTCTTCTATCTCTCCCCCCAAGTCTCTATCATTTCTTATCCCACCACACACACTCTCTCTCTCTCTCTCTCTCTCTCTCTCTCCCTCCCCCCCTTACTCTCTCACCCCTTCCCCAGTTCTTTCCCTTTCCTCCTCACCTCTTTCTCCCCTCGACAGTTTCCTTCTCCCCCCACGCCTCCCTCCCGGTATCCTGTGCCTACCCCTGCCTCTCCTCTACCTCCCTCTCTCATTCAGTCTCTCCTTTTCTATCTCCCTCTCCTACTTTTATTATCTCTCTCTCTCTCTCCCCCCCCCCCCACATCCACCAACCCATTGGCAAATTCTCTCCACTCCCCCTTTCAGCTGCACCAACACCAATGGTCTATTTCCCTCTCCAGAGAGAGACACCGACATGAACCTCCGACGATGGTCGTATCTCCTTCAGCACCTTTCCCAGTCTCCACCCTCCCACTGCCCTGTCACCTTTCATCAACCACTCATTTCAGGCTTCTAAACCCACCTCGAACGTGGCATTTAAAATAAATACTCAAAAAGAAAAAGAGAGAGGGAAGGAGTGTGGGACGGAAGGAGGAAGAAGGAGAGTGGGAGGAGAGGGGGAGAGAGGGAAGGAGGGAGAGAGGGAAGGAGGGAGAGAGGGAAGGAGGGGAAGAGGAGAGGAGAGAAGAAGAGGGGAGGAGGGAGCGGGAAAGGGGAAGGAGAAGGAAGGGGGAGAGAGGGAAGAAGGGAAGGAAGCAGAGGAGGAAGAGAAGCAGGGAGAGAGGGAGGCTGAGGGGGCAGAAGAGAGAGAAGCAGGGAGGGAGGAGAGGGGGGTGAAGTCTGCCAAAGTTAGCATGCAGGTACAGCAGGCAGTGAAGAAAGCTAATGGGAATGTTGGCCTTCATTGCGAGAGGATTCGAGTTTAGGAGCAAGGAGGTCCTACTGCAGCTGTACAGGGCCCTGGTGAGACCGCACCTGGAGTACTGTGTGCAATTTTGGTCTCCTAATTTGAGGAAGGACATTATTGCTTTTGAGCAAGTACAGCGTAGGTTCACCAGGTTAATTCCCGGGATGGTGGGACTGACATATGATGAAAGAATGGGTCGACTGGGCTTGTATTCACTGGCATTTAGAAGGATGAGGGGATCTTATAGAAACATGTAACATTCTTAAAGGATTGGCCAGGCTAGATGCAGGAAAAATGTTCCCGATGTTTGGGGAGTCCAGAACCAAGGGTCACAGTTTAAGAATAAGGGGAAGGCCATTGAGGACTGAGATGAGGAAACCTTTTTTCACCCAGAAAGTTGTGAATCTGTTGAATTTTCTGCCACATAAGGCAGTGGAGGCCAATTCACTGGATGTTTTAAAGAGGGAGTTAGATTTAGCTCTTCAGGCTAAATGAATCAAGGGATATGGGTGGAAAGCAGGAACGGGGTACTGATTTTAGATGATCAGCCATGATCAAATTGAATGGCGGTGCTGGCTTGAAGGGCCGAATGGCCTACTCCTGCACCTATTTTTCTATGTTTCTATGCCACTGGTTTTAACAACTGCTGGGATTTAGACATGGAGACTGGGATCAAAGTGAAGTTTAAACTGCTCTGAGATTGTTTTTTACCGGGGAAGGTGTCTTTAGTTTAAATGGGCAAATCAATTAGACAGCCGGGGAACCGGCGACATGGAGCTCTCTTAATAAATGAGATGGGGAAATGGAATAAAGGAACGTGCAGAATGAGAACGTAAGGGAGACCCCGGTCGTGACTGGCAATGAAACGCGGGATTCCTTCCTCAGCCTCTCGCTCGCTCGCTCGGCTCGGGGTTTACAATGGAACTAGGTTTACCTTCCCGGCGATGTTTATGGGCGCTCCTGGACCGTCTCTCCTTGTCTCCGGAATATCCTGGGTTTTTTTTTTATCCGATTCCCATACCGCGGGTTCCCGGCTGCATTGTATCAACGCCCATTCAAGTTTCACGGTGGATTAGCATCAGCACGTTGATGTTTTCTTTATGTTTGTAAATCGCTTCCTTTCCTCAATTCCTTTAGCTGGTGGCGATTTTGACTTGGACAAAGTTAAGATTTGGTCCTGGTTTTGAGTTCCTGGGTCTCCAGCGCCTTGCTGTGTCGCCTGTGTAGCCAGCAACATCTAGAGCCGGGCCATGGTCCGATTAACTCCTGGCGTTGCGGGCGTTTCAATCACACCCAGCGTCTGGGGGCAATGTCTTGTCTCCTTAAACTCGGGCAGCTGAGACATCTCCATAAACCATCACACCCATAAGGACCCGCGAGCACCCACACCTAAACACAAACCGATTTAAAACAAAATAAATCTGAAATTTACCCCCCTCTTACGTCTCACATTTTATCATTTGTAAATTTTTAAGCACATTTGATTTAAACAACAGACACAAGTCCAAATAACTGAATGACATTTAAATTTAGACACGAACTCCTATTGAAGGTGTAAATAAAGAATATTAAATATCAGATTTGATTATGTAAATAAAATAATATATTAAATAAAGAATATTCCATATCGTATTCAATGATGTTTGTGGTGTACATCATAATGTGTCAATAAAGTATTAAATATATTAAATAAATAATATATTGTGTGTAAATAAAGTGTATTAAATATAATATTTAACGATATGATATCGAATATCATTTTGCATTTATAAATAAAGAATATTGAACATATTAAATGATAAAGAATATCATGTTATACGTATGTCATGAGTATTAAATATATCAAATTATAAAGAATATCATATTAAGTGTAAATGAAGAGTATTAAATATCAGATTAAATGATATAAATGATAAAGAATATCATATTGTGTAACTAAAGAATTTATTCAAATCCACCAAACCAACCTATCTAGATTCACAAACAATGAATTTATAGATGCAGTTAAGAATCTATACACACTTACATCAAATATATAAAACAATATATGCTCATGCACATCCATAATAATTATATTCAAATTCACGTACGCAGATGGCTATGTAAATAAATCAAGTATCCTTTCTTTTCCCTAACTCTAATGAATACCTTTTAGACTTCCGAGATAACCGGATGAAACGCAGGCGGACTAGTCGCTGTGTATTTCTGCCTTGAGACTGGGATGGGGATTCGGGATGGATTTTCGGAGGGATTTTCCAGAGAGCTCTGGGACTGATGGCGGGGGGATGAAAAGGGTCGGAGTGCCCAAACCGGGCCAGTGGCTTCCCCGGGACGGTGAAAGGGGGAGAGGGGTGGTCACAATGAGCCACACTGTCCTGGACTGTATTCCTTGCGCTCGGAGGGAATACAACGGAGCGGGCGGGGAGCGGGGCTGAGAGACGGCAGATGGGTCAGAGCGGACCCCCCCCCCTCTCTCTCCGTCCCTCCCCCACCCTAGTCGTCGTACTAGTCTCACTGTCGGCCTGTTGAGTTTCACTGTCTGTACAACTCGTTATCACCCACCCCACAGCCAACAATGGACCATTGTGGGCTCCACCTTTCCTTGATTGTCGTTGCTTTTCGCATAGCTTTCATTCATTTGACCTGTGTACCTTCTATATCTCTCGTTTCCCTTTCCCCTGACATTCAGTCTGAAGAAGGGTCTCCGGAGATGCCGCCTGGCCCGCTGAGGTACTCCAGCTTTTTGTGCCTATCTTCGGTTTAAAGCCGCATCTGTAGTTCCTTCCTGCACATCACATTGTGGGACTCAACAGGCCAGGCAGCATCTATGGAGCGGAGTGGACAGGCGGGGTTTAGGTCCGGGACCCTTCTGCAGACTCCTGCCAATTTCCCAGAGGCGGTCAGACCGAACAGCCGGAGGATCAGACAGCAAAACGCACAATTGCGCAGCGGCAGAGATGCTGCCTCACAGCGCCAGAGACCCGGTTCGATCCTGACTACGGGTGCTGTCTGTACGGAGTTCGCACGTTCTCCCTGTGACCGCGTGGGATTTCTCCGAGTGCTCCGGTTTTCTCCCACACTCCAAAGTCGTGCAGGTTTGTAGCATAATTGGCTTCGGTAAACATGGTAAATTCTCCCTAGTGTGTGTAGGATAGTACTAATGTACGCGAATTCGATGGGCCGAATGGCCTGTCTCCGCGATGGATCGCTAAATAAAAACTCTAAAAAATGATTCCCATTGGATGTCAGAAACAGCCATTGCCTTCCAGAGGGGGTTGGATTGCGCTGGGATTTCTGTTCTTTGGTGTGATTTATTGGGCGACCTACCTCTGTTAGTTAAAGAGAGAACTAGAGATAGATAGAGAGAGCGAGAGAGAGAGAGAGGGGGGGGGGGGGGACAGGACGAGGGAGGGGGAGACGTCTTTAAGCAACAGAGAAACACAGCTACAGAGGAATCGTGACTGCAGGAACCGACAACTCAACTGGAAAATTATATGGGATGGAAACAGATCGCAGTGTTCGAGGGGGAGACACCATAACTGAAGGGCTAGACGGGCCGAATTCCCGTATTATGTATTGCTACGCCCTGGGGGTTTGAGGAGACTCCAGTCCCCACCGCACCGTCCCCCACCCTCCCCCACCCCCGAAATTAACGTGGTCCCAAACCCCGGGGTGAGAAGTGTGAGGATTTGGACTAAGGCTATACTTTGTAAGATCACCAACCCACCCGCACTCGGCCAGGGGTCTGGGGCTTGGGAGCCCGTCCACGGGGGATGCTGAGGGATTGTGTACGCGGGCGGGTGTCCGATTACTGATACCGGGGGGATGAAGATCACGCTCATTCCCGCTCCATCTACATTTCCAGAGCTTATCCATTTTTAATGGTGTGTTCTTTTTTAAAATGCATCGTTCCGTTTTACAGAGACGAAGGAAGACAAGCAAGGCAGAGAGAGGGAGAGGGAGAGAGACGGGTAGAGAGAGAGAGAGAGAGAGAGAGACTGAGGTAGGGACAGAGAGAGAGAGAGAGCGAGAGAGAGAGAGAGAGAGAGAGAGAGAGAGAGAGAGAGAGAGAGAGAGAGAGAGCTATAGACAGAGGGAGATATCGAGACGTAGCGATAGAGAATAAAAGAGAGAGGTAGAGAGATAGTTAAATAATAGGTAGAAGAGGTAGATCGGTAGAGATAGACATAGAAAGAGATAACGATCTAGAGAGATAGAGAGATAAGTAGGTGGAGACACAGAGAGAAAGGTAGCGAGGGAGTGGTGGAGAGAACAAGAGAGAGGCAGGGAGAGGTAGATAGAGAGAAACAATGTAGAGAGAGAGGATAAAGGGGTGAATGAAAGGGAATAATGGAGGGATAGAGAGATAGTGGGTTAGAAAGGAAGAGGCAGAGAGAGGTTTAGGGACAGGGAGAGATAGACAGGGAGGTGACAGAGAGAAAAGAAAAAAAGGTTGGGTCTGACCAGGACAGCAGGGGGTTAGAACAGAGAGAGGAAGACAAAGGGACAAAGGACAAAGTCACCGCGGAGAGAGGGAGACGCGGGGAGAATGAGGCTGCAGCGGGGAGAGGTGGGAAGACGGACAGACACAAAGACGGATGCAGAGATGAGATAGCGAGGAAGACAGGAGAGAGAGAGAGAGAGAGAGAGAGAGAGAGAGAGAGAGAGAGAGTAGAGAGAGTGGCGCAGAGAGGAGGAGGCAGAGGGAGGGAGGAATGCGTGCAGAGGAGTGAGAGAGGCTGGAAGGTGTGAGACAAAGAGACAGATGGTCGTGTAAAAGCCTCGGGCACTACAGGGAGAGGGGGAGAGAGAGGAACGGGAAGAGGGGAGAGAAAAGGGGGGCGGGTGAAGAAAAGAGAGAGGAGAGGTGGGAAGGGGGAAGGATGAGGGAGAGGAGGGCGAGTGGGTGAGACAAAAAGGGGAGGGAGAAAGGGGGAGAGGGGGAGGAATAGGGGAGAGAGGGATAAGATTGGGAGCGAGGAGAGAAAAGGGGGAGAGGAAGAGAGATAATGGGGCGAGTGAGAAAGAAAGGGGAGGGGAACAAAGAGGGGGGGAGAGAGTGCGCGAGAGGGGGGAGAAGAAGAGATGGGAGAGAGAAAGATTGGAGAGCGGAGGATAGATGGGGAGAGGGGGAGACAGAAAGAGCGTAGAAAGAGAAGGGGGGGGGGGCAAGTGGTGAAGAGGCGGGGTGAGTGGGGGGTAGAGAGCAAGCTCGTGTATTTGCTGCAGGAAGGAGCCGAACATCCATTGCGAGGATTATCAGGAGCATTTTCTGGTGAAGCTTTGACCCCCTTGCCCACCCAGTGTGAATTTCCTCGCCTCTGAAGCGGAGTGTGACCCCACTTTCCCAACCCCCCCCCCCCCGTCTGGGATTCCCTGCTGACGTCATGCGGGGTGTCGCGGGGATTCCCCGCGGGGAATCCCCTCGCTCTCCGCCTCGCCTCCACGGCTTCTGATTCTTCCATTTTTACTAAAGACTGTTCCCAGCAGCAAAGCGGACCTCTCCCACTCGGAGGGAGAATCCCAATGGCAACGTGCAGATCACATGCAAATTACACGCATATCACATGCAAATTACATGCACATTAACACCATAAAACGATGCATTCCAATAATGAACAGGAGACACAATAAAGATGAACCTTACAAAGCACTCGCTTGCAGTGACATACACACCAGTGCGTTGGAGCTCAGCACTTCACTCCGTTTCGGGAGGGGCGGTTTAAATCAGAGTCATACAGAACGCAATTTCCCCCCTCTCTCCCTTAAACCTGCGCCCTCTAGTTATAGAGTCTAGAGTCATACAGCACGGAAAAAGACCCTTCGGCCCAACTCGTCCATGCCAACCAAAATGCCTGATCTACACCACTCCCATTTGCCCGCGTTTGGCCCAAATCCCTCTAAACCGTTCCTGTCCAGGTATCTTTTAAATGTTGTTATACTACCTGCCTCAACTACCTCCTCTGGCAGCTCGTTCCATGTACCCACCACCCTCTGTGTGAAAATGTAGACCCATAGGTTCCTATTAAATATTTCCCCTCTCACCTATGCCATCTGTTCTTGACACCATTACTTTGGGTAAAATACTCTTTCATTCATCCTATCTATTCCTCCCATGATCTTATACATCTCTATAAGATCACCCCTCAGCCTCCTGGGCTCCAAGGAGTAAAGTTCTAGCCTGCCCACGCTCTCCTTACAGCGGGCATAGTAGGCATAGCTTTAAGGTGAGAGGGGCAACGTTTAAAAGAGTTGTGCAGGGCAATCCTTTTTACACAGTGTATGGCGTTTGCCTGGAGCGAGCTGCTAGTGGAGGAAGATATGATAGTGGCATTGAAGAGGGTTTTGGATTGGCACATTGATATGGTATTGAGGGATATAGATTATGTGCAGACAGAGATGGGAAGAGGTAGATGGGGAGAGGGGAGAAGTCAGTCTTGTTATCATGTTGGGCATGGACATCGTGGGCTGAATGGCCTGTTCCTGTGCTCTGTATTTTCCTACAATATAATAAAAATGGCCTCCTCCTGCACCTATTTCCTATGTTTCTATGGAGAAGACAGGCACGGGTTATTGATTGGGGACGATCAGCCATGATCACAATGAATGGCGGTGCTGGCTCGAAGGGCTGAATGGCCCCCTCCTGCACCCATTTTCTATGTTTCTAAAAAGAAACTGCAGATGCTGGTTTATACCGAAGATAGACACAAAATGCTGGAGTAACTCAGCGGGTCAGGCAGCATCTCTGGAGAAAAGGAATAGGTGACGTTTCGGGTCTGAAAAAAGGTCCCGACCTGAGACCTTGCCTATCCATGTTCTCCAGAGTTGCTGCCTGACGAGCTGAGTTACTCCAGCATTTTGTGTCGATCTTTGGACTGCAGGTATACCCAGCCTCACTCTCTATCCCTCCATTTTCAAGGGAAACATCAGAATAAAATAGGAATTAACAAAACATTGCAATAAATATATATCCAGGAACCCCTTGCACTAAAAATGGAAGTTGACTCACATCTAAGTATAAACGGCCCTGATTATAGGGCCATTTAATCAGTGCTTGGTGAAAATAGTTACTCCGTTCGTGACAACAGCTGTTTAATGTGGGCGGCACAGAGGCACAGCTGGTAGAAATGCTACCTCATAGCCCCAGAGACCCGGACTCAATCCTGACCTGAAGTGCTGTCTGTGTGGAGTTTACACAGTCTCCCTGTCGCACATGTGGGTTTCCTCTACGTGCTACAGTTTCCTCCCACATCCCCAAAACAATTGAAGAAGGGTCTCAACCCGAAACTTCGCCTATCCATGTTCTCCAGAGATACTTAGCTTAGTTTAAGGTGGATAAAAATGCTGGAGAAACTTAGCGGGTGAGGTAACATCTATGGAGCGAAGGAAATAGGCAACGTTTCGGGTCGAGACCCTTCTTCAGACCTTCTTCTGAAGAAGGGTCTTGACCCGAAACGTTGCCTATTTCCTTCGCTCCATAGATGCTGCCTCGCCCGCTGAGTTTCTCTAGCATTTTTGTCTACCTTCGATTTTCCAGCATCTGCAGTTCCTTCTTAAACACTTAGCTTAGTTTAGTTTTATTGTCCTATGTCCCAAAACATTTATATTCTTACTTGCCACAGCAGAACAGACATGTAAACATAGTACTCTATAAACACCATAATAAACAGCAAAAATGAAGTTCAGTATATATTTTATTGTCATGTGTACCAAGGTACAGTGAAAAGCTTTTTGTTGCATGCCATCCAGCCAGCTTAAAGACTATACATGATTACAATCAAGCCGTCCACAGTGTACAGATACAGGATAAAGGGTAAAACGTACAATGCAAGCTGCCTGACCTACTGTGTTACTCCGTCATATATATTTTTCTCTTCAGTATCGTTTGTTATACAAAGTTCCCTAATCTTGCCATCTTTGCCTTTCACCCTTATCAGATCATGCTAGCCCTGAGCTCTTTCCAACTCTCTTTTAAAGACTCCCACTTACCTGCTGACGTTTCACCCGCAAGCATCTGTTCCTAATATACTTTTGCCAAGTTCTCTGACACTATTGAAATTAGCCTTTCCAATTCGAGACCTTAACTTCAGTACTTATCTTATCCCTTTTGGGTGGCTTTGCTCCCATACAGTGACAGAGACCCGGGTTCAATCCTGACTACAGGTGCTGTCGGTGTGGAGTTCGTACGTTCTTCCTGTGACCCCGTGGGTTTACTCCGGGTGCTCTGAATTCCTCCCACATTCCAAACATGTGCAGGTTTGTAGGTTAATTGGGTTCTGTAAATAGTAAATTGTCCCTAGTGTGTAGGATAGAAATAGTATATGGGGTGATCACTGGTCGAAGTGGTGGGCAGAAGGGTCTGTGTCCACCTCTAAAGTCTGAAGTTTCTAAATCACCCACGGAGAACATGGATAGGTGATGTTTCAGGTTTGGACCCTTCTTCGGACTGATTGCAAGGGAGGGGGAGTCTAGAAGAGATGAGGGACAGGACAAGGAATGGTGGGTAATCGGTCAGTGCAGGCCAGGGAGATGTTTGATAGGCAGATGGTTGGACTTTCTCCGGCCTTCCATCTGCCTAACACCCCCTCCCCCCCACCTGTGGTCACCTATTACCTGCCACGTTTTGTCCTGATCACCCTCTCTTCCAGCTTTCTTACTCCCTTCACAATCAGTCACAACCTGCACTGCCACCTATCCATGTTCGCCATAAGGTGCTGCTTGCCTTGCTGAGTTAATCCAGCACTTTGTGTGTTTTTACTGTAAACCAGCATCTGCAGTTCCTTGGTCCTACTTAGTCTTCTTGTTGGCTTTTAAATGATTCCAGGATAGAGATGATACTGAGAAAGATGCCATTTTAATTATTCACTTACAGGGTGTGATGAGTGTTGGCAAAGTCAGTATTGTATTTATTTAACATCCCGATTATCTTCAAAATAAATGTTCAACTGAGCCACCTCACAGGGCAGCTAAGAGCCAATCACATTGTTATGGGTCAAACTATGAATGGATGGCAAATTGGCAGGTATGGAAATAATGGGTCAAATGGCCTCAATTTGTGCTGTAGAGTTGTCATCTTCATGACAGGAGCAGAATTGAGCCATTCGGCCCATTAAGTCTACTCCGCCATTCAATCATGGCTGATCTATCTCTCCCTCTCAACCCCATTCACCTGCTTTCTCCCCCTAACCCCTGACACCCCTACTCATCAAGAATCTATCAATCACGGCCATGAAAATATGCATTGGCCTCCACAGCCTTCTGTGGCAAAGAATTCCAAAGATTCACCGCCCTCTGACAAATGAAAATTTTCCTCATCTCCTACCTAAAGGAACGTCCTTTACTTCTGAGGCTATGACCTCTGGTCCTAGACCCTCCCACTACTGGAAACATCCTCTCCACATCCATTCTATCCAGGCATTTCACTTGTCTTTGGATCTCTTTCTTTCCTGAAAGAAAGCAATCGAGAAACAAAGAACTGCAGATGCTGGTTTATACCAAAGATAGACATACAGTGCTGGAGTAACTTAGCGGGTCAGGCAGCATGTCTGGAGGGAAAGGATAGGTGATGTATTTGGTCAGGACCCTACTTCAGACTGAATGTAGGGGGTGGGGGAAGGGGTGGGGGGTGGGGTGAAGAGCTGGAGACCAGAGAAGATCAGGATGAATCAGTGCCGACAGAGTGGTGCCTGGTAGGCCCATTGTTGGCCAGGGAAGGTGTGATCTGAAGCAAAGGTCAGAGGGATACAATGGTGAACTGTGGAACTGGTTAAATTACTAGGGGGGAGGAAGGGGGCAAAGGGGTAGGAGGGGAGGAGAGTGTTAGTAGAAATTAATTAAAATTAGAGAATTCAATATTCATACCACTAGGTTGCAAGCTACCCAAGCAAAACATGAGGTGCTGTTCCTCCAATTTACATGTGGCCTCACTCTGGCAATGGACGAGGCCCAGGACAGAAAGGTCAGTGTGGGAATGGGGAGGGAGAAATGGTTGGCAACCTGGGGATCTGTAGGCCTAGGCAGACCGTGTGTCCAGAGGCGCAGTGGCGTAGCGGTAGAGTTGCTCCCTCACAGCGCTGGAGACCCTGGTTCGAACCTGACTACGGGTGTTGTCTACATGGAGTTTGTACGTTCTCCCTGTGACCATGTGGGTTTTCTCTGGGTGCTCTTGTTTCCTCCCAAAGATATACAGGTTTGTAGGTTAATTAGAGTGTAGGATAATGTTGGTGTACGGGGTGGTCACTGGTCAGTGCGGACTCAGTGGGCTGAAGGGCCTGTTTCTGTGATGTATCTCTGAAGTCTAAAGTCTAAAGACCCTGCCTGACCCACTGAGTTACTCCAGCATTCTGTGTCTATCTTCAGTCCAGCAGATGAGTTTGAACCCCAATTCATTTGTTTCTTGTTAATCATTACTGACATCAGATTTTTGGGCAAATTAATGGAAAGGATACTTAAAGATAATATATATAAGCATCTGGATAAGCAGGGTCTGATTAGGAACAGTCAACATGGATTTGTGCCTGGAAGGTCATGCTTGGCTAATCTTCTTGAATTTTTCGAAGAGGTTACTAGGGAAATTGATGAGGGTAAAGCAGTGGATGTTGTCTATATGGACTTCAGTAAGGCCTTTGACAAGGTTCCTCATGGAAGGTTGGTTAAGAAGATTCAATTGTTGGGTATTAATGGTGGAGTAGCAAGATGGATTCAACAGTGGCTGAATGGGAGATGCCAGAGAGTAATGGTGGATGGCTGTTTGTCAGGTTGGAGGCCGGTGACTAGTGGGGTGCCTCAGGGGTCTGTGTTGGGTCCACTGTTGTTTGTCATGTACATCAATGATCTGGATGATGGCGTGGAAAATTGGATTAGTAAGTATGCAGATGATATTAAGATAGGTGGTGTTGTGGATAATGAAGTAGATTTTCAAAGTCTACAGAGAGATTTAGGCCATTTGGAAGAGTGGGCTGAAAGATGGCAGATGGAGTTTAATGCTGACAAATGTGAGGTGCTACATCTCGGCAGGACAAATCAAAATAGGACGTACACGGTAAATGGTAGCGAATTGAGGAATGCAGTTGAACAGAGGGATCTAGGAATAACTGTGCATAGTTCCCTGAAGGTGGAATCTCATGTAGATAGGGTGGTAAAGAAAGCTTTTGGTGTGCTGGCCTTTATAAATCAGAGCATTGAATATAGAAGTTGGGATGTAATGTTAAAATTGTACAAGGCATTGGTGAGGCCAATTCTGGAGTATGGAGTACAATTTTGGTCGCCTAATTATAGGAAGGATGTCAACAAAATAGAGAGAGTACAGAGGAGATTTAGTAGAATGTTGCCTGGGTTTCAGCAACTAAGTTACAGAGAAAGGTTGAACAAGTTAGGTCTTTATTCTTTGGAGCGCAGAAGGTTAAGAGGGGACTTGATAGAGGTCTTTAAAATTATGAGCGGGTTAGACAGAGTGGACGTGGATAAGCTTTTCCCATTGAGAGTAGGGAAGATTCAAACAAGGGGACATGACTTGAGAATTAAGGGACAGAAGTTTAGGGGGAACATTAGGGGGAACTTCTTTACTCAGAGAGTGGTAGCTGTGTGGAATGAGCTTCCAGTGGAAGTGGTGGAGGCAGGTTCGATGTTATCCTTTAAAAATAGATTGGATGGGTATATGGACGGGAAAGGAATGGACGGTTATGGTCTGAGTGCAGGTAGATGGGACTAGGGGGAAGTATTTATTTTTAATTTAAAAAAAAATTAAAAAAAATGTTCGGCACGGACTTGAAGGGCCGAGATGGCCTGTTTCCATGCTGTTATGGTTATATGGTTATATGGTTATATGGTTAAGTCCCCAGTTACCATGGCTGCTTTAAGTTCCCATCTATGGATCATTAGTCTGGTCCTTTGGGTTATTAAGCTAGTGATGTAAATATGATGTTATCATGAGCAAAGTGATTGTGTCGCTGGATTGCAGGAATAGGTGACATTTCGGTTCGAGACCCAAAACGTTACGTATTCCTTTGTTCCATAAATGCTGCCTCACATTTGCACGTTCTCCCCGTGACAGCTTGGATTCCCTCCGGCTGCTCATGTTTCCTCTGACGCTCCTAAAAACATGCATGTTTGTGGCTTGATTAGCCTCTGTAAATTAGCCCTAGTGTGTAGGGTGTGGATGTGAAAGAGGGATAACATAGAACCCGTTTGGACAGGTGATCTTTAGTCAGCAAAGACGTGGTGGGCCGAAGGTCCTATTTCCATGCTGAATCTCTAAACTAAACTAAACTAAACTAAACTGAACTGTAAACAAGGGACCGCAGATGCTTGTTTACAAAAAAAAGACATAAAGTGCTGGAGTAACTCAGTGGGTCAGGCAACATCTCTGGAGAACATGGATAAATGACATTTTGCAGCATCACATTTCTAACGCCACAACAGGGCATATCAGTGGGAGTGCTGGAGTTACTCAACGGGTCAGGCAGTATCTCTGGAAAAAAAGGATGGGTGACGTTTTGGGTCAGGACCCTACTTCAGACTGAAAGTTGAGGGCGGTGAGGAGAAGGGGGGGGGGGGGGAGGGAGGTGAAGAGCTGGAGGCAAGAAAAGACCAGGACCAATCAGGGCTGGCCACAAATGACCTCAGGCAGAGCAGTACCTGGTAGGTCCACTGTTGTCTAGCGAAGGTGTGATCTCAAGAGAAACAATGTGACCTGTTGTGGTGTTAGAAGGTTACTGACCCGAAACGTTGTCTATCCATGTACTTCAGAAAGGTTGCCTGATCTGCTGAGTTACACCAGCACTTTGTGTCTTTCATTCGTAGAGAACTGTGTAAAGAACTGTGGAATTGGTAAAATGACTAGGGTGGAGGAAGGGGGCAAGGAGGGAACGGGGAGGAGAAGGTGAGTGTGAGATGAAGTTATTTAAAATTAGAGAAGTCAATGATTATACCGCTGTTGTAAGCTGACTAAACAAAATCGTGGTAATTGAGGGGGTCATTTTGTCCCCTACCAGCAACCAGCGGGTGTGGGAATGAGCTTTCTAAGTTGTAACTGAAGGGTTATAACACAGCACCACAGGAAGAGGCCTTTCCGAACGACATTGACACTTTAATGGGCTTGGTCCACAGCAGGAGAGTGGCAGAGCTTGGCCACCATTTGACCATCCGTGCAACAGCAGGAAGAATAACAACAGCATGAGATGGATCAGCGTTAGTTAACACTGCATCTCTGTCATGGATGCGAAATGTCACAAAAAAGTTGGAGCAAAGTTGGTTCAAATACTTTCCGCCTTTTAAGATATTTTCAATGAATTTTTGTCCTGTGATTTAGTGCGCTTAGTCCCCCTCCGTACATCACCAAAGGAGATTTATTGGGACCATATACTCCAGATATGCTACCTGACCCGCTGAGTTATTTAACCATTTTGTGTCTTTTTGGGTGTCGCATTTTGAGAAATCAAACCACGGCAGGACCTTCACAGTGAATGGCCGGGTTCTGCGAAGTGATGCAGAGCAGAGGGATAGTCATGGGCATACAGCATGGAAACAGGCCCTTTGGCCCAACTTGTCCATGCCAACCAAGATGCCCCATATGCACTTGTCCCACCTGTCCACATTTAGCTCATATCCCTCTAAACCTTTCCTATCCATGTACCTGCGGCTCATTGGCGCGGCGGTAGAGTTGCTTCCTTATCGTGCCAAAAACCCGGGTTCAATCCTAACTACTGCTGCTTCCTGTACGTTCTCCCTTGGGTTTTCCTCAGGTGCTCCAATTTCCTTCCACACTCCTAAAGTGTGCAGGTTTGTACGTTAATTGGCATTGGTAAAATTGTAAATTGTCCCTAGTGTGTCGGATAGTGCTGTTAAGGTTCGTTTCACTTCAAACAGACAAAAATGCAATAAAATTCGTAATCAAGTAGTAAAATCTTTATTTCACCCAGGCGGGCATGGCCGTCACTCTTACAGTATGTAAAATACAGACTATACAGTCACTCTATCCCCACACAAAGAGGTAATGTTCAATCAGATATATTTATACCCCAATAATCAGCGATTCAGCAATACTTTATCTTACAGAGCATTGTACAGCCTCTTGCCTGTTAAGATTGACAGGTTCTTCCGAGAGAAGAAAGGTTAGCCCATATATGGTTATGCTAAAGAAGCTATTTTTCTGCAGATGAAGCATTTGGGTTTTTTACCTAGTTGACGCACATTATAATCTTATAGAGTAAGAGTACGAGCCAAGAGTCTGAACATTCTCCTGATTGTTTTTCTCTTTGATATAAACATTCATGTATTTGTGCTGTTATCTTGCTAGTGTTATGGAAGAATGGCGAAAACATTTCTGTTAGCCTTGCTAGTGTAATAGGAGAAAGGTGAAAGCATCCATTTTATTACTTCTAAATCTACAACTGAATCCATTTTGTACTTCTAAATCTTTAAACTTTCTCATTCCTCTTTATCATTTATGATAACATTCACAATCCTCGGTAGGTACATAATGGTCGCAAGCAGTTAACAATAAAAATCAGAGCGATGATTAATAAAAAGTTAGAGCCATAGTGTAATAGAGTCCCCCAGAGTCCACCAAACCAACTGAAAGGCCACCAGCTCCCATTTCCTTCATTGTACCCATGCATATCACAGCCAACCTTATGGATTTTTTCAATTTCTTGGGAAATCTGGGTAGCAAGGTCAGTGATCTAGGCACAACATTCGTCTTATTATAATACAGGTGCCTCTTTGTTGATCTTTATGATCAATACTTATTTTATAGTAAGAAAGTTTTTTAATAATCTCTCATTAATCAGTTGCAGAAATGGCAGCATACGTATGTCTGATTGTAATTTGGTTTGAACCTGTCCTTGAACTCATAGAGGGTTATGACACCAACCCAACATCATAATCAGTTAAGGAAGCTTGTTTACCTTACAGCAGCAAGTTCACTGCTAACACTTCTAACATTGTAGCCCTCGCCATTACAGTGCATAAGCAGGCTGGCATGTCATTTTACTACTGCTGGTAAAACCATGGAATAATAGGGTATCGGTCTTTATGCAGTGGTATGGAGAAAAAGGCTGAAGGTCAATTACTGTAAAGGTGTCGGCTTCTGCCGGTATAGATGACAGAATAATATTGGTATCAGGTACTAAAGGACTATTTTTAATAGGTCTCAAGTCTTAGACAAAACACCATTCATTACGTCTTCCCACTTTCCAGATTGGCAGAATAGGAGTATTACACAGAGTTTGCATTTTCTCTAATAGTGCTTGTTGCAATAAAGACAATCATGTCAATCATAAAGACAATAGATATCCCTTCTTCAGCCTCCAGGGCCAGTCAATATTGTTTTAAACATGGCAAGGCAGCACCCTTTTTTATAGTCAGTTTATGTTCAGGGGCTGAATACACTCATCCCACATGATTCTTATGCTTTGCTTTGCCCATAGTTCGTAGGATACTTGGACCAGAGCCACAGTAGGCAGATCCTTAGTAGGCGGCTGTTGCTTTTCATAGTGTCCCATTCCGTTCTGACCCATGTGATCTTTCCTTCTGTGTCATTGGCAACTTTAAAAAATGAATTGTCTGTTTGTCCTTCAGCCATTTATCATTTTTCCTATTTCTTTCGCTGTTGCTGGAGGTCTAGTAGCTACGATTAAGTGTGACTCAGAGGTGGATCATTATTCCTAATCCCGGGATCCCAAAGAACAAATAAGGGGTCACTGTTAATTGTTCAAGTTTATTCAACCAGGGGGAGACTCGTTCCTGGTATCCGGGATTAGGGAGGCACGTATATAATTCAGTGCAATGCGTTTGCTTATGTTCATGGCTGGTTTTAACAAGATACTGTAAATACTGGCCTTTAAAAAAAAAACATTTGTATGGCTTCCTTTTATCTCCAGTCTTGCAGGAAAACATCCAAGTTCATACTTCCTTTGTCCAGCTTCCAATTCTTTCACAATAAGTTAAGTGTATCCAACGAGCATTATTTTCGACCTTCACTGCTGTAGGTGTAGTCAATAGTACTGGGAAGTGCTCCTTCCACTTTTCTTCCAATTTCCTCAGATCCCAATTTGTTATCAGTTCGTGATCTCCTGGTTGTAAGGATTCGCCGTTATGATCAGCTGATAGTGGTTTCTGCGTTTCTCTGGTTCAGTGGTTTCTGTAAGACTGACAAGGTTCAGGTCAATTGCTGTGCATATGTAATTAATTCATCACTAAGATCCTGTCTGGATCACAGTGAAGCTTTACTTAAAGTCTTTAACTACTTACAAGGCAGATGATTTTAAAATAGGTCATTATAAAGAAAAAACAATTTAAAAATATTCCCAATTCCATCAATCTATCTCCCCAAATTAACAATTTCAAATTGACAGATTTTTTCCGAGATAAAGGGATTTCCAATTCTCATCCAACACCTCAATCTGAATTCCACATGGCCAGTGCGCAAATCAGATGTCTCTTGAATTCAATTCAAAAGGTAAGAAATAGGAAGAAATCAAGCTCAAAATACCGACAAGGTCACCAATCCTAATGCCAGGTTACGCGGCGAAGATAATTAACAGTCTCTTTGCTGAGGCACATCCACTGTTTAATAAAAGTTTAGAAGACAGAGAATAAACAGTTAATTTCCACGTAGATAGCCAATGCATTTCCAAAGAGCAAAGGAAAAGAAAATAACTGTGTGCGGCTCAACGCCCACACAACTGCAACTTCTTAAAGAGACTCTACCTTTTAAAAGACATGAGACTCTACAAAGATTTATCACGCAAGCTCATTCAATGACATCCTATTTCATCTGAATTATAGGATTAATTCAACATTCACCCAGAACCGGTTCCACAAACAAGTAACAGTCTTTAAACTCACTCACTCTACACCCTCTTTTCTGTGACATTCACTCACAAATTTCCACACCTCTTGCAATATGCTAAATCTCAGATATTAACACACGTTTAAGCAAAGAAATTCTCACTCAAGAGTAAAACACAGTTATACACTCCTCAAGGAAATCATGCAAAACTCTTAAAACTTTGATACACCCAAAAATGTTCATACTTTGTTCATAAATACAACTATACTGAAGAACGGTCTCAACCCAAAACACACATTTCTGTTATCCAACTCGACTATCTCTCTCTCTGTTGCTGCTGTTACTGCTCCTCCCTCTTAGACACATGTCATTTCATTAGAGCTTCAAAGTGTAAGCTACATTCCACATTCCCTTCTCTCCTTATCAGCAAGCATAAGGAAGTGTATATGGTGTAAAAGAAAAACATCAGGTACACAAATTTGTCCGAGAGGGGTGAGCCAGAGGCCCGTCAAAGGGTCATCGGTGCAGCCCCCCTCGTTTCCAAAGATCTTTTTACATGGCAGAAATTTACATTCATTAACTTTACATTCCCTTGTCTGACAGAGCCGTTCTGTCTACTAGAATCTGGTTCTGTGGGGATCAATGTGCAGAATTCGTAATCTGCTGTGTGGGCAGTAATGTCAGCTAGGTCATTCCTCCGGGAGACTTTGTTGTGGCTGCTTGTATGGGCATTGCACTTAATAATGGCCAGTTGGGCGGGGAGGGCTGAGGCGTGCAGTAGCTGGCGCAGGAGCCAACGCTGTTTTTATGTTGCGAACGTTTTTTGTTGAAGTGAGAGAGAATTGCTGCGGTGCGATGGCAGAGACTCCAGCAATGAGTAGTTTAATGTATCCATTGCCGGTAGAAATTAACCAAGCCCAGAAATGGGATTGGTCCGATTCCCTGTCATTCAGGGTCTTGTCACACCTCACACTTGCCCGATTACTCACAGACTTTCCCCTCTCCCTCCTTCAGGGAGCCGAGCTCTGTATTTGCAAACAGGTCAGAGTCTTTTGTTTCAAGTTTTTTAAAACTGTATCAACTGTTGGCTGCAAAATGTTAAAGTTCTTGGGGCAAAAGTAAGCAGCCTCAATTCTTGTGGGGTAGTTAAGGTACAGTGCCTTGAAAGTCACCAGCTCAACATCCTTCTTTTTCCCTTTTCAGTTTTCTTTGATTTATCTGCTGTTTCTCTTTCTCTGGTGCTCTGTGTTGTTTAACTCTCTCACTGCTGGATTCATTACTACTCTTCCTCTTCTGCCTTAAGCCTTCTCCCTTCTTCTTCCTCATCTTCCTTATCAGTTCTTCCTTCTTCTGCCTTAAGCCCTCTCCCTGTAGCAGAGTACCAGAGCCCCTTCATCTTCACAGAATCTTAGTGGGATAGCTCCTGCTGTTAGTGACTGGTGGCCAGGCATGGGGGAGGTATTCTACACTATTTCCAATTTTGTTACTCTCCCCGAATTTGTTCCTCATCCCCCCTCTCTCTGTAAGCAGGGTCGCCGTGCCAGACAAGGGGTCCCCAGGGATAATTTGCTTAGGTTTCCATTTTTACATACCAATTGTTTAAGATTATGTTGGCCAACCATATTCTCTTTTTAAAAATCTATTCATTATGTCATCTTTACGTTTTCCTGGATCCAAATAACACATATGGATCCAAATAACACATATGATGTACTGAAGTCCCACATGTACCGAAGCTCCCACATTACTCTTATCCAGAGCCTATTGCATTACTTGGCTCAATATCGGCTTTATACTTCAGACAGCCTACTTTGAACTTACTCAATCCAGAGCCTATCCCCTTACTCGGCTCAATATCAGCTTTATATATCAGACAGTCTGAGTCAACATCACAAAAATTGTCTACCTTGCGTTGTCTGCTCTGAAAGATCTTGGCAAGGAACCAGATCACTTTGGACAAAGGACCACAGTGTTCCCGGGCACTCTCAGGAGTTCAGACTCAAGGGGTCCAATAGTGCACTTTCTACTCCTTTTGAGATCCCGGCCAAACTGTAGCCTCTTACTCAGTCTTCAGAGATAGTTTCCAACAATCCTGCCGACTACGCCAATGTTAAGGTTCGTTTCACTTCAAACAGACAAAAATGCAATAAAATTCGTAATCAAGTAGTAAAATCTTTATTTCGCCCAGGCGGGTGTGTCCGTCACTCTTACTGTATGTAAAATACAGACTATACAGAGTCACTCTATCCCCACATAAAGAGGTAATGTTCAATCAGATATATTTATACCCCAATAATCAGTAATTCAGCAATACTTTATCTTACAGAGCATTGTACAGCCTCTTGCCTGTTAAGATTGACAGATTCTTCCGAGAGAGGAAAGGTTAGCCCATATATGGTTATGTTAAAGAAGCTATTTTTCTGCAGGTCAAGCATTTGTTTTTTTTACCTAGTTGACGCACATTTATAATCTTATAGAGTAAGAGTACGAGCCAAGAGTCTGACCATTCTCCTGATTGTTTTTCTCTATGATATAAACATTCATGTATTTGTGCTGTTATCTTGCTAGTGTTATGGAAGAATGACGAAAACATTTCTGTTAGCCTTGCCAGTGCAATATGAGAAAGGTGAAAGCATCCATTTTATTGCTTCTAAATCTACAGCTGAATCCATTTTGTAACTTTTAAATCTTTCTCAGTGCTAGTGTACGGGGTCATTGCTGGTCGGCGTGCACTCTGTGTGCTCAAGGGCTTGTTTCCGTGTGTTATCTCTAAAGTCTAAGGTCTAAAAGCAAAGTACATTGTACAGAGGTGCCTTGCTGACTCAGTTTCTACATCTAATCACTTTTAGTGAGAAGATTGTATATTAAACTATCAGACCAGTAGCTCAAATATAAAATCATCAATGCAGTACTGAGGGTGTGCAACATTGTCAGAGGTGCTGCAGTTTGGAGGAAATTGAACGTATTTATAGATCACTTTTTAATAATCTTGTGATCTTGTGTAAAGCACTTTACAGTCAATGAAGTACGATTGAACCATGCTGATGCAAGGAATGTGACTGCCAAAACCCTTAATGGAGGAACTTGGCAGTCAGTTTGCATACAGCAAGATCAGGCCAACAGCATTATAATAATGGCGAGGTAATTAGTCTTATTGATGTTCAATGGGGAATAGATATTGGATCAAAGAACTCTTAATCCAATGTTGCTGTGGATATTACATCCATTTCGAGCCATAAACTATATAGGGTTTATGACTCTATAAAGAGTCATAGAGTCATACAGCGTGGAAACAGGCCCTTCGGCCCTACTCGCCCATGCCGATTAACATGCCTCCTGTGCTCCAAGGAATAAAGTCTTAGCCTGCTCAACCTCTGCCTATAGCTCAGGCCCTCGTGTCCTGGCAACATCTCGTAAATCTTCTCTACATCCATTCGATCTTTATTAATGCAGCGTTCCTTCAGCTTTTGATTGACTCAACCATCCCAACATCAGCAAGACAAAAGAGTTGGTTGTTGACCTAAGGAAACAGGAGGTGAGGGGCTTAGGGATGAATACAACCTTGTTCTTATCAACGGTGCTTCTGTAGAAATGGTCGACAGCTTCAAGTTCCTTGGTGCCCATTTCAGCAGTAACCTAACCAGTGCCAAACATGAAGCCAGTCTGAAGAATGATTCTGACCAAAACGTTACCTATTCCTTTTCTCCAGTGATGCTGCTTGACCTGGTGAGTTACTCAACATTTTGTGTCTATCTTCAATGTAGCCAAGACCAACTATCTACCTGCACATAATCCATATATCTCCATTCCCTGCATACCCATTTCCCTATCCAAAAGTCTCATATGGCACCATCGCATTTGCCTCTATCACCACCCCCAGCAGCACATTCCAGGCACACACCCACCCTCTCTGTAAAAACACTTGTCACTCACATCTCCTTTAAGCTGCCCCCTCATCCTCATGCTAGGCCCTCTAGTATTTGATCTTTCCATCCTGGAAAAAAAAAATTCTGACTGTCTACCCTCTCTACGCCTCTGATAATTTAATATACTTCTCATCAACCTCCAGCGTCTTCAGTCTGAAGAAGGGTTCCAACCTGAAACATCACCCATCCTGTTTCTCCAGGGATGCTGCCTGGACAGCTGAGTTACTCCAGCACTTTGTGTCTATCTTTGGCATAAACCAGCATCTGCAGTTCTTTTGTTTCTAGATCGCAATCAGTATGGATTAGCAACAACACCTCCTCCTCACTGCCCATCAGCACAGGGACCGTGGGGACCGTGTGCGGACAAGGCGTCGAAGGACGAGAAGCCGAAGCGAAGCAGTGGAAGGCAAGATACCGAACGGAAATGACGGCGAAAAGCCAAATAACCGAACGGACACGATGCCGAAAAGCCAAATAACCGAACGGACGCGACCGTTTTGTTCGGTATCTTGGCTTCCACTTATTCGCTTCGGTTTCTCATCCTTCGATGCCCCGTCTGGGTACCACAGGGACAGCTCAGGGCTGTGTGCTCAGACCCCTGCTCTCTCTATACCCACGACTGTGCAGACAGCCAAAAATACAATGCCACCGTTGCATTTTCCGATGCTATAATTGTCATTGGATGATGACCATATCGATGAGTTAGAGTGCAGGAGGAAGATCAATAAGTGCGTGAGTGGTGCCAAACAATAATGTTGCTCTCAATAGTAGCAAGACCAAGGATCTGATATAGACACAAAGCGCTGGAGTGCTGGAGTAACTCAATGGGTCAGGCAGCATTTCTGGAGAAAAAAAGGATAGTTGATTTTTCGGGTTGGGACCCTTCTTTAGACTGTTCTCCAGATATGCTGCCTGACCTACTGAGTTACTCCAGCACTCTGTGTCTGTCTTCAGTATAAACCAGCATCTGCAGTTCTTTGTTTCTATGCCAAGGTTTCTGATTATTGATTTCAGGAAGGGAAAGGTGAAGGATCACACAGCTGTCTTCATCGATGGGGCGATGTTGGAGTCAGTCAACAGCTCCAAGTAGTAGAAACAAAGAACTGCAAATGTTGGTTTATACCAAAGATCGACACAAACTGTAGAGTAATCCAGCGGGTCAGGCAGCATCTTTGGAGAACATAGACAGGTGACGTTTCGGATCGGGACCCCTCTTCAGACTGAAAGTGGAGGGTGGATGGAGGGGGAAGAACTGGAGGGGAGAAAAGACCAGGACAAACTAGGGCTGGCAAACGATGATCTCAGGCAGGGTGGTTCCCTGATAGGCCAATTGTTGGCTGGGGAAGGTGTGATCTCAAGTGATCTCAAGTGGGATACATTTTTGCAAACTGTGGAACTGGTTAAAAGACTAGGGTGGAGGAAGGGGGGAGGGGAGAGGTAGTAGAAGTTACTTAACATTAAAGAATTCAACGTTCATACCATTGGGTTGTAAGCAACCCGAGCAAAATATGAGCTTCACGTTTCTGACCGTGTACATCTCTGATGATGGCCTCAGAATAAAAGGACGTACCTTTAGAAAGGGGATGAGGATGGTGAATCTGTGGAATTCATTGCCACAGACTGCTGTGGAAGCAAAGACAACGGGTATTTTCAAGGCGGAGATTGACAGATTCTTGATTAGCAAGGTGTCAGGGGTTATGAGGTGAAGGCAAGAGAATGGGGTTGAGAGGGAAAGATAGATCAGCCATGATTGGATAGCGGTGTACATTTGATGGGCGGAATGGCCTAATTCTGCTCCTAGAACATAAGAATATGATGTGGCCTGGATCCTGCACACTGATGTAATCACAAAGAAAGCTCATCACTGCATCTTCATCCTCAGAAGTTTGAGGCGATCCTGGCATGTCGCTGAATACTCTCTCAAACTTCCACAGGTGTACGATGGAGAGCACGCTGACTGGTTGCAGCACGGCCTGGTTTGGTAACTCGAACGCCCAAGAACGAAGGAGGCTGCAGAAAGTGGTGAACATTACCAGGTACTGACCACCCACCGCTGAAGGGATCTACAGGAGGCTCTGCCTCATGAAGACAGCCAATATCATCAAAGTTCCACACCACCGTGGCCACGCTCTCATCTCACTGCAACTAGCGGGGAGAAGGCACAGGAGCCTGAGAACTGATACCTCCACGTTCACGAACAGCGTCTTATGTTCAACCATTGGGTTCTTGAACCCAAACGACAACCCTATCTCAGCATCGAACTACTGTTGACTTTGCATATCCATGGTTGATCTGCACACTGTGTTTTTTGCACAATCATGGTCTGGTTTACATGGAATAACGGAGAA
>CM075982.1:49751845-49789345 GCA_038087875.1 Malacoraja senta
GGTCTCTCTGCTCAACAACACTTCCCAGGGTCCTGCCATAGCAACAAAAAAATAGAAACATAGAGAGTCATAGAGTCACACAGCATGGAAACAGGCCCTTTGGCCCAACTTGCCCACGTTGACCAACATGCCCCATCTACACTAGTCCCACCTGCTTGCGTTTGCCCCATATCCCTCGATCCTATCCATGTACCTGTCCAAATGTTTCTTACATGTTATAATAGTACCTGCCTCAACTACCTCCTCCAGCAGCTCGTTCAATATACCCACCAGCCATTGTGTAAAAATAGTTACTCCTCGGGTTCCTATTAAATCTTTCCTCCCACCTTTAATGTAACAGCATACTAATGTCGTTACATTTTATAGCCATGTAATCATCATTTAATACAATCGTAATTTAGTACCGTTGCAATGGAGTAATATATATCAGCATCAGTAAAGCAATGACAGGAATATGGGGGTCTGTATAAAGGTAGTATGATGACACAAGAATGTAGCTGTATCAATCATTCAGTTTAAACCGCTCCTCCAGGTGCTTCTGTACACTTATGTGATGGATTGGTCTCATTTACAAACTTTAATAACCATGTAAATCCCTCCAGGAAGTAGTCAGCATCCCCTGAATGTTGGCAGAGCTTATATTCCAACCCTTGCACTGGGAATTGGTTCCATGTATAAATCATCATCAAACTACAATGGTGCTCTGGTGAATTTTTCTTTCTTTTTTAAAGAAGGCACAAACTGTTGGAGTAACTCAATGAGTTCGGCAGCATCTCTTCGGGACATGGATAGGCGATGCTTTGGGGCAAGACCCTTCTTCAGACAAGCAAGCAGAAATGCCGCCTATCCATGTTCTCCAGAGATGCTGCCTGACCTGCTGAGTTACTCCAGCACTTTGTGTCTTTTTTAAAAACAAAATAAAAAGCGCTGGTCACTTAAAATTGAGGTGCGTCGAAATGTCTTCGAATCATACAGTCATAGAGTCATATAGCATGGAAGCAGGCCTTTTGGCCCATTTTGTCCATGCTAACCAAGATGCCCCATCTAAGCTAGTCACAGTTGTCTGCATGTGGCCCATAGCCCTCTAAAACATATCTATCCATGTGCCTGTACAAGTGTCTTTTAAATATGATAGTACCGGCCTCAATTACCTCCTCTAGCAGCTTGTTTCATATACCCACCATCCTATGAGTGAAAAAGTTGCCCCTCAGGTTCCTATTAAATTGTGCCCCTCTCAGCTTAAACCTATGTCCTCTGGTTCTTGATTCCCCTTCCCTGTGTAAAAGACTCTGTACATTCACCCAATCTATACCCCTCATGATTTTATAAGATCACTCCCTCACCTCCGGCACTCCAAGGAATATAGTCAACCTCTCCCTATAGTTCATGCCCTCGAGTCCTGGCAACATCCTCGTAAATCTTCTCTCCCCCTGAAGGCTGGTGAAGGCCAGATCTTTAATTATATTTAAGGTGGGTATTGGATACATATTTGAAAGATCGAGGAATTGGGAGTTATGAGGAACTGGCACAGAAGAGGCCATTGTGGCTCAGTCAAGATCCTATTGAATGATGGGACAGGTTTGATGGGCTGAATGGTCTACTCTTGCTGCTGTTTTCTCATTTAGAGATACAGCATGGAAACAGGCCCCTCGGCCCACCAAATTCACGGTGACCGGCAATCTCCGTACATGAGTTTTATCCTACACACTGGGGTCAATTTAAAACTTTACCGAAGCCAACTAACCTACAAACCTGCACGTCTTTGGAGTGTGGGAGGAAACCGGAGATACAAATAACACCCGAGGTCAGGATAGAACCTGGGTCTCTGGCACCATGAGGCACCACCTTTACCACTGCACCACTGTGTTCTAGTGCAACATATCTACTGTCTACCTATGCAGTATACGCCAATCCATGCCAGAATCCTGATTCACCTGAGCAAACAGAGGATCTCACCACAACATTGAGAGGAATCTGCAGTTCTCTCAACCTACATGCAAGTGGAGGGTTCGAGTCTTGTTTGGGGAATGTTTGCGGTCAAAATAATTTCCTTTCAACAGAGTTGAAACTTTCAAATAAAAAGGGCTTTATATTATTGACAGAAACATTCTTCCTATCTGAGGTTGGGGTTGTGAAACGGAGCATTCATTCACAACTCTTACTGCCGATAGTCTTCGAGCTGATTTTTCTGCAGCCAAAGTACACAGAGAGGGTGAACATCTCGGCAATAAATCATGCTTTCGCAGAATTTGTGAGTGCACTTTTTTTTAACAGGAGACAGATTTTGATTGTGTTGGAAGGAACTGCAGATGCTGGTTATAACTGAAGATATACACAAAGGAGAATGGGGTTGAGAGTGAAAGACAGATCAGCCATAATTGAATGGCAGTGTGGACTCGATGGGCCGAATGGCCTAATTCTGTTCGTAAAACGTACAAAACTGGTGAATTTATAACCAAAGTGCTGGAGTAACTCAGCAGGTCAGTCAGCATCTCTGGAGAGAAAGGACGAGTGACGGTTTCGGTCGGGATACTTCTTCAGACCAGGACCCTTTGTCACACTTAAACTTTGAGTGTGTTGGTTTAACCACTTTCAGCTATTCGGACAGCCACTGTGACCATAGCGACGGTGAGTGTCCAACTCTTGCGAATGCGACGGAGACGAAGGACAGGGGGGGGGGGTGGCAGTGTGGTGTGGCTGGGATAACATAGAACCAGAGTGAATGGGGGATCGTTGGTCAGCGTGGACTCTGTGGGTCGAAAGGCCTGTTCCCATGCTGAACCTCTAACCTAGACAAAGCTAAACTGTAACTCTGAAGTAAAAAGAAAGGTGCAGCTGGTAGAGCTGCTCTAGAGACCTGGGGTCGATCCTGACTTCAGGTGCTGTCTGTGTGTGGAGTTTGCACGTTACCCCTGTGACCATGTGGGTTTCTGCCGGGATCTCTGCTTTCCTCCCACATCCCAAAGACGTGCCGGTTGGTAGGTCAATTGTCCCTCTGGGAAATTGCCCCTAGAGTGTAGGGAGTGGATGAGAAAGTGGAATAATATAGAACTAGTGTGAACGGATTCTTGATGGTCGGCGTGGATTCGGTGGGCTGAAGGGCCTGTTTGAATGCTGTATCTCTAAACTAAAAAGAGCAGCACAATGGCACAGCTGGTGGAGTTGCTACCTCACAGCAGCAGAGGCCCAGGTTTGATCCTGACTTTGGGTGCTGTCTGTGTGTGGAGTTGGCACGTACAGTATGCTCATCCCATGAGCTGGAGTGTAGTCCCGATCTTCCAACCTACCTCATGGGCCAGCGGTCCTCCAGGAGCCCATGGACTTTTACATCAGGCCAGAAGTTGTATGGTCACCATTCCCCATGTTGCCTTTATGTTCTACTCAATGAGCTGAACTGAGACACCTCTGTAGTGGGGTGTGAGTTTGCATCTTCAGATCATTAGTCAAAGCCTCTGGGATAATGGCTCTTATCCATTAGGCAGGAGAATGGGGTTGAGGAAAGATAGATTGATCAGCCATGATTGAATGGCGGGGCAGACTTGATGGGCCGAATGGCATTCTTCTGCTCCTTCAAATTACAAACTTATGAATTCTTGTGTACCAAGCAATCTGCAGTGCTGGCTAGTCACCAAGGGGAGCCGCCATTGATCACTGGCATCCCCCAGCAGATTCCCCATGACAGTACATGTAACATTGTTCAATACCAAGCATCAAAGCATGAACCAACAGATTCAGGAGACCCGGCTCCCGCGATGCGCCGCAGCGATGGCAGAAGGCTCCCGGGAAACCCGCAAAGCCGAAGGAAGAAGGAAGCCGTCACAAAGGGCCCCATATCTGAGAAGGGATGTGGTGCCGTTGGAGAGGATCCAGAGGAGATTTACGAGAATGATCCCGGGGATGATTGGGTTAACATACGACGAGCGTTTGATGGCACTGAGCCGGTGCTCACTGGAGTTTAGAAGGATGAGGGGAAGAATCATTGAAACCTACTGAAAAATGAAAGGCCTGGATAGAGTGGATGTGGAGAGGATGTTTCCGCTAGTGGGAGAGTCTAGGACCGGAGGCCATAGCCTCAGAATAAAAGGATGTAACCTTAGAAAGGAGATGAGGAGGAATTTCTTTATTTAGAAGGTGGTGAATCTGTGGAATTCATTGCCACACTCAATGGATATTTTTAAGGTGGAGATTGACAGATTCTTGATTAGCAAGTGTGTCAAGGGTTATGACGAGAAGAAGGCAGGATATTGGGGTTGAGAGGGAAAGATATATCAGCCATGATTAAATGGTGGTGTGGACTTGAGGGGCCGAATAGCCTCATTCTGCTCCTATGTCTTATGAACTTATGAAGGAAGTCCCAACGGGCCGCCAGCGTCCACATGCAGTGGCAGAGGGATCTGGCTGGGCCGCTGCCCGCAGGGGGGAAGCCAGGAAGCCATCGAGCTCAGCCCCCAAAGACCAGATAGCCGAGCAGGAGGAAGCCACTGGTGGCGCCGTACATGATTAGTGGAGCGGTAGGAGAGGTATTGGGGTATTGCCTCCAGCCCCTACAAGGTTGGCTGCAGGAGGCGCCCCCCCTCCCGGGACACAGAGGCGGTCGGGCGAGAAGAGGGATGTCGGTTCGCGGGCCGATGGCGACGGAGGAGGCCCTGCAGTGGCCTGGGGCTTTCCTAGATTGGGAGCCGTTCAATACATCAAGCGCGTGGACCGAACTTTAGACTTTTGTAAGTGGCGCTAAAATATGGTGAACCGTGCATGTGTGGGCTACGCAAGAAGAATCTCACTGTGCAGTGTACACGTGACAATAAAGAACCATTGAACAGCGTCTTCCCCGCTGTTATCAGACCCCGCACTAAACAATCCTCCCATAAATTAGGGTATAATCCCGATCTTTCAACCTACCTCATTATGACCTTGCACTTTTTCTCTGTAACTGTAATGCTTTAATGTTGTAACATTAAATTTTGCACTCTGGTATTTCTCTGTTTGCGATACCTATTGTATGTGTGTGGCTTGATTGTACTTGTGTAGAGCATGAAGTGATTTAACTGGACAGCACACAGATAAAAGTCTGCTTTATCACTGAATTTTGGTACACGTGACAATAAACACCAGTCCCAATACCAAAATATAAGGTGAAACCGCAATGCATAAAGAGGAGGTGTGCTTAATTACTCCAACACTGGGGAAATCCTTCTCACTTTCCCACTTACAGAGGGAAATAAACCTTGTGAAACTTTGGAAACAGAAAGTGCAGATGCCGGAATCTTGATCAAAACGCAGAGTGCTGGAGTAACTCAGCAGGTCAGGCAGCCTCTCTGGGGAACAGTAATAGATGGCATTTCTGGTTGGAATCCTTCTTCAGTCTTTTGTGTGAGGGGAGGGAGAACACACATAACTCCGCACAGACAGCAGCCGAGGTCAGGATTGAAGCCTTGTCTCTGGAGCCGCGAGGTGAAAAGCCACAGCAGGACGGAAAAAATATTGATGGCAGCATCGATGAGTACAAATTCCAAGCAGCTCCATGAGTACAAATTCCAAGCAGCAGGGTGATGGGAGGAAACGTCTGATTTTGTTTATTGCACATGTTTTTATTGAATGTAATAGGCTGTTTTTATTGGAAATGCTTTTTTAGTGAGGTCCATCATAGATTTGTGAACTGTTTATTTCTGTATTGGGATCCTGCCACTCACACTCTCAGGGTACTATTTACACTGTGACGGTACTACACTAGGGAGCTTTAACAGTGGTGACGGCAGGAGTAGATGATACCCAATTGCCAAAGGGAGTATAGTCTGTACTGTACGGAATGCTAATGGAAGACTCAGTGGGTTGGATCATATGCTTCATATCATCCTCTTGCATTGAGATGGACGCACCCCACCAAATGTTAGCAACCTCACTCACGTATCGTACAGTAACCCCAGAAACACTCCCTCTTCATCCCTCTCCTGTAGGATGTACAGAATGAAATCGCACACCTCCAGATTCAGGGACTGTTTCTTCCCAGCTGTTGTCAGGCAACTGAAGCATCCTCGAACAGTCCTGACCTCCCATCTACCTGATTGGAGACCCTCAGACTCTTTAATCGGACTTTACCGGACTTTATCTTATTCCCTTTATCCTGTATCTGTGCACTGCGGACGGCTCGATTATAATCATGTATAGACTTTACGTTGACTGGTTAGCATGCAACAAAAAGCTTTTCATGTGCCGCAGTACACGTGACAATAATAAACTAAGCTAAACTAAACTAAAGTGGGAGATCCTGCATCAGTTACAACAATAAAAGCAGAAAATGCACAGCCTACCCATCAGCTACGCTTAGAATGGCAGGTGATCACCATTTCAGCCATTGTTGGTCGTTCATTTAGACATTTTACTGCATTAAAGATGCTATATAAATGCTGATAGGTCTTGTTGTTGAACTAACCTTCAACTGGGAGCTCATTTGTATTGGGGCAGTGATTTCATCATCAACCAGGGAGTCTTCTAGGATAATTGCTATTGGGTGTGACCATCAGTCACTGGTTTAGATCGCATGGATATATTGAGTGAAAGGTACAGCATGGAAACGGGCCCTTCGACCACCGAGTCCACGCCGACCATCGATCACCCCTTCACACTAGTCCTATGTTATTCCACTTTCGCACCCTCTATTCCTACACACTAGGGACAATTTACAGAGGGCCAATTAACCTACAAACACGCACGTCTTTGGAATGTGGGAGGAAACCGGAGCACCCAGCGAAAACCCACACAGTCACAGGGAGAATGTGCAAACTCCATACAGACAGCACCTGAGGTCATGATTGAACCTGGGTCTCTGGTGCTGTAAGGCAGCAACTCTAGTGCTACGCCACTGTGCCACCCCATTCTATTAACCCCATTTACCAGTACATGGTCTATAGCCACCCATGCCTGGTTGGATCAAGTGATCATAGAGTAAATGCTCTGAGTCACTTTCTCCACCATGAGAAATGGGACAGACTCGATGGGTATTACCTGCTGTTCACTGTCACTGATCCCGAACCAAACTATTTCCTTTATGAGTCTGTGCATTTTCAGTTTTTATTTCGTATTCTCACCAATTTCTAAACCTCCTTTTGAAGCAAGCCTCAAGTCTGCAGCTCATTAACCCATTCCTACCTTCCCTCTTGTGTCCGGGCAGACATGATGCTATTCAACCCCTTGTTTCCATTGACTAATGTGTCGTTTGACATGTCTACATTTTCAAACAGTTCGTATCGCATGCACAGGCACAATATGAAAAGAGAACAGATATACATCTTGTAAAATTATCTTGTAAAAACGGTCCTTTACTGTTAAATATTTCGAAGCAGTAGAAAAAAGGCATCCTAAATGAATATTTTCTTTGTAAAAAATAACACTGAGAAACTGAAACGACATGTGGAGCTAAATCAATTTTAGCGAGTTAGAAACCCTGATGATGTGACGATGGTGGCGATCAACTTTTACATTTCATTTCACTGATCTGATGGTGCGGCTTTCCAAATCCTCCAGCTTGGCAGTCATCTGGGCTAGTGTTTGAAGTCAAGGAACATTTGGAGCTCAGCTCTGGAGAAAGGTGCAGTGCTAGTCACTGGACATGCGGGATAAACATATTACACTGATAGCCTTTCATCCTTCCTGCATCTTACCATGGAGTCACAGTCATAGGTTTGTAGAGTCATACAGCAGAGAAACAGGCCCATCGGCCCAACCTGCCCATGCAAACCAAGATGCCCCATCTACTCTCTGGAGAAAGGTACAGTAGTAGCTATTGAAAATGTGGGATAAACACAAAACACAGATAGCCATTCATTCCTCATGTATCTTACCATAGAGCCATACGGCCGTAGATTCACACAGCATGGCAACAGGCCCATTGGCCCAACCTGCCCATACTGACCAAGATGCCCATGTACACTCTCCCACCTGCTCACATTTGGCCCACATCCCTTTAAAGATTTCCTATCCATTTACCTTTTCAAGTGTCCTTTAAAAGTTGTTACAGTACCTGCCTCAACTACCTCTTCTGCAAGTTTGTTCTATATATCCAACACCCTCGCTGTGGAAAAAGATGCCCTTCAGGTACCTAATAAATCTTTCCCCTCTCACCTTAAAGTTATGCCCTCTAGTCGTTGACATTTCTACGCTAAGAAGAAGGTTTTCATTATTTTGTTTGTGGGAGGTCCCTAATTTAATTTAATTCTTTTGTATGTGTGGCAGCCCATCTTATGGCATCCATTTCCTCTCCTTTAAATCAGCTGCTTTTTGAAACCCATGTGTATCAAAAACCAATTCGACCTTCTTCTCGATCATGCCTTCTCCGACTGTTTGTCTTACTTGAGTCCTGGGACCTCAATAGGACACAAAATGTCCCACATTCCAATAATTTAGGGGCGGCACAGTGGCGCAGCGGGAGAGCTGCTGCCTTACAGCGCCAGAGACCTGGGTTCGATCCTGACCCCGGGTGCTGTCTGTACAGAGTTCTCCCTGTGACTGCGTGGGTTTTCTCTGGGTGCTCCAGTTTTCTCCCACATTCCAAAGATGTACATGTTTGTAGGTTAATTGGCTTCTGTAAATTATCCCTAGTGTGTAGAATAGTGCTACGGGGCGTTTGCTGGTCAGTGCGGACTCGGTGGGACGAAATGCCTGTTTCCGCGCTGTATCTCTAAAGTCTAAACTGGTAGCAATGTGTTGCTCAATTATGTCTTGTCTATATTAACTTTACTGCATATACCATTTGACCTGATACTTTCATACGCTTGCCTACACCAGTGAAGGATATGTTTCTGAGAGAATCCTTCTAACGCCGAGAGTGTGTCGTGTTGGAATGCTACCAGAGTTTCACACGCACATGGGTTTTTAATTGTTTCCTGTCCAGTAACTTCCTCTGAAAGAAAAAAAGAAATGTATTTATATAGTACTTTAACATTTACGCTGCAATTCAATTCCTTTAAGGGCCTGTCCCACGAGCATGCGACTGCATGCGGCAAGCGCGACTAAACCGGAAGCGGGGGCCGCGCGGAGGTCGAGTGATCCCCGTACACAGCCGATCCCACCAGCATGCGGCTGCATGTGGCGAGCGCGACCAAACCAGAAGCGGGGGCCGCGCGGAGGTCGAGTGAGTGACGTGAAGTTCGAGCGAAGTCCGCGGGAAGTTCGCACGTGACGTACGGCGTCGAGACGCTGCGTACGGCGTCGAGGCGGCTGCGGGCCGACAGGCCGTTGCCGCGCGGAAATTTTGAACAGTGTCAGTTTTTCGGAGCCCCGCGCGATGTCGGGACCAGCTCCGCACAACTCCATACGGCTCTGGCGATCGAAGTGGGACCGGCCCCGCTAGGCCGTACGGCTCAAGCGACCACGTTAGGTTGCGCTTGCCGCATGCAGTCGCATGCTCGTGGGACAGGCCCTTTACACCTTTAACGCTAGTCGCTGTTGTAGTTAGGGAAGGGGTCAGTCAATTAAAAATTCTGGAGACACAGGTGAACAAGGAGATGCTGGAAATCTTGTGTAGAACCCAAGTCAACGGATCAGGCAGCATCTCTGGAGGACATGGATGGGCGACGTTTCCCCAGGAATGTCCACATGTGGGGCTTTGTTAAATTGAGTCATTTATCAATGTTGATCAATCAAACATCAAACAATCTGCCAGAGGAACTTGACCTAAAAATGAAGACCACGTCTTTCCACCCTCAGATGTTGCTCGACCCACTGAGTTCCTCCAGACGATTATCTGTTGCTCCAGATTCCAGCATCTGTTTCTCCGTCAAATATCACTTGGTTGGAAGGACCAACCTAAATAGTAGTCTGATGAAGACCAGATATTCTGTTTTTAGTGCTATTGACTGGAGTAAATATTGGCCAGGGCACCAAGGACAGTGTCCCTGATCTTCTTGCCATGGGATCTTTCACTTCTCTCGGAGAGAGTGGATGGATTAATGTCTTATCTCAAAGATGGCAAAAAGTATGAGCAAACAAAGTTTAAATCCTAATCTACTTTAGGTTGAATCGTTAGACTTTTGACATGCGCCTACACATATTTAACTCATGCAAGACTTGGAGAGGTCCTGAACTTGGACATATCCTTTCTAGAGACCCAGGGGTATAGGTACAGAGTTCCCTGGAAGTGGATGCACAGGGAGATGAGGTGGTGAAGAAGCCCAATGCTTTCATGGCACACAGCACCTACCCCTGGCCCCTCCACACCATGACGCAGTGACACGCGGACTGAAGCCCAGGCTGCTACCGAGACTGGTGACACTTACCCTCACAGATGTTGAGCTTCAGATTCTCAGCGATGTGTTCAATGGCGCTGAAGTCCGAAGCGTAGAAGAAGTGTTGGTCCACGGGCTCCGAGGCGATTTCCCGCAGCTCATCCTCCACTGCCTTCCCAATGCCAACTGCATACATGGTGATACCTGCAACAGTGGATCATACAGGGTCAGCTCAGCAGAGAGGGCAGTCCGATGGCACCTATCCATTGTAGGACCATTTGTGTTCATGTGTGCAAGCTTGTGTTACTCCAGCTTGTTGTGTTTTGTTCAATATTACAATACCTGCAGCCTCTTTTGTTTTGCCCAATGTCACACTGCATCTGAACACAAAGGTGGTGAGGGGCCAGAGAAAGTTTACGCCAATGATTCCTGGAATTATTGGGTTAACATATGATGAGCGTTTGACGGTCCTGGGTCCGTACTAGCTGGAGTTTAGAAAGATGAGGGGGGGGGGGGGGGTGGGGGTCTCATTGAAATCTACCGAATAGTGAAATGCCTGGATAGAGTGGATGTGGAGAAGATGTTTCCACTAGTGGGTGAGTCTAAGACCAGAGACCATAGCCTCAGAATAAAAGGATGTACCTTTAGAATGGAGATGAGGAGCAATTTCTTTAGTCAAAGGGTGGCGAATCTGTGGAATTAATTGCCATAGGAGGCTGTGGAGGCCGTCAATGGATATTTTGTAAGGTGGAGATTGACAGATTCTTGATTAGTAAGGGTGTAAGGGGTTATGGAGAGAAAGCAGGAGAATGGGGTTAAGAGGGAGAGATAGATCAGCCATGATTGAATGGTGGAGTAGACTTGATGGGCCGAATGGCCTAATTCTGCTCTCACACCTTATGAACTTATGTCACACTGCGTCTGAACACAGATGCTAGACTGTCTCAGAGGATCTGGAGAACATGGATAGGTGACGTTTATGATTGGGACCCTTCTCCAGTGTTCTCAGTGTTTATGTATACACAATGAACTGCAGATGCCGGTTTACAAAAAAAAAGACACAAAGTTCTGGAGTAACTCTGCGTTTCAGGCAACATCTCTGGAGGACATGGATAGGTGACGTTTCAGGTCGGGACCCTTCATCAGACTGATTGTAGTCGGAGAGAGGGAAATTTGGAAAAGCCTGGTAAGTGATAGGTAGATACAGGGTGAGGAGGGGGTTGGGGCTTGTTTGGCAGATGGGTGGACAAAGGCTAGAAATAAAAAAGCAGGCAAGGGTCTCAAAAGAGTGTTGGTTAGGAAGGGGAACAAAAGAGAAGCAAAATATAAAGCTAGAGGGAGGAATATAAGTGAAAGGGGACAGGGGAAAGGGGATGGTGGGATTGTGGGAGAAATGGGTGCCCAATGGGGTTGTGATGGGTGGCCAGAGGCGAGAGAGGAAGAGAAGAAAGAGAAAAGAAGAAAAATGTAGGGGGAGGGTGGGGGGGGGCTGATGGGGTGGTGCATAAAATTGTAAAATTTAATGTTTCCTAGACCAACTGGCCATGTCACATGGGAGGCCTGGTTCCCCCAACACAAGCCGTTCCCCTTATTCCAGCACTCACCCATAGCCGACAACTGCGCAGGGGCTGCTCATTTTGCCTTATTCAGCCTCCCCCATTATTAAACTTTTAAAAAAATGCATTTGCACTTGCTGGGGCGAGCAGAACTCAGTGTACTTGGATAGCGACAATGTTGCGAGCAGGGCTAAGCACAGGGTAAAAGCAGTTACTTTTTCCAAGTTTCTGCACATTTGTGAAAGTTTTCATAAATAACCCGGGAAATAATGCATCAAATTTTCAGCTGAGGCGAGTTTTGACATCATGGCATAAATCGCTATAGGAATATGTAAAAATTTACTCAGCGGGTCAGGCAGCACCTCTGGAGAACATAGGTCGGTGACGTTTAGGATTGGGAGCCTTCTCCAAAGTTCTCATTGTTTGTGTAGCTGTAAGGAACTGCAGATGCTGGTTTTACTAAAAAAAGATACAAAGTGCTGGAGTAACTTGGCGGGTCAGGCAAGATCTGTGGAGAACATGCATAGTTGATGGTTTGGCTCTCCAGAGATGCTGCCTGGCCCGCTGAGCTGCTCCAGCACTTTTCTCAATGTTCACACCATTGGGTTGGAAGTCACTGAAGCGGAACTGATTACTATGGGTGTCAGGGGTTCTGGGGAGAAGGCAGGAGAATGGGGTCGAAGGGAAGTGTTAGATCAGCCATGACTGAATGGCGGAGTAGATTTGATGGGCTGAATGGCCTAATTCTGCTCCTATCACTTGTGAACTGCATCTTACCGGCATCTTTGGCTTTCTTGGACCACTCTGAGATGCTGTCCTGAGAGCGGCCGTCGGTGAACACCACGCACACTCGCGGGTAGTTGTCCGCCTCGGGTCTGGCCCCTCCTGCGGACGTGAAGCTGTTCTGCACCATGTGTTTGAGGGCCAGGCCGGTCATGGTGCCTTTCTCCATGTACTGCACCCCGTTCACTGCTGACTTCAAGGCTGCCGGCGAGGTGTGCTTGCCCCAGGGGGAACTCCGTCCGCACACTGCTGGAGTATTGCACCAGCCCACCCGCGTGCCCTGGTCGGACACGTCCAGTGCGTCCACATGTTGTTGACAAACTTCTTCACCAGCTCAAAGTTCTCCGGACGCACGCTCTTGGAGCCGTCAATGACGAAGACCAGGTCAATGTTGGCATGGCTGCACTCTGTGTGGAAAAACATCGGTGTTAGGTTGGGGCGAAGAAGAAGGGATGGTGGTGGAAGGGGTTTGGTAAGGATATAGAGAGGGAGGGGGTGAGGGGGAGTCTGGGTGGGTGATCGGGATGAGGATGCAATAAAACCATGGAGACATACAGCACGAAAACAGGCCCTTCGGCCCAACCTGCCCATGCCGACCATCAGCTACGCTAGTCCCCTCATGGCTGCATTTGGCCCAGATCCCTCTAGACCTTTGCCATCCACAGTTGGGATGGGAAGCTACCTGCTAGAAAGGGGTAGAGAGGGGTAAGGGTGGTGGTAGATGGGAAGGCATTGTGGTGAGGATTGGGAAAGGGATTGGGAGAAGGTGGTGGAGGAATGGGAAGGGTGATAGTGGGATTGGAAAGAAGATGGGGAGAAGGTTATGGGTGAATGGGAAGATAGGGTTTGGGGACTGGGAAAGAGATGGGAAGAGATGGGTGGGGTGGGACGGGGGGTGTGTGTGGGGATTGGAAAAGGGTGATGGAGGAATTGGGAAGGAGTGTGGTGGGGGAGGTGCAAAGAGATGGGGAAGAGTTGTGGTGGAATGGGAATGGAGTGGCGGTGGGCTTGGAAAGAGTCGAGCACCGGGTGATTAGGGATGGAGAGGGATCGTGGAGAGATAGTGTTGGGGAACAGGAAGGGATGGGGGTGTGGTTTTGGTAAAGTGGTGGGGAGAGGATGTGTTAAGAGATGGAGAAAGGTTTGTGGAGAGATAGTGTTGAGGAATGTGAAGGGTTGGGGTGGGGTTTAGAGAAGGGTCGGGGAGGCAGTAGTTGGATGACGATGTGTAAAAAGGCAAGAGATGGTGCCGGTGTGATACCCACTGTTGCAGCTCTTGCCATCCTGGTTGAGTTGTCTCTCTGGTGGACAGATGCAGAAGTACGACCCTGGGGTGCTGACACACTCAAATTCACAGCCATGCTCCACCGTGTTACACAAGTTGACAGCTACAAGGCAAAGCACAGGTGGGGAATCAAACAATATTAATAGAATGGGTCTAAGAATCTCTGCAATCTGATCGGCTAAAAGCCGCTGCTGTACCGTGTAATTATTTTTACCGGACGCATGATTTGGAAAATAGCAGATTTTTACTTTTATTTTACTTTTTCCTCCCATTCTATAAAACAGATGATGCACAGGTCTATTTCGTGCTTCGGTAGAAATTGTGTGCATGCGGTAACATTGGAATGGTCTAAAACACACTCGGCTGCGCTTCGTGTGTTTAAACCATTCCAAAGTTACCGCGTGCACACAATTCTTACCGACGCACTCAGACCTGTGCATCATTTGTATACTGACACACCAACGCTGTCTCTGACCCGAGGCATCACGTGTCTGAGTACTTTGGATAGACATAGTTTTAGTTTAGTTTAGTTTAATTTAGTTTAGTTTAGTTGAGGTACAGTGGGGCGCTGTTTTGTTGTTTGCTATCCAGTCTGCGGAAAGACAACACATGATTACAATCAAGTTATTCATAGTGCACAGATGCAGGATAAGGGGAATAATGTTTAGTGCAGGATAAAGTGCAGTAAAGTCTGATCGAAGATAGTCTGAGGGTCTCCAATGAGGTAGATAGTAGCTTAGACTCATATCTAGATGTTGGTAGGATGGTTAATTTGCATGATAACAGCTGGGAAGAAACTGTCTCTGAATCTGGAGGTGTGCTCTTTCACACTTCTATACTATTTGAAGACTCCACTACCACCTCTGGCAGTGCGTTCCAGGTACCCACCACCTGTGTAAAAAACTCACCCGCACATGGCCTTTAAACTTTGCCCCTCTCATCTTAAAGCCATGTCTTCTAGCCTTTGATATTTCCACCCTGTGAGAAAGGTTCTGACTGTCTCTCTTATCTATGCTTCTCATAACTTTATATACTAATACCAGGTCTCTCCTCAGCCTCGAACCATCCAGAGAAAACAATCCAAGTTTGTCCAAAAATCTCCGAGCTAACACCCTCTATTCCAGGCAACTTTCAGGTGAACCTCTTCTGCACCCGCTCCAAAGCCTCCACATCCTTCCTGTAAGGAAGTGATCAGAATGGGGCAACAGTGCATTTCCCTTCTCCCTCATAGATTTGTCCAAACCTCTTTTGAAACTCTCTAGGGTGGCACAGATGGTAATGTTTCTGCCAGAAACCCAGGTTTGATCCTGACCTCGGGTACTGTCTTTGTGTGGAGTTTTCACGTTCTTACTGTGACCGCATGTGTTTGCCTCCGGGTTTGCCTCCGGGTTCCTCCCACATCCCAAAGACATGTGGGTTTGTAGATTAATTGGCCCTCTGTAAATTGCCCCTAACGTGTAGGGAGTGGATGGAGAAAATGGGATTACATAGAACTAGTGTGAACGGGTGATGAAGGTAGGCGTGGACTCGGTGGGCCGAAAGACCTGTTTCCTGCTGCATCTCTAAACTAAGGTGGTGCAGCAGTAGAGTTGCTGCCTTACAACGCCAGAGACCCGGGTTCAATCCTGACTACGGGTGCTGTCTGTATGGAGTTTGTATGTTCTCCCCGTGACCTGCGAGGGTTTCCTTCGGGTGCTCCGGTTTCCTCCCACAATCCAAAGACGTACAGGTTTGTAAGCTAATTGGCTTCGGTAAAATTGTAAATTGTCCCTAGTGTGTAGGATAGTGTTAGTGTGCGGGGATCGCTGGTCAACGCAGACTCGGTGGACCGAAGGGCCTATTTCCGTGCTGGATCTCTAAACTAAACTAAAATGCGGTAAGGTTCAAATTACTACCACTTTCCAACTAAATAAAAAGAAAAATGACCAGATCAGCACCATGCTATTTGCTGCCTGGTATTTTATCTCCCTACATGCAGCATTTCCAAAGTATTTTATTGCTCGCGTCAATAATGGTCGCATTTCCATTTTTGCCAAAGATGAACCAGGGTCATATTGTTCCTTTGTAATGGTTCCAGTTCCATTTGGCCAGAAGACCTGGGCTTAAGCAATTTGGCAGAAGAAGGACCATCTTCATAGGCAAACTTTTATTTTTACACCGAGTGCTTGCATTATAGAAGGTTCTGCTAGATAGGAAGATTTATTCGAGCTACATCAGGGGATTTGATAAATAATTGATGCATCAATAAATGCTTCTGCAGCATTGTCTTGCCTGTGAATAAGTGCGCATGAAAGAGGGGCAAGATCATGACATCAGGCCCCCTGGTGACTGCGGTTACAATCAATAAGAACTTAGGGTCATACAGTTTGGAATCTGGCCCTTTGGCCCACTGATTCCATGCTAACCCATTTGCCCCAGTCTAACACCAATCCCATTTTATTCTTCCCCAGGTTTTTCAGATTCTATCACTCGTTTACACCATTCCTTTTATCCTGTATCTGAATATTGTGGACGGCTCGATTGTAATGATGTATGATCTTTTTGCTGACTGGATAGGCACTCACCAAAAAAGCTTTTCACTGAACCTTGGTAAACGTGACAATAAATGAAACTAAACTAAACTAAACTATTTACAGTGGCCAAGTTTAATTTAAAGATACAGCATGGAAACGGGCCCTATAGCCCACCCAGTCCACGCCGACCATCGATCACCCGCTCACACTAGTTCTGTGTAGGTTAATTGGCTTTGGTAAAATTGTAAGTTGTCCCTAGCGTGTAGGATCATGCTAGTGTATGGGGATTGCTGGTCGCGTGGACTTGGTGGGGTGAAGGGCATGTTTCTGCACCGTATCTCTAAAGTCTAATAACAAAGTTGAACCTAAACCTGTCATGGAATTACTGCCCAGTTCACACTTACTGTACCTTTGCAGGTTTTGCCATCACTCTGTAGTTCAAACCCGTCCCGACATGTGCAGTAGTATCCATTGAGAACGTTCACACACTCGTGCTGGCAACTGTGGTTCCCAAATGAACAGTAATTCACCACTGCAGAGAGGAAACACAAAGTATAGGAAAGAAGACGTATGACAGAAAGAATTGAATTGAATTGATTACATTTTATGAGGCAAATATGTATACATACAAGGAATTTGCCTTGGTGCTTTGCTCGCAAGTAACTACACGATATACAGTAGACAATTAAAAATACAGAATGGTATGTGGTCATACCGAATCAGTCAGGGCACCGGAGTAGTGAATCAGGAGGACCTGATGCATCTTAGTCTGAAGAAGGGTCTCGACACGAAACGTCACCTATTCCTTTTCTCCAGAGAGGCCACCTAACTCGCTGAGTTACTCCAGCATTTAGTGTCTATCCTTGATGTAAACCAGCATCTGCAATTCCTTCCTACGCATCTTGATAGGACTTTGGTTAGGCCGCGTTAGGAGAATTACGTGCTGTTTAGTTTAGAGATACAGCATGGAAACAGGCCCCTCGGCCCACCGAGTCTGCGTCGACCAACAATCACCCGTACACCAGCACTATCCTACACACTAGGGACAATTACAATCTTTACTGAGGCCAATTAACCTACAAACCTGCATGTCTTTAGAACATAGGAGGAAACTGGAGCACCCAGAGAAAACCCATGTGTTTACAGGGAGAAGGTACAAACTCTGCACAGACAGCACCCGTGGTCAGGATCAAATCTGGGTCTCTGGCGCTGTAAGGTTTCAATTCTACTGCTGCGCCACTACGCCGCCCAATTACAGGAATTATACTTCTGGCTGCGCCCTTTACAGGGAAGGATGTGGAGGATTTGGAGAGGGTGCAGAGGAGGTTTATCAGAATGATATAAGGTTCTGGAGTGACTCAGTGGGTCAGTCAATATCCCTGGAGAAGGTGTGTGATGTTTCAGCTCAGAACCCAGAGTGCAGAATATAGTTCTCAGCTTTACCACAATGATGCTGGTTTGGGGGCATTAGCTGTCAGAAGGGGCTGGACAGACTTGGATTGTTTTCTCTGCAATGTCAGAGGTTGAGAGGAGTCCTAATCGAAGTATATAAAACAATGCGAGGCATAGACTGGGGAGACTGTCGGAACCTTTTTACCAGGATGGAAATTTCACCGTCTCGAGGCATACCGTTAAGATGGGAGAGGCAACATTTAAAGGGGAGATATGGGGCTAGTTTGTTTACACAGAGGGTGGTGGGTGCCTGAAACACGCTGCCAGGGTTGGTAGTAGTGGTGGGGGGGGGGGGGGGGGGGAGGGCTGTGGGGGGGGGGGGGGTGGGGTCCGATGGTTCGCTATAACTAAGTAAAGAATTATCATTGTATAAGTAGTAGAAACAAACAACTGCAGATGTAGTTAAAATATAAAAGGACACAACGTGCTGGTATAAATCAACAGGTCAGGCAGCATCCGTGGAGAACATGGATAGGTGATGTTTCGGGTCAAGACCTTTCCACAGACTCTCAGTCTGGAACTGGGCCTGGATTCCAGGTGAGTTGACGGCCCCAGCCTGCTGGCTGCCGGGGGAGAGGCGAGATCGGTGGAGTCAATGGTCATTGCCGGAGTACGGGTAAGGGTCAGTGGTGGTGGCGGCAGGCGAGGCCTGGAAGCGGCCGAGGAAGCTGTGTGGGCCGCGGAGGCCTCGGCAGCGAAGGTCGGTACGTCCGTCCACTATCACCAAAATCCGTGATAAAGAGGTCCATACAAATGAGGATTTACTATACTCACTGCTGCAGGACTTCTTGTCCTGGTTGAGGGTGTATCCCGGTCGACAGCGGCACTGGTAGGAACCAGGGGAGCTCACACAGATCTGCTTACAGCCATGGTTTCCAAGGTCACAGAGGTTGAGGGCTGGAGAGAAAGACCGTGATTTCATGTTCATAAGTTCTAGGAGCAGAATTAGGCTATTTCGCCATTCAATCATGGCTGATCTATCTTTCCCTCTCGACCCCATTCTCCTGCTTTCTCCCCATAACCCCCGACACCCTTACCAATCAGGAATCTGTCAATCTTCACCTTAAATCATCCATTGACTTTGCCTCCACAGCCATCTGTGGTAATGGATTCCATACTCACCACCCTCTGATGAAAGAAATTCCTCCTCATCTCCTTTCTAAAGGTACGTTGTTTTATTCTGAGGTTATGCCCTCTGGTCCAAGACTATTCCACTCGTGAAAACATCCTCTCCATCTCCACTCTATCTAGGTCTTTCACTATGTGTTAAGTTTCAATGAGGTCCCCCCCTCATCCTTCTAAACTCCAGCGAGCACAGGCCCAGAGCCTTAAAATGCTTATCGTATGTTACCTCACAGTAGTGGAGAGAGCAAAGGTAACACGGCGTACAAGGCCACTGTAGCTTTAAACCTCTTGGCACATTGCCACGCATACCGAGATACAGTGAAAACTTCATTTTGGGTGCTATCCAGTTCAAAATACTTCCATACATGATTTCAATCAAAACCAAATAGTACACAACGCGCTGTAGTAATTTAGCGGGTCAGGCAGCATCTCTGGAGAACATGGATAGTCATGTTTCAGGTCGAGACCCTTCTTCAGACCTGAAACATCACCTATCCTTGTTCTCCAGAGATGCTGCCTGACCTTCTGAGTCACTTTAGAGATACTGCGCAGGAACAGACCCTTTTGATTACAGAGTCCGCATTGACTAGCGATCTCCCCAAACACTAACACTATCCTACACACCAGGGACAATTTTACAACTTACCAACGCCAATTCAGCTATAAAACCGTGCAATGTGGGAGGAAACCAGAGCATCCGGAGAAAACCCACACAGTCAAAGGGAAAACGTACAAACTCCATACAGCCAGCACCCATGGTCAGGATCGAACCCGGGTCTTGTAAATCAGCAGCTCTACCACTGCACCACCCAGCCGCCCTAAAGGCGTTCTTGAATCTGTTTTCAACCTTTTGTATCTTCTACCCAAGGGGAGAGGGGAGGAGAGGATTTACTGGGGTGTGAATGGTTCTTGATTATGTTTGCTGCTTTCCTGAGGCAGAGTGAAGTATAGATGGAGTTGATGGGGGTGGTTGGTTTGTGTAATGGACTGGGCTGCGTCCACATTTCACTGCATCCCTTGAGATTGGGAATTAGGGAATTAAACTGATGGAGGTACTGAACATTACCCCTGTTATATAGACGAGACATTGGTTTTAAACCTCCACTGTTTCCATTGAGGCACAAGAGACTGCAGAATCTGGAAGAGAGGTAGGGGTGGGGCAAAGCTTGGCAAGGGATAGGTGGATAGAGGTGGTGGAGCGTTTAGTTTAGTTTTATTGTCACGTGTACTGAGGTACGGTGAAAAGATTTTTTGTTGCGTGCTATCCAGTCAGTGGTAATACATTATTACAATCAGATGTTCACAGTGCACAAATACAGGATGAAGGGAATATCGTTTAGTGTGAGATAAAGTCCAGTAAATTATGTTTAAAGAGTCCAAATGTCTCCAATGATGTCAATGGTAGGACAGGACTGTTCTCTAGTTGGTGATAGGATAGTTCGGTTGCCCAATAACAGCTGGGAAGAAATTGCAGTGGTTGCCTCGCCAACAGTCTGTCTGTCCTTTCTTCCTTTTGTTATTTTGTTAAAAAGTATGTTTTATTGTTCCTTGGTTTGTTTTATGTGGGGGGGTGGGGGAAACTTTTTTTCAATCTCTTACCTCGACGGAGATGCGATTTTCTTCCGTATCGTATCTCCGTCCCCACTGCGGCCTAACATCGTGGAGTTGGCGGCCTTTCCTGGAGAACAACCCGGCGCTCCAAGCCACAGGAGTCTGCGGGACTTTAACATCGCAGAGCTTGCGATCCCTTTGCCGCGGATCGAAGCTCCAACTGCGGGGCCTGTGGACTTTAGCATCGTGAAGCCCGCGGTCTCTGGTAAGAAGAGGCCGACTCGGGAGCTCCATGCCGCGGGAGTTTCGATCACCCCGATGGGGGCTTCGATCATCGGCTGCAGGGGCTTTGACCGCCCCGGCTGCGGATGGTTTGACTGCTCCCGACTGCGGGAGAACAAAGAGGAAGAAGATGGAACTTTATTGCCTTCCATCACAGTGAGGAATGTGGAATCCACTGTGATGGATGTTTCATGTGGTCATGTGTCTTGTTGCTTTTCACTTAGTATGGCTGTATGGTAACTCAAATTTCACTGTACCTTAATTGGTACGTGACAATAAACTGACCTTGAAACCTTGCATCCTGATAAAATGCTTTAAGCTGCGCTATATGTAGAAGTCGGTGAGTGTTGATGGGGACATGCAAAACTTCCCACGCCTTCTAAGGAAGTAGAGGCGTTGGTGCATTCTTGCACATTCTCCTTCTCTCTCACTCCCTCACTCCTTCTCTCTCTCTCTCTCTCTCTCTCTCTCTCTCTCTCTCCTTCTCTCGTACACTCTCCATGTCTCTCACTCCCTCTCTCATTTGTGTACTCTTTTCACCCACTGCCTTGTTCTTGCGAAGAAAGAGGTCAGTGGACCAAGAGTGGTTAGCATGGCAAAATAACTTTGCTCTCAGTCTTATTGGTCCTTTGTCTGTCTATATGCTTTACTCTTTGCCTTTCTCAAAGGTTATGGGGAGAAGGAAGGAGAATGGGGTTGAGAGAGAAAGATAGACCAGCCATGATTGAATGGCGGAGGAGATTTGATGGGCCGAATGGTTTAATTCGGGGAATTGTGACTGGGAACTGAGTGAAGGTGGAGGTACTCACGAGAGCAGGTCTTCATGTCACGGTTGAGGGTGTATCCAGATCGGCAGCGACAGTGAAAGGAGCCTGGGGTACTGACACAAATGTGTTCACATCCGTGCTCTCCCAGCTCACAGAGGTTAGTGGCTGCAAGGGGAAGGCAAGGCAAGGCAAGTTTATTTGTATAGCACCTTTCAACCACAAGGTAATTCAAAGTGCTTTACATAAAACATTTAAAGCATTTGAAAGAAACACATATAAAATGACATTTAGATATAAAATGATTATTAGATTATTCAGATAAAATAATTACAAAATTAAAAGCAATCAAATAAAATATTTAAAATAGAATAAAACCAGGAATAGAAGTTACAGTGCAGTATAGGTAATTAATAAATTGTATTGTTTACTGAAAGGCAGAAAAGTCTTCAGTCTAGATTTAAAAGAGCTGAGAGTTGCAGCAGACCTGCAGTTTTCTGGGAGTTTGTTCCAGATATGTGGTGCATAAAAACTAAATGCTGCCTCTCCATGTTTAGTTCTGACTCTGGGGACACAGAGCAGACCTGTCCCAGACGATCTGAGAGGTCTGGGTGGTTCGTAGCTAAGCAGAAGATCAGAAATGTATTTTGGCCCTAAACCATTCAGAGCTTTGTAAACCAACAGTAGTATTTTGAAATCAATTCTTTGACAGACAGGAAGCCAGTGTAAGGACCTCAGAACTGGAGTAATGTGATCTACTTTTTTGATCTTAGTGAGGACTCGAGCAGCAGCGTTCTGAATTAACTGCAGCTGTCTGATCGACTTTTTAGGGAGACCTGTAAAGACACTGTTACAGTAGTCGAGCCTGCTGAAGATAAATGCATGGACAAGTTTTTCCAAATCCTGCTGAGACATAAGTCCTTTAATCCTTGATATATTCTTTAGGTGATAGTAGGCTGACTGTGACTGTTTTTATGTGGCTGTTGAAGTTCAGGTCTGAGTCCATGACTGCTCCTAAGTTTCTGGCTTGGTTTGTTGTTTTTAGCATTACCATTTGAAGCTGGGTGCTAACTTTTAATCGTTCTTCCTTGGCTCCAAAAACAATTATTTCAGTTTTGTTTAATTGGAGAAAATGCTGGTTCATCCAATCGTTGATTTGCTCAATGCATCTACTCAGTGCTTGTATTGGACTATAGTCTCCTGGTGATATTGTTATGTAGATTTGTGTGTCGTCTGCATAACTATGGTAACATAGTTACAGAAAGGTACAGAAGAGTTAGCACATGGGCAAGAGCACGGGTGACAATAACATCTACTCCATGGGCCAAATATTGCTTCAATGTCATAGACTACGTAATATTACTTATAGTTTCGGACTACCTTTGATCGGACTTTAATGGCTTTATCTTGCACTAAACGTTATTCATGCCATTCCCTTTATCATGTAGCTGTACACTGTGGATGGGCACGATTGTAATCATGTATATCCTTTCCGCTGACTGGTTAGCACGCAACAAAAGCGTTTCACGGTACACATGACAATAAATTAAACTCAAACGGGTCCTTCGGTCCACCGAGTCCGTGCCGACCAGCGATCACCTGTTCACATTAATTCTATGTTATCCCACTCTCGACACACCAGGGGCAATTTACAAAGGGCCAAGTAACCTGCAGACCTGCACACCATTGAAATGTGGGAGGAAGCTGGAGCACCTGGAGAAAACCCACGCAGTCACAGGGAGAACCTACAAACTCCACACTGACGGCACCCATAGTCTGGATCGAACCTGGGTCTCTGGCACTGTGAGGCAGCAACGCTACCACTATGCATCTGTGCCCACTAGGTATTATTGAACCTTGTGGTCAGGGTTTCAGATTCCATATCAATAGGATGATGATGATGATACATTATTTCCATGCGTTATTCATTTCCAATATAAACCTATGTTTGCCAATATAAACCAGGGCCGTGAGGACAGTGGATGGGATCTATGGATAAAGAAGGCAATGTTCAACTCAAGATGACACCATTATAGAATAAGAAATAGAGGTCGACCATCCTCCACCATTATGATGCTGGTGTACAAAAAAAGACACAAAGTGCTGGAGTAGGTCAGGAGGTCAGGCAGCATCTCAGGACACCATGAATAGGTGATGTTTTGGGTCGGGAGCCTTCTTCAGACTGTTTGTGGATGGATGGAGAAAGCTGGATGAGAGGAAGCACAGGACAAAGCCTGGCAAGCGATAGGTGGATACCTATCCATGCTGTACAGAGATGATGCCCGACTGGCAAGTATTATAACAGCATTTGGACAGGTGCATGGATAGGAAAGGTTTAGAGGGACAAAATGCGTACGAAAGAACTGCAGATGCTGGTTTAAATCGGAGGTAGACACAACATGCTGGAGTAACTCAGTGGGACAGGCGGCATCTCTGGAGAGAAGGAATCGGTGACCCGAAACGTCACCCATTCCCTCTCTCCAGAGATGTTGCGTGTTCCACTGAGTTACTCCAGCATTTTGTGTCTACCTGAGGTTTCGAGGGACGTGGGCCAAACGCGGACAGGTGGGGCTAGTGTAGATGAGGCATCTCAGTCGGTGTGGGTAAAGGGCCTGTTTGACCCGGATGAAACCCACACGGTCACAAGGAGACCGTGCAAACTCCACACACACACAGCAGCCAAGGTCAGGACAAATGAGAGAATGATTAAATGTGGCGACAGGATGGAGTGATGGAGTACGCACGGCTGCAGGTCTTCTTGTCCTGGTTCAGTCTGAAACCCGAGCGGCAGCTGCATCGGTACGACCCCGGGGAGCTATTGCAGATCTGTTCACAGTCGTGATCACCATGGGAGCACAGGTCAATGGCTGGAGACACAAATACAAACACATCAGAATAACACAGACAACTCCCGCCTTACGGATTTTCCAGAAATGCACCCTTAAAGAATTTAGACTTTAGAGATACCATGCAGAAACAGGCCCTTCAGCCCACCGAGTCCACGCTGACCAGCGGCACTCATACTATCCTACACACCAGGGAATTTTTTTTACAATCTTATCAAAGCCTGCATGTCTTTGGATGTTGGGAAAAGATCTAATGGGGATATTAGGGTCAATTCTTTTCACACAGAGGATGGTGGGTGTCTGGAACCGGCTGCTGGAAGAGTAGTGGGGGTGGATTCTACCAGTCACCTACACGGGATCATTTACAGAGGGCTAATTAACCTACAGACCCTCACGTCTCTGGAGTGTGGGAGAAAACTGGACCACTCGGAGAAAACCCACGCTCACAGGCAGAATATACAAATACCGCACAGACAGCGTCCTTGGTCAGGATCGAACCCGGGTCTCTGGCACTGAAAGACAGCAACTCTACCGCTGCGCCATTGTGCCGGCCCCTCTGAAATACATTACAAACCTCTGCCCACAAGCGTGAGATATGTAATACTCTACCGGACTGTTTGTAAGAAAATAATTTCACTTCATTAGCACATGTGACAATAAACTACCATTGATTTTCAATCCTCTCTCCAGGTTTTATTTCAAATGTCATCAGTTGCCCCCTCTAGTGGGGGAATGAGGTACCACCAAGCGTCAAGAGTCAAGAGTGTTTAATTGTCAAAATCAGCCTGTATCAGTCTGAAGAAGGGTCCCGACTGTCCATTCCCTCCAGAGATGGGACACAAAGTTCTGGAGTAACTCAGCAGGATACGCTGCATCCCTGGAGAACATGGATAGGTGACATTTCGGGTTAGGACCCTCTTCACCGCCCCTCCAGTGATGCTGCCTGAGCCGCTGAGTTAATCAGGCACTTTTGTGCTTTATTTTGTAAAGCAGCGCCTGCGGTTCCTTGTGACTAATTTATAACTACTGAAGGTCTGTACATGAAGCAGCCCCCACACCTACCTGTGCAGGTCTTCTTGTCTTGGTTCAACACATAACCCTCTCGGCAGGCACAGTGGAAGGAGCCAGCGCTGGAGACACATACCTGCTGGCAACCGTGTCGACCGTCAGCACACAGGTCTTGAGCTGGAAAGTTAGACACAAGCATCAATACTGGGTGCCCTTTGGTCCTGGGATTAGATCAAGGTAAACAAACGAGGCATTCACTACAGCCGGGTGTATGATATAGACCATAGACAGTAGAACGTAGGGCAGAGGGCAGAGGGCACAGGGCACAGGACACAGGACAGAGGGCAGAGGGCACAGGACACAGGACACAGGACACGGGACACAGGACACGGAACATATCAGCAGAATATTTTACAAGACATTGAACTTTTTGTCATGTTATGATGATCACGTCTAAAGAATGGTCTCGACCCAAAACGTTGTCGGTTCATTCCCTCCAAGTGTCAAGAGAGAGTTAAGAGTGTTTACATGTCACATGTGGTGACAATGAAACGACTAAATTCTTACTTACAGCACATAACAGCCCAGTAAACACAGTACTAATAGATAACGCATAATAAAAACACAATAAATTAATAACTCTAATAATTGTACTTCTCGTGCCAAAAAGCTTTGTGTCTAAATGACAGAGTTAAGACAACAGGCTGATATTAGCATTGTAATGCCATTATAATACAAATGTCAGTCAGTCGCCTTATGTCTATCACATAGACACTCGCAGAGTGCCAGTCATGAGTATTATAGATATGTGATTTATTTCTTAAATATATCACATGTTGGTTAATAAATAGCTGTTAAAGGCAAAAACAGGTTTATTGGAAGTTTTTGCAGGCAAAACTGAGTGGAATGGAACTAAAGGCAGATAACAGACAAATACCCACCACACAATTTGTCCTGGAACGTTTTGGCAAACTGTTCGATCAGGTCAAAGGTCTCGACCAGGAAGACGTGCTCTTCCAGGGGCAAGGAGGCCATAGCTCTGAGGGAGCTCATCTCTGCCCTTTGCACCCCGACGGCGTAGATCTCGATACCCGCCTCTCGAGCCCGAGCTGCCACCTCAGTGACCCTGTCCTGGGGTCTCCCGTCCGTGACAATGATGGCGACTCTGGGAATCTTCATGGACAGGGGACGGACACCTTCCCGCTCAGTGAAGGCCACATTCATGGCGTACTGGATGGCCAGGCCGGTCATCGTCCCTTGGGCTAGAGGGATCACTTCCTTGATGCTCTTGATCATGTCAGCTTTCTTCTGGAACGTCTTGAAGGAGAAGACATTCTGGATTTGGCTGGAGTATTGGACCAAACTCACCCGGCTGGCGTGTGGTCCCACCGTCAAGAAGTTGACCATGTCAATCACAAAATTCCTCATCAACTCAAACTCGAAGGGACGAACACTCCGGGAGCTATCGATGATGAACAGAAGATCAATGGGACCGGTGGTGCACCTTCTGTCTGCAAAGAGAGACGGGACATGTTGCAGTTCAACACCATAATCGGCAAATTGGGCAGCTTACAACCCAGCGGTTCGCAGAAGGGTCTCGACCCGAAAAGTCACCTATGATACTGCCTGACCCTCTGAGTTACTCCAGCTTTGTGTGTCTATCTTCGATATGAATATTGATTTCTCTAACTTGAAGTAACCCTTGCATCCCCTCTCTTCCTGTCCCTCCCCCACACTAGTCGCCATACTAGTTTCGCTGTCGTCTTGCCGCGTTTCACCGTTTGTATCACTCGTTATTACCTTTCACGCAGCCAACAATGGACCATCTTTCTTTGATTATCGTTGCTAGCTTTGATCTGTCTTTTTGCATATCGTTCATTAATTTGTTCTATGTACCTTTTCATATCTCTTGGTTCCCTCTCCCCTGACTCTCAGTCTGAAGAAGGATCTTGACCCGAAACATTACCTATTCCTTTTCTCCAGAGATGCTGCCTGACCCGCTGAGTTACTCCAGCATTTTGTGTCTAACCACAACATTTTGTGTCAGACCTACACCTCAAGATTCTTAGGACATCAATGTTCATAAGAGTCCAGCCATTTCCCTTACACTTTCCACTGGCATCTGACCTCCCAAAATGCACCAGCATACACCTCAAACTCCATCTGCCATTCCTCTAACCAAATTTCCAATGGATTCATGAAAATGTGGGAATTAGGAGCTGGAAAGTGTTGGAATTAGGATCAGCATCTGTAGTTCCTTCCTATACGAAGTATCTGCCAAGTGGGCACCCCGTCAATCATGTAAACATTCACAGCCCAGCGCAGTGGCTCGATGGTGGAGTGGGCCGCTGGAGGCCCTGCAGTAGCCTGGGGCCCGGGTGGACCAGGCGACGCTCCAAGAGGCCGGGCGCGTGGACTGGACACGGCCTGCAACAGTGGAGCAAAGGCAGAGGTGACCAACGGCTAAGTTGTCCAGGCCGACATTGGGGACCTCATTGAAATTTACCAAATAGTGAAAGGTCTGGACAGAGTGAATGTGGAGAAGATATTTCCACGTGGGAGAGTCTAGGACCAGAGGCCATAGCCTCAGAATAAAAGGACGTACCTTTAGAAAGGAGATGAGAAGGAATTTCTTTAGCCAGAGGGTGGTGAATCTGTGGAATTCATTGCCAAAGACGGCGGTGGAGGCCAAATTAATTAATATTTTTAAGGTGGAGATTGACGGATTAGTAAGGGTGATATGGTCAGGTCAAGAACCCTGCACTCTCAACAACTGGGACTTGAAAATGGCACTAAATCTGGTGACTTTGTATACTGTCTTAGTGTACTACTGCTATACACTTGTACTATATCTGAGATGCTTATCTAAGATGTATCTAAGTTCTTATGTATAGTGATTCTTGTAGAAAAGTGGATTTCACTGTACCTCCGTACATGTGATAAACAAAGTTCCATTGAACCATTGTGCACCTATGTGTGTGTGGCGACATCAAGACACAATGCAGGTACTCACCTAGGCTACTCTGAAAGCACCTCCCAAACCTGTGTCTTCTCCACAAAAACACAATAGGAGCCGGAAAGACTCAAAATACTGGAGTAACTCAGCGGGTCAGGAAGCATCTCTGGAGAGAAAGTGAGGGTGATGTTTCAGTTTGGGGACCCTTCTTCAGATTGACACAAAACGTCACATCCTTTTTCTCAAGAGATGCTGCCTGACCTGCTGAGTTACTCCAGCACTTTGTGTCTTTTTTTTTGTAAACCATCATCTGCAGTTGCTTGTGTTGACCATAAACCATTGTTCTTCAAGGTTTGTTTTCTAAGTCAAAGCTCCTTCTTACCTGCGAGCATTTTGTCCCTTATCTTCATCTGTTTTATTCTGGCGGATTGAACGCCCTCCATTAGTAGGACTTCTGTTATGAGGAATAAAGCGGTTGCCAGAGCAAACTTCATGGTTCAAAGTGAGGAGTGGGATTGACTGAGAGATAGAAACCTGGACAGGGAAGAAGGTAAAACATTTATCAACACAAAAGAACAGCATTGAATCCGTCTATTACTGGATGTCCTTGTCTGGAAATACAGTACACCCTTGCAATAACGGACTTCTATGTGACGGATTTTGGTTATAGCGGACCGTGGCTTCCGTTGCCCCGCCCCCCACCCCCTACCCACTTCCGCCAGTTACATGACGAGCTGGCGCCACGTGGCGGGAGCTTAGGGTTGGGGGAGCGGAGCAAACGAGCAGCGTGAGGGTGGCGTGAGGACTGGGCCCCCCTCGCACACCGCGTGTATGCCGGGGGCTCTGAGACTCCCCACCTGTAAATTCCCACTTGTTTAAACCCCCCCCCCCCCACCAACACCACATTTCTTCCCTCCCAGCCTTCGTTACACTTTACCCCCTCCTCACTGTTATAGCGGACAATCGGCAATAACGGACACCATGCACCCTCCGTGGTCTGTTATCACGAGGGCTTACTGTTTTGGTTTTATTATTGCCACGTGTACTGAGATACAGTGATATATGTTGTTTTGCTTGCTATCCAGGCAAATCATACAATACATGAGTGCAATCAATTCAATGATATTTCATTGTCACATGCACCTAGGTACAGTGAAGTGCTGTGTTTTGCATACAGCCTGGTAAAATCATACAGCAAATCTCACCTAAGCACTACACAAGTTTCCGGCACCGACAAAGTTACAAAGGTTTGCCGAACGGTCCTATCTACTGCCTACCGCCGCACGTGGCAGCATGCGGCCTCCCACCGGGTCTCCCTTTGATCTCGGCCATACACAAGTACAGCGGGGAATGCAAAGAGAACACAACTCGGTTCGAATACAACTACAGAGAAAGTGCCGATAAAAAAAGTACAGGGCTGCAATGAGGTTGGCGGGAAGATCAAGCCTACACCCTTAGGTTATGAGAGGGCCATTCAGTAATCTAACAACAGTGGGGAAGAAGCTGTTCCTGAGTCTGATGGTGCGCACTTTCAAGCTTTTGTATCTTCTGCCTGACGGAAAAGGGGAGAAGAGGGAATGACTGGGGTGTGACAGATCCTTGATTATGTTTGCTGCTTTTGACTTCAGGAAGCGAAGCGTTACACATACCCCGGTATACATTGATGGCGCCGAAATAGAGATGGTTGAAAGTTTCAGGTTCTTATGAGTAAATATCACCAGCGATTTGTCCTGGACCAGCCTGGACCAGCTAGACCAGCAATGGCCTAGAAAGGACATCAACGCCTCCACTTCCTTAGAAGGTTTAGGAAATGCGGCATGTCCCCAACAACTCTCACCTAGAATGCAGTTTATTGGGATGCTTCACAGCATGGTTTGGGAACATCCAAGCGCAATAAATTGCAGAGAGATATGGATATATAGCCCAGACCATCAGGCAAACCAACTTCCTTTCCATTGACTTCATCTACACTTCATGCTGCATCTGCAAGGCCACCAGCATTATCATGGACGAGTCTCACCCATCAGGCAAGAGGTTACAGAAATGTGAAGACGCACACCTCCAGATTCAGTTCCAATGTCTTCCCAGCTGTTATCAGGCAACTGAACCATCCTATCATCAACTAGGCAGTGATCCCAATCTACCATCAACCTTGTTGGAGACCTTCGGACTATCTTTAATCAGACTTTCTTGGACTGCACTAAACATTATTCCCTTTATTTGGTATCGGTCTACTGTAGACAGCTAGATTGTAATCATGTGTAGTCTTGTCACTGACTGGATAGCACGCAACAAAAAAGCTTTTCACTGTATTTCGGTACACATGATAATAATAAACTAAACTAAACTAAAGTGTAGATGGCGTTGATGGCAGGGAGGCTAGTTTGTGTGATGGATGGGGCTACATCCACAACTCTCTGCAATTTCTTGAGGACTGGCTGCTTCTGAACAGTGTTGTCCCGATGTTTTTCAAGTAGACCAAATTAGTTTGGCAAAAAAAGACAGAAAGTGTTGGTGTAACTCAGCGGGTCAGACAGCATCTCGGGAGAACACGAATAGCGAACACAGTGGGTCAGTGGTAGAGTTGGTGCCTTATAGCTCCAATGACCTGTGTTCGATCCTGACTATGGGTGCTGTCTGTACAGAGTTTGTATGCTCTTCCCGTGACCACGTGGGTCTTCTCTGGGTGCTCTAGTTTCCTCCCACACTCCAAAGACATACTGGTTTGCAGGTTGACGCAAAATGCTGGAGTAAGTCAGTGGGACAGGCAGCATGTCTGGAGAGAAGGAATAGGTGACCTTTCGGGTCGAGACCTTTCTTCAGACTGATCATGTCTTTTTGCAGGTTAATTGGCTTCGGTAAAATTGTAAATTGTAGGATAGTGTAAGTGCACGGGATGATCGCTGGTCGGCACGGACTCGGTGGGCCGAAGGGTTTGTTTCTGTACAGATGTTTTGGGTCAGGACCCTTCTTCAGACTGAAGATTAGTTTGGCATCTGGATATCAGACTGGGAAGAGACATTGTCGGTCCGTGGATAACAAGGGAAATCAGGGATAGTGTCAAAGCAAAAGATGATGCGTACAAATTAGCCAGAAAAAGCAGCATACCAGAGGACTGGGAGAAATTCAGAGACGAGCAGAGGAGGACAAAGGGCTTAATTAGGAAAGGGAAAATAGATTATGAAAGAAAACTGGCAGGGAACATAAAAACTGACTGCAAAAGTTTTTATAGATATGTGAAGAGAAAGAGATTAGTTAAAACAAATGTAGGTCCCTTGCAGACAGAAACAGGTGAATTGATCATGGGGAACAAGGATATGGCGGACCAATTGAATAACTACTTTGGTTCCATCTTCACTAAGGAAAACATAAATAATCTGCCGGAAATAGCAGGGGACCGCGGGTCAAAGGAGATGGAGGAACTGAGTGAAATCCAGGTTAGTCGGGAAGTGGTGTTGGGTAAATTGAATGGATTAAAGGCCGATAAATCACCAGGGCCAGATAGGCTGCATCCCAGAGTACTTAAGGAAGTAGCTCCAGAAATAGTGGAAGCATTAGTGATAATTTTTCAAAACTCTTTAGATTCTGGAGTAGTTCCTGAGGATTGGAGGGTAGCAAACGTAACCCCACTTTTTAAGAAGGGAGGGAGAGAGAAAACGGGGAATTACAGACCAGTTAGTCTAACATCGGTAGTGGGGAAACTGCTAGAGTCAGTTATTAAAGATGGGATAGCAGCACATTTGGAAAGTGGTGAAATCATTGGACAAAGTCAGCATGGATTTACGAAAGGTAAATCATGTCTGACAAATCTTATAGAATTTTTCGAGGATGTAACTAGTAGAGTGGATAGGGGAGAACCAGTGGATGTGTTGTATCTGGACTTTCAGAAGGCTTTCGACAAGGTCCCACATAAGAGATTAGTATACATAAGGTCCCACATAAGAGATTGTGGATAGAGAACTGGCTGGCAAACAGGAAGCAAAGAGTAGGAGTAAACGGGTCCTTTTCACAATGGCAGGCAGTGACTAGTGGGGTACCGCAAGGCTCAGTGCTGGGACCCCAGCTATTTACAATTTATATTAATGAACTGGATGAGGGAATTGAAGGCAACATCTCCAAGTTTGCAGATGACACTAAGCTGGGGGGCAGTGTTAGCTGTGAGGAGGATGCTAGGAGACTGCAAGGTGACTTGGATAGGCTGGGTGAGTGGGCAAATGTTTGGCAGATGCAGTATAATGTGGATAAATGTGAGGTTATCCACTTTGGTGGCAAAAACAGGAAAGCAGACTATTATCTAAATGGTGGCCGATTAGGAAAAGGGGAGATGCAGCGAGACCTGGGTGTCATGGTACACCAGTCATTGAAAGTAGGCATGCAGGTGCAGCAGGCAGTGAAGAAAGCGAATGGTATGTTAGCTTTCATAGCAAAAGGATTTGAGTATAGGAGCAGGGAGGTTCTACTGCAGTTGTACAGGGTCTTGGTGAGACCACACCTGGAGTATTGCATACAGTTTTGGTCTCCAAATCTGAGGAAGGACATTATAGCCATAGAGAGAGTGCAGAGAAGGTTCACCAGACTGATTCCTGGGATGTCAGGACTTTCATATGAAGAAAGACTGGATAGACTTGGCTTATACTCGCTAGAATTTAGGAGATTGAGAGGGGATCTTATAGAAACGTACAAAATTCTTATGGGGTTGGACAGGCTAGATGCAGGAAGATTGTTCCCGATGTTGGGGAAGTCCAGGACAGGGGGTCACAGCTTAAAGATAAGGGGGAAATCCTTTAAGACCGAGATGAGAAAAAACTTTTCCACACAGAGAGTGGTGAATCTCTGGAACTCTCTGCCACAGAGGGTAGTTGAGGCCAGTTCATTGGCTATATTTAAGAGGGAGTTAGATGTGGCCCTTGTGGCTAAAGGGATCAGGGGGTATGGAGAGAAGGCAGGTACGGGATACTGAGTTGGATGATCAGCCATGATCATATTGAATGGCGGTGCAGGCTCGAAGGGCCGAATGGCCTATTCCTGCACCTATTTTCTATGTATCTATGTATCTATGTCTGAATGGGACCTGGAGCAAGAACAAAGCTTAAAGGAAGAAAAGTGGCAAGATTTTGTGAGAGGCAGTCTCCACAAACATGGCAGCTGTATTTGCTCACTCCAGTGGAAAGTTTATCTTCCAGTAACATTGATTCAGATGAAAGTTACACAAACCAACCAAAACAAGCTTTAGAATCAACCTCAAAGCCAAAGATCTTGTGCGATAATCCTTTTCCCACACTCTTTCATCTTGTTGCTTTTCCAAAAGAGACTGCCAAATTAAACTATCATTCGGTTTACGAGGGGAATTGCTTCTTGTGGTTTAATCTATGTACTTTGAACTGAATTAAATCTGACCAGAACTTTATTTCCTGTGACTGGATGATGTTACAGTACCAAGATGTGACTCTAAAACACTTTGCTCTATTTTTCGACATGAACTCACTGTGTGCCAATCAGCAGTCCTATAGCCTATGTTCTAAAGGGGGCCACAGATGAAAATACCTCTATGGCTATAGATTACATCGGGAATTGGGTGCTCTAGAAATTGAAGAGAAACTTCTTTACCCAAATGAGTTGCCTGCTGATTCTAGAGGTTTTCACAGATTGGACAAACTTGGGTTGTTTTCTTTGGAACTTCGGAGGTTGAGGGAAGACCTGATAGAAGCATCTAAAATTATCAGAGGCATAGATAGGGTGGACAGTCAGCACCTTTTCCCCAGGGTGGAAATATCCAAGACTAGACAACATAGCTTTAAGGTGAGAGTGGGGAAGTTTAATGGAGATGTGCGAGGCAAGTTGATTTTACACAGAGGGCGGTGGGTGCCTGAAACACAGAGGGCGGTGGGTGCCTGAAACACAGAGGGTGGTGGGTGCCTGAAACACAGAGGGTGGTGGGTGCCTGAAACACAGAGGGTGGTGGGTGCCTGAAACACAGAGGGTGGTGGGTGCCTGAAACACAGAGGGTGGTGGGTGCCTGAAACACAGAGGGTGGTGGGTGCCTGAAACACAGAGGGTGGTGGGTGCCTGGAACACAGAGGGTGGTGGGTGCCTGAAACACGCTGCCAGGGCTGGTGGTGGAGGCAGATACAATAGTGGTGTTTAAGAGGCTTTTAGATAGGCACATGGATATGCAAGGAATGGAGGGATATGGATTACGTGCAGGCAGATGAGATTAGTTTATCTTGGCATCATGTTCGGCACAGACATTGTGGGCTGAAGGGCTTGTACTCATGCTGTACTGTTCTATATTCTAGACTTTCTAACATAGGAACAGCCTTGGTTCTCTTTCAGTCTCTCTTCCACGCTTGCAATGGTCTGGAATAAATTATCTGATGTGTGTACCAAGCCTATTATCATTACCACATTATCTGTCCCATTTCATTCTTATTAGAGCAATATTTTAACCATTAATTTATTTAATAGACCTATGATTCAATCATAGGATGAGTAATTTTCATTTAATGTTGCCATCTTCACTCAGCTCATATATAAATAGCTGTTTAATTCTCCTCGTGTCATTTCTGCAAACATCGGGCCGTTAATTGAATCAAGAATCTAAACATTGGGTGAGTTTAATTGCCCATTTTTCAAACTCGATGGTGTATTTTTCTTTTTGTCCTTGTGTCCTTGTGTCCAATTGTGATCGGATCAAACCCGATGAATATGGGAACAAAGAGACACACAAAATGCTGGAGGAACTCAGCAGGTCAGGCAGCATCTGTGGAAAACATGGATAGGTGACATTTCAGATCGGGACTTCTTCAGACTGATTGAAGTGGGAGGGGGAGGGAGGGGGGGGGGTCCTTAAATCGGATGTATAAAGGGTTGAGTTCATTATGGAAAGTTTGTGGTGATTGGGAATAGAGGCAAGCTGGGGCAGAAAGTGTGAATGTTTAGCCTCCTGAGATAGACACAAAGTGCTGGCGTAACTCAGCAGGTCAGGCAACAACTCACGAGAATAGGGATGGGTGATGTTTTGGGTCAGAACTCTTCTTCAGACTTCAGCCACCTGGTACGCTCACATTATCCTCTTCCAAGGACCAATCACAGGGGTTGTCCATGTGTGAACCACATATAATTTACCCTATTTTTGTTTAAATGTATTTGTTTACTGGATGCGGGCATTACTGGTCAAGCATGTTTCTCTCGTCTATCAAACAACTGCAGCTGATGGAAATCTGAAACATAACAGGATACAACATTAACCTCATCTTGCCTCATCATCGGGGGCATGGCGGCGCAGCGGTAGAGTTGCTCCCTTACCGCGCCAGAGGCCCGGGTTTCATCCTGACTACGGGTGCTGTCTCTATGGAGTTTGTATGTTCTCCCTATGACCGTGTGAGCTTTCTCCGGGTGCTCCGGTTTCCCCCCACACACCAAAGATGTACAGGTTTGTAGGTTAATTGGCTTTGGTGAAAAAAAATGTAAATTGTCCCTAGTGTGTAGGATAGTGCTGGTGATTGCTTGTCGGCGCGAACTCAGTGAGCCAAAGGGCCTGTATCCGCGCTGTATCAAAAGTTTCAACGATGAACTATTATGGACTGTCTTTGGCTACACTAGAATTTATTTATTTTGCACTAGTTTTAGGGCTATTCATTTATGAGAGCCATACTGTGTGGAAACAGGCCCTTCGGCCCACCTTGCCCATGCCGACCAACTTGACCCATCTACACGTCCCACCTGCCTGCATTTGGCCCATATCCCTGCACACCTTTTTTATCCATGTACCTGTCCAAATGTTTCTTAAACATTGTGATAGCATCTTATTGATGTTTGGTTTATTATATATTATCTATGAGTATTGTGTTCATCGGCCTTTTATGCAGCTGCAAATAAGAATTTCATTGTTCCATTGTTGGTACATATGACACTTAAACACTCTTGACTTGACTCTCTTGACGCTTGGAGGGAATGGACAGATGATGTTTCGGATCAGGACCCTTCTTCAGACCTGATAATCAAAACACTGGAACAGGTGAGGCAGAAGGATTGCATCTTCTTAATTTTCCTTGTTTAATGTGCTTGTGTTAAGGATACATAAGGTAAATGCACAGTCTTTTATCCAGAGCCAGGGAATCAAGAACCAGAGGAGATAGATCTAAGGTAAGGGGGGGAGGGGGGGGGGGGAGATTTAATACGAACCCGAGGGGCAACGTTTCTACACAAAGGGTGGTAGGTGCATGAAATCAGCTGCCGGAGGAGGTAGTTGAGGCAGGCACTATCGCAACATTTAAAAAACATTTGGACAGGTACATGGATAGGACAGGTTTAGAGGGATTATGGGCCAAATGTAGCCAAATAGGACTAGCTTAGATGGGAAAGAATTCACAAGGAACTGCAGGTGCTGGTTTTGCAATGGGTATATGGAACCGCCTCCCAGAGTAAGTGTTTGAGGCAGGTACAATAACCGAGGTTTAGAGAGATGTGGGCCAAACGCAGGCAGCTGGGACTTCTGTAGATGGGGAATGTTGGTTATTGTGAGCAAGTTGGGCTGAAGGGTCTGTTTCCACGCTGTATGACTCTATGACGATAACTCTATGAGCAGATAGCTTGTTTCAACCAGCTAGCTTAGGCAACTGTCAAGATAGCGTATTGGGTGGATGGGTGGGGGGAGGGAGGAGGGGGGATACTAACAGCTTCAAGTCTGAACTGGGATGATGGAAAGAGGTATCCATATTCCCTTATATATCAGGAAGCATTATTGTTCTGTTATCTGTCTCTAATTCCAGGCAGCAATCATATTCCATTTGGTTTTGCCTTGCAATAACTTCCAGTAAAACTGTTTGCCTTTTACAGTTATTTATTAACCAGTGTGTGACACATTTAAGCAATAAGTCACGTATCTATTATACTCTGGGCTAGTTTTCTGCTTGGGTTGTTGCCTTAACTCTGTCATGTGGACACAAAACTCTTTGATTCTAGTATTAAGGTTATTAATTTATTGAGTTGGAATTTATTATATACTATCTGTGTGTATTGTGTTTATGGGCCTGTTGTGCTGCTGCAAGTAAGAATTGTGTTGTTTTGATGTTGCTACATATGACAATTAAACACTCTTGAATTTCTCTTGACTCTTGGAGGGAACGGACAGACGACGCACCTTTAGAATGGAGATGA
>CM075982.1:49793237-49888815 GCA_038087875.1 Malacoraja senta
CAAACTTTCAAAAAGAAAGACAAAAAGAAAGTCCATGTTCTCCAGAGATGATGCCTGGTCCGCTGAGTTACTCCAGGACCGTGTCTTTTTTTTGGTATAAACTAGCATTGTACCCCCTAAATGTCACATCTCAGCTAGTCCCAGTTGCTTATGTTTGGCCCATATCCCGCTAAATCCTTCCTATCCATTTACCTATCTTTTAAACGATGTTAAATTCATAAGGTCATGCAGAGCAGAAACAGGCCCTTCGGCCCAACTTGCCTAAGTCGACCAACAAGCCCCATCGACACCGGCCTGCGTTTGGCCCATATCCCTCTAAATCCTTTCTAACCGCGTATCAGTCTTTAAATGCCGTTATTGTACCTGCCTCAACTACTTACTGTGCCAGGTCTTTCCATATACCAATTGCAAACCAGCATCTGCAGTTCCTTGTTACTCCCATATGTCCCATCTAAGCTAGTCCCATCTGCCTGTGCCTGGTCCATATCCCTCCAAATCCTTCCTATGTATCTGCCTTTTAAATGTCCTAGAATCAGCCCGGAAATAGGTCCTTCAGCCCAACTTGCCAACCCCGACCAACATGTCCCATCTGCATGAGTCCCACCTGCCTGCATTTGGCCATTATCTCTCTAAACATTTGTCATTGTACCTGCCTCAACCACTTACTCTGGCAGGTGGTTCCATATACCCATTGTATGTCAGGTGGTGTGCACTTTCAAACTTCAGTACGGACTCGGTGGGCCGAAGGGCCTGTTTACGCATGGTATCTCTAAAGTCTAATGACTGTGCCACCCTTCTTATTCTCCCTAGGAAGTAATCTCAATGTTTTATTCACCCTAATCTGCACAGCGGTGATGGTCTAAGTTCAAAGATATGCATGATTTTAGGCATTGACTAAGGGAACAACATTCAGACTGGAGATAATGAAACAAGCCAAATTAAGCAAAGGCACAATAACGAATATGTGACTGACCTCCCCACCATCAAAGAGTCGCTGCCTCAAAAAGGTGGCCAGCATCATTAGAGACCCACACCACCCTAACCTGCTCTTATTTCACTCCTGCCATCAGAAAGTACAGGAGCCTGAAAACTGTAACGTCCAGGTTGAGGAGCAGCTTCTTCCCTGCAACCATCAGGCTAATAAACACTGCAACCTCCATATAGGCTCTGAACTAAATGAACTTGGTGACATTATTATTTACTTTTACACTATTATTGTCTATTTATTTCTCTGGCCATTTCGTTTATAGTTTTTAGTTTTTTCGTTTTTTAGTTGTTTAATGTGGGTTTTACAAAGTACTATGTTTTCATATCTGTTGTGCTGCTGCAAGTAAGAATTTCATTGCTCAGTTTTGGGACATATGACAATAAAACAGTCTTGACTCTTGAGGGGCAAGGTTAATCATATTGTCCACTGGATTAAGACAAGTGGGGTTGAGGTATAGGGAGAGATTGGGCAGGCTACAACTTTATTCCTTGGAGCACAGGAGGCTGAGGGGTGATCTTTTAGAGAGGTATAAATCATAGGGGGAATAGACAGGGTGAATGCAGAGTTTTTAATTTCCAAGGTAGGGGAATCAGGAAAACTAGAGAGCACAGGTGAGAGGGGGAAGATTTAATAGAAACCAGAGGGACACAGTGGGTATATGGAACCAGCTGCCAGAGGAGGTAGTTGAGGCAGGTACTATAACAATGTTTAAAAGACACTTGGACAGGTACATGGATAGGAAAGGTTTACAGGGATATGGTCCACTTCCCCTTTCCCCACTCCCATCAGGCAAGAGGCACAAATGTGTGTAAACGCACACCTCCAGATTCAGGGGCAGTTTCTTCCCAGCTGTTATCAGGGAACTGAACCATCCTACCAACAACTAGAGCGCAGTCCTCAGCTGCTGTCTTCCTCATTGGAGACCCTCAGGCATCTTTAATTGGACTCTACTGGACTTTATCTTGCACTAAATGTTATTCACGTAACTCCCTTTATCATGGTATCTGCACACTGTGAACGGCTCAATTGTGTTCATGTATAGTCTTTCTGCTGACTGGTTAGCATCAACAAAAACTCTACACTGTACCTCGGTACATTTGACAATAAACTAAACTCAGTCAGGTGGGACTAATGTGGATGGGGCACCTTGGTCAGCATTGGTAGGTTGAGCTGAAGGGCCTGTTTCCTTGCTGTATGACTCCAGCACTTCCCTTGGAAGACCGTTCCAGCACTTATTGAAGATTGAGGGGGGATCTTATAGAAACTTACAATATTCTTAAGGGGTTGGACAGGCTAGATGCAGGAAGATTGTTCCCGATGTTGGGGAAGTCCAGAACAAGGGGTCACAGTTTAAGGATAAGGGGGAAATCTTTTAGGACCGAGATGAGAAAAACATTTTTCACACAGAGAGGTGAATCTCTGGAATTCTCTGCCGCAGAAGGTAGTTGAGGCCAGTTCATTGGCTATATTTAAGAGGGAGTTAGATGTGGCCCTTGTGGCTAAAGTGATCAGGGGATATGGAGAGAAGGCAGGTACAGGATACTGAGTTGGATGATCAGCCATGATCATATTGAATGGCGGTACAGGCTCGAAGGGCCGAATGGCCTACTCCTGCACCAATTTTCTATGTTTCAATGTTTCTATCTGATTAAAAACACTTGCCTTGTAAATCTCCTTTAAACTTTCCATCTCTCACTTTAAAACTATGCCTGTTAAAATTCTGACATTTCCATCCTGGGCAAAGTACTTTGACTGTCTACCCTATCTATGCCTCTGATAATTTAATATACTTCTACATAAATACAAATTTGGATCAAGATTATTGAGTACTAATGTTTTAATGTTTGTTTATTAATATCAAGCTAAATTTACCTGATTCAAGAAGGATCAACTATTATGGATAAATTAGTAGTTTGATATTGTAAGGAAGCCAGGTGGGCTCTCCAATAAATATGTTTAGTTTAGTTTAGAGATACAGCACGTAAACAGGCCCTTTGGCCCACCGAGTCTGTTCTGACCAGCGATTCCTACACACTAACACTATCCTACACACATTAGGGACAATTTACAATCTTACCAAGCCAAATAGGCTACAAACCTGTACGTTTTTGGATTGTGGGTGGCAATCGGATATCCCAGAGAAAACCCACACATCACTTGATTTTTGTACATGATTTTGATGGGAAATGGTTTTATTGGGTTGACATTGGAAGTGATTTGGCTTCTTTGTTGGGGGAAGCCAAGAAAACAGAATTACAATTCTATTAGCTCTGATCTTACTTAATGGCAAAGCAACCTCAAATGATTGTGTGGTCTGTTCCAGCTTCTATTTCCCACAATTTCATGAATTAATTGGAAATTTGGGCAGAGGAATGGCAGACGAGCTTTAAGGTGTACACTGGTGCACGTTGGGAGGTCAGATATAAGAGGAAAGTATAAGGAAAATGGCAAGACCCTTAAGAGCATTGATGTGCTAAGAATCTCGAGGTGTAGGTCCATAGCTCCCTGAAAGGTAGCAACACAAATAGATGTTGTTTCTTTCAATCAATCAAACAGCTTACCTGTGCTGTTTCAAGTCTATTTACATTAGATATATGGTTGTGTGCAAATATTACAAATATCAACATCTTTATAAACTCCAGGATCTACAGGTATAATCACAATTGCCTTTGGGAACACTTGAAATTTTAATTGCAAACCTCTCCCAGACTGAGGTGCTGAGGTATTAACCGGATACAATTATCTTGAGATGAATTTACTTATGAATATGAATGGAAAATATGAATGGAAAAATGTATAATGGAACTGATAAGGATAGGTTTTATGATGTTAAATTGGGCCTGGATTTGTTCTTCGTCCAATTTTTCTTCCAGCTTTACTTTAGTTTACCTTAAGGGCCTGTCCCACCTAGGCGATTTTTTCGGCGACTGCCGGCGACTGTCACAGTCGTAGTAGGTCGCCAAAAAAGCGGCGACTGGACCCCCCACGACAATGTCTACAACAACCTACCACCTAGTCGACATCAAGCTACGGCAAGCTACCGACAACCGGCGACCCATTAGGACGTCCACCTACGACCACACCTACGGCAACCTACGATCACGCAGGCGACAACCAAAATCAACCTGCGTCCACCCGCGACAAGCTACGACAAGCAACGACCCTGTCGGCGACAACTGAAGACAATTCAGTCGCCAGTACCTGTCGCCGGATGACGTAGGTAGTCGCCAATGGAATTCACCGAAGTCAGCACCCGGCGACAACCAACGTCACCTGGCAACAACCTGCGTCATCCTGCCGACAACCTACGACAGCACCTACGACAGGAGAAGACAAGCTACGTCAAGCACACAGTCGCCGAAAAGTTTTGAACATTTCAAAATCCAGCGGAACCAGAAAAACGTTACGACTCTTTAGGCGGCTTGAGGAGACTACTCACGACCATACAGGCGTCACCCCGTGACCATGTGAAAACAGACTTCTCCTGTAGTCACCAAATAATTGTTCAGTGAATGTGGGAAATCTGTTTATGTTTTACACGTCCATCTCACTGCATCACCAACCCCAAATCCCACCTGGAGTAACTCAGCAGGTCAGGCAGCATCTCTGGAGAACATGGAGACCCTTCTTCATACTCTAAACAAAGAACTGCAAATACTGGTTAATACACAAAAGGGCACAAAGTGCTGGAGCAACTCAGTGGGACAGGCAGCATCTCTGGAAAAAATGGACAGGTGACGTTTCAGGTCAAGAACCTTAATCAGACTAGAAGAGGAGAGATATGCTGCTTGACCCACTGAGTTACTCCAACACTTTGACTCGTGTTTTGTAAACCAGCATCTGCAGTTCCCTGTTTCGACATCAATGAGGGATTTGATTGAAATGGTCAAAGTCACATTGTGCCTTCATAGAGAATCAGAGATAGAGTTTTAAATGGCAGATGTGTCAATAATTAAACACATCAGAATTAAAACTAATTGAGTGATCCAGGTACTTGAAAAATCCAAATAGAGTTGGGGATTTTATAATCCATAATAAATGGATTAAGATAAATAAAAAATTGTTCCTAGTGTGTAGGATAGTGTAAGTGTGCGGGGGTCGCTAGTCGGCGCAGACTCGGTGGGCCGAAGGGTATGTTTCCTCACTGTATGTCTAAACTAAACCAAATACCGGGTTTGACTAAATTTAACACAGCCAGATTGTTTCCTCAAAAGAACACCTCAAATATATTGCCGTTTCCAAAGCCCAAAGGCTGTGTGTAATTCATAGCTTCTGGAGATGAATGAAAGCTTTGTGATTGCATCCGAAACAGTGACTGCCACCAAGTTTGGAAACAAAACTGAACTTGTGGTAGAAATTCTTACACACGAACTGAACATTGTAACATGCTGCCTGTTTCCATTCATGATCTGAATGACGTGTGGTCTGAGAGACGGGGAAGGGTGTGGTGACAGGTGAGGATGGAGGGGTGGGATTCTTTGCTACTTACTATAAATTTACAAAATCATCACATCAGTACAAATATCCATGGACAAGGTTGGGCAAGATAGATCCCCAACGCTTGCAACCCTTGGAGTGGAGGAGGATGGCGGGTGATCTTATAGAGCTGTGTAAAATCTTGAGAGGAATAGATAGGGCAAATGCACAGGCTTGTGCCCAGAGTAGGGGAATCAAGAACCAGAGGACATAAGTTTAAGGTGAGCGGGAAAAGATTTAATAGGTACCAGGGCGGTAACGTTGTTACACAAAAATGGTGGGTGATGGAACGAGCTACCGGAGGAGATAGTCGAGGCAGGTACTTGCATAACGTTCAAGAGACGTTTAGACAGGCGGTAGACAAAAATGCTGGAGAAACTCAGCGGGTGAGGCAGCATCTATGGAGCGAAGGAAATAGGCAATGTTTCGGGTCGAGACCCTTCTTCAGACCATTGTTCCATAGATGCTGCCTCACCCGCTGAGTTTCTCCAGCAATTTTGTCTACCTTCAATTTTCCAGCATCTGCAGTTCCTTCTTAAACATTTAGCCAGACGGGATAGGTTTTGAGGGATATGGGTCAAGCACGGGATTAGTGTAGATGGGGGCATGTTGGTCAGCATGGGCAAGTTGGGCCTAAGGGCCTGTTTTGAGACTGTATGCCTGTGGCAAACACACATGCCTTTGTTAAACACAGGTTGTTCTAGTTTGTCCATTATATGAAGGATGTGGAGGCTTTGGAGAGGGTACAGAGTAGTTTTACCAGAATACCCCCTCACCCGTATCCACCCATCACTCACCAGGCTTTGTCCAGCCCCTCCTCCCTTCCAGTATTCTCCAACCCCACCCATACAAATTGTGAAGTAGGATCCCAACCTGAAACATCACCTATCCATGGTCTCCACAGTTGTTGCCTGACCCACAGGGTTACTCCAGAACTTTGTGTCTTTATCTGTGCAGGGAACGGACTGGCGACGTTTTGGGTCGAGACCCTTCTTCAGACTGATTCCCTCCACAGCTTCTGCCTGACCTGTTGAGTTCCTCCAGCATTTTGTGTTTTGCTCAAAACCTTTAATCATCTCAATCTCCTAATTAAACCTTAAAAATCTATATCTAAAGGAATGCAAAATCCACTCCATGCATTGTGAGCTGAGCATTTAATCTTTTGTCAGCAGTGTAGTTCACAAGAGTATTATATTTCCTGTGTCCATTAATCACTTGCAAGGCTTTACCCTACCCTTACCTCTCCTTCAGCTTTCTCTCCCCAACTACAACCAGCCTGAAGAGGGGTTCAGACTCAAAACATTGCCTGTCCATGTCCTCCTGAGATGCTGCCTGACTAGCTGAGTTACTCTTTTAGGGACTCTATGCATTCTCTGACCATTAGCTAACTTCAAAGTAGAAAATTCTCCTATCACAACGAGGGCTGTGCCCGGGGACTGAGATCTTGCCCAGGGCAAGAACAAAATCAGACATAGAATCAAAGCGAGCTACAGCAAGTAAACAGGCTCTTCACCCCACCGTCCACTTCGACCATCCACTAATAGAACATGAAACCATACATCTCCCTCCTCTCCCCTGTCCCGTCAGTCAGGCAAGAGGTACAAAAGTTTGAAAATGCACATTTCCAGATTCAGGGACAGTTGCTTCCCAGCTATTATCAGGCAACTGAACCATCTTACCAACAACTGGAGAGAGGTCCTGACTTGCCATTTACCTCATTGGAGACCCTGGAACGATTTTTAATCAGACTTTACTGGGCTTTATTTTGCACCAAACGTTATTCCCTTTATCCTGTATCTGGACACGGTAGGTGGCCTGATTGTAATCATGTGTAGTCTTTCCACTAACTGGATAGTATGCAACAACAAAAGCTGTTCATTGTACCTCGGTACACGTGACAATAAACTAAACTGAACATAATTTATATGTTCTTGAATGCATAGTTTTAATACAGAAGCCTAGAGAGATGGTGAACCGTTAGCACTGACTTTGCTAAGCGTTTAACTTTGAAGCCTAATAAATACTGTAATAAATAAAGTATAAAACTTTGGATAGACCACATTTGGAGTATTGCGTGTAGTTCTGGTCGCTCCACTACAGGAATGATGTGGGAACTAAGAGTGGATGTCGAAGAGTTTCACTACAATAGACCCAAAAAGCTGGAGTAACTCAGCGGGACAGACAGCATCTCCGGAGAGGTTGACGTTTCGGGTCGAGACCCTTCTTCAGACTTCCCGCTGAGTTACTCCAGCTTTTTGTGTCTATCTTTGGTATAAACCAGCATCTGCTGTTCCTTCCTACACCGTTACACTACAATATTGCCTTGATTGGAGTATTTTAGCTATAAGCAGAATTTGAATTAAGTTGGATTGTTTTCTCTGGAGCCTCGGAGGCTAAGGGAGACGTGATAGAAGTATATAGAATTATGAGGGGCACAGATAGATTTGATAGTGAGTTTCCCCATGGTGGAAAAGACAAATCCTACAGTGGGTATGAAGGATTCAGATGCGAGGGGCAAAGTTTAAAGGAGATGTGCAGAACAATTTTTTTTTACACAGAGAGTGGTGGGTGCCTAGAACACGCTGGTAAGGGTGATGGTGGAGGCATATACTATAGTGGTGTTTAAGATGCTTTTGGATAGACACATGGATATGTAGAAAATGAGGGATACGGGTCATGTCCAGGCAGTGAAGAATGGTCTATTTTGGCATCATATTCAGCACAGATATTTTGAGCCAAAGATCCTATTTATGTGCCATACTGTTTTATGTTCTTTATTCTAAGCTGTCCAGGTTTGTACTAATTTAAACCTCTGGAAGCTTTGAAATGCAAGATGTGGCCATCAAGATTAGATCCACTGGTAGATCATTCAGAGGAAATATTACAAAGAGAAAACAGCAATGGAATCATGACTTGCACCGACGTGTTGGGCCGAAGGGCCTATTCCTGTGCTGTACTGTTCTACAAATACTCGGGGACCATTCCAACTCTCGCCTCTGTGCCCACAAAACTGAGAGATAAGCAGGGGGTTCAGAGGAGGTTTACAAGAATGAAAGAGGCAAAATGATGGAGACAAGCATCATCTCAGGAGAGAAGGGATGGGTGACGTTTTGGGGCAGACCCTTCTTCAGGTTACTCGGAGTTACCCTACTTCTGAGTTACTCCAGCATTTTGTGTTTATCTTCGGTGTAAACCAGCACCTTCAGTTCCTTCCAACACACTGAGAGAGATGCTGCCTGACCCGCAGAGCTACTCAATCCGTTTGCGTCTATCATTCTTGTAAACCTCCTCTAAACCAACCCCAGCCCATCCATCCCTCCGCAGATGGGGCCCCCATATGAAAATAATTAGAAGTTAAAGCAGATACTCTCTCTCTCCCTCTATCTCCCTCCTTTCAATGCAGACCAACCTGCGGACGAAGCCGAGGGTCTCCGCGGGATATGCGGTTCTCTGGCGGGTAGTCAGCCGGATCGCCTGCTCCATCACGGGGGTTTCGGGGCGCGGCGGGCTGCGTTGGAGTCGAGCAGGGAACCAGAGAGCGACCGCACCTTAGCCCGAACAGCCCAGATCAACAGGTAACTTAACAGAGGGTTGGGGAGCGGAGGGGAGAGGGGAAGAGAAGAGAGGGGAAGAGAAGAGAGAGGTGGAGAAGAGAGAGGTGGAGAAGAGAGAGGTGGAGAAGAGAGAGGGGAAGAGAAGAGAGGGGAAGAGAAGAAGGGAAGAGAGAGGGGAAGAGAAGAGAGAAGGGGAGAAGAGAGAGGGGAAGAGAAGAGAGGGGAAGAGATGAGAGGGGAAGAGAAGAGAGGGGAAGAGAAGAGAGGGGAAGAGAAGAGGGGAAGAGAAGAGGGGAAGAGAAGAGAGAGGGGAAGAGAAGAGAGGGGAAGAGAAGAGAGGGGAAGAGAAGAGGGGAAGAGAAGAGAGGGGAAGAGAGAGGGGAAGAGAAGAGAGGGGAAGAGAGGGGAAGAGATGAGAGGGGAAGAGATGAGATTACAGGAGAGGAACGGACAGGAGGAGAGATAAGAGAAGAGAGGGGAGAGGAGAGGGGAAGAGAGTGGGGAAAAGGGAGAAGAGCAGAGGAGAGGGAGGGAGCGGAGGGAAAGGAGGAGAGAGAGAGGTGAGGAATGGGGAGGATGGGAGGGGGGGGGGTGGGGGGAGATATACAAAACAGGTTACCTGCTTCCAATCTTTGTCAGCACAGCAAATCTTGCAGAAATCCAGCGAAATGCAAAGACTCAAGTGGATTCTGCCAGTAACACAAATTTTAAAAAAAAACTCCTTTCTTCTCCCCCGCCAACGAGTCAAATAAATCTTCGGGATGGAGTGAACAAGTGGGAAAGGGGCGCAGGTTTTTAATACATTGCCCTGGCCCGGGCTAGATAAACCCCTCCTACAGGAATGCTGTGTCAGGTCAGGGATCAGAGGGACCGTGAATGAATGTGCGATTCAAAAACTCTCCAGCTAACTTTAGACACTGTCTAAGAATTTATTTTTCGATGCATGGAGCTACAGAGAACTTCTGGGCAGGAATTAAATTCACCGACGTGTGTGTGTTTTTGGAACAGCGAAAGCAAGATATTGCAACAAAATATATATATGTATATATATATTTATATATTACTCCTTTGAGAAGTGTGGGGGGAAAGTCGTGTGAATGGGTTCATTTATGAGCCTAGGTATACACCTGGGGTTAACTATGTTGGCGAACTGAAGTGTGGAAGGCGCCGCCCCATAGCAATGCACGGAGTGTCCATGTTGGTGGAATGGGAGTTTACACAGACTGAAGAAGGGTCCCGATCCCAATCTCTGTTCCCTCCATAGATACTCAAACAAGGAACTACAGATGCCGGTTTACAAAAGAAAAAAAACGTCTCGCTTTTCGCTGGAGATGCTACCTGGCCCTCTGAGTTACTCCAGGACTTTTTTGTCCATTGCCTGTCCATGTTCTCCACAGGTGATGTCTGACCCGCTCAGTTCCTCCAGCACTTTGCGCTTTGCACAAGATTCCAGCACCTGAAGTTCTTTGTGCCTTGAAAGTTTATTCCAACTCTTTGGAAGTGATTCTTTTTTTTTGCATAAAGATCGTGGCCATGAAAATTAGATAATCCGGGTTAGGGACACCTGGGTTACTAGTTTGCTCAGAGGCAGGATGCTTCAGACTAAAGACAAAGTGCTGGAGTCAAATGAAACACAAAGTGCTGGAGGAACTCAATGGGTCAGGCAGCATCTGTGGAGGAAAAAAGACAGATGGGTTGGGACCACTTTTCAGACTTCAGACAGATGCTGCCAGGCCCGTTGAGTTCCTCCTGCACTTTGTGTTTTGCTCGAGATCCCAGCATCTGCAGTTCCTTGTGTCTCTAGACTTGGTCTGCACCAGATATGACTCCAATTCCACTTTCTCAGCTCTGCTACCAGTAAGGAGGGGCCATTAAATACCACTTTACCAGAGTCAGGCACGTTCCAAAAACATGATGGAATGACAGAGGGCAGCACTCCCCTGAATAATGGGTCATTTGTTTCATTCAGCACTCTCTCTCTATCCCAACGGCCAATCTAATCCTGTGTGAATCATGATTGTATCACCTCACTTTCCCAACTCTGCACTCAAACCCGAGGGATGTGAAGTCGTCATAATTAGTGGCACAACCGGCACTGCCGATGCCTCACAGCGCCAGAGACACCGGGTTCGATCCTGACCTCAGTCACTGTCTGTGTGTGGAGTTTGCACATTTTCTCTGTGACCGTGTGGGTGTGGGTTTCCTCTGGGTGCCCCGGTTTCCTCCCACATCTCAAGGACGTGCGGGTTTGTAGGTTAATTGGCCCTCTGCAAATTGCCCCGTGTGTGTAGGGAGTGGATGTGAAAGTGGGACAACATAGAACGAGTGTGGACGGATGATCAGTGGCCCCCATTTTGCTTCCACCTGTTGCTGCACCCCAACATCTCCAGTCAACATCGAATCAGTGCTTTGTTTGCATTGTAATCTTGCCCTTTTGCTTATTGAAGCTGTTCTTCTTCTTCTTTCGTGTGGCGTGCACAGCCTAAAGTTGTAGGACAACTTGTTCTATTTGATCTTCCGTTTGTGCACGTCGAGTTGATTGCATTAGTCGAAACAGGGCGGACCACGTGAAGCTGTGATTTTCAGTGATGTTTTGAAATGTGCTTTCTTGCCAAGAGTCAACTCGCCAGCTCTTCATTGCTATAATCCTTTTGTTACTCTCAGTCTCTTTGCTGATTTTTTTATTTCACCCAGACATACACCACTAACTTTTTCCACTCACTGCTAACTCAATAATGGTGCTCCATTCTGCCCATACCACACCTCGCTGTACAAACTCAATACAAAGTTTTTCATTGTATCTTGGTGCATGTGACAAAAATAAACCAATACTAACTACACAATTAGAGCAGTCTAGGTGAATGTTTCGCTGAATGCTTACGCTCGGTCTGCAAAGGCCTGCTAAATCCCCTGGTTGCTAGAGTTGCTGCCTTACAGCGCCAGAGACCCGGGTTCGACCCTGACTATGGGTCCTATATGTACGGAGTTTGTACCTTCTTCTCGTGATCGCGTGGGTTTTCCCCGGGTGCTCCAGTTGTCCCCAGTGTGTAGTATGTGCTAGTGTACGGGGTGATAGCTGATCGGCGCAAACTCAGTGGGCCGCAGGGCCTATTTCCACGCTGTATCTCTAACATTAAACTAAACTTCCCTTCCCATTCCCACACTGTCCATTCTGTCCTGGGCCTCCTCCATTCCCAGAGTGAGGCCACAGGAAAACTGGAGGAACTGCATCTCATTTTACGCTTGGGTTGCTTACAATTCAATTGAATTCTCCTATTTCAACTAACCCCCCCCCCCCCCACCACTCCTATCCAATGAACTAAACTAAACAATCCACTCCAATGCACACACATTTCTCCCACCCCCTACCCAGCAATCCTGCTCCGTTCCCCTCCTCCATAAGATCATCTCCCATCCGGGAGTCGTGTAGGAAGGAACTGCAGATGATGGTTTACACTGAAAATAGACACAAAATGCTGGAGTAACTCAGCGGGACAGGCAGCATCCCTGGATAGAATATCCAGAATCCTGAGTCCCCCATTTCCCTTTTATCCCCCCTCCTCACAGTTCCCCATCATCCATATCGCTCCTAAGTTTACACTTCACTCCTTCTCTTCTCATTATCTGACACCCTTTTGTCTCCTTTCACTTCCAGCATTTGTCACTTACTCCGCCCATCTGCCAATCAAAATCAAACTACCATTCTCACCTGCATCCACCTATCACTCGCCAGGCTTGGACCTGCCACGACCTCTCTTTTCCAGCTTTCTCCCCCCCTACGACAATCAGCCTGAAGGTGGGTCCTGAAACAAAATGGCTTCTGTCCATTCCCTCCACAGATGCTGCCTGACCCGCTGATTTCCTCCAGCATTTTGTGTTTTGACCAATACCAACTTCCTCACTTCACGTCCTATTCCTAATGTATCCCCATACACAAACACAGCATGAACGTTCTCAAATATAAATGAGAAATGCTGGCAGCTTCTGCGCTGACAGAAACAGTTGGTGTTTCAGGCAGGGAAAGGTTCTAGGAACCAATTCATCAATTGTTTAAGAAGGAACACTTTAAGAAGGAACAGATGCTGGAAAATCGAAGGTAGTCAAAAATGCTGGAGAAACTCAGCGGGTGAGGCAGCCTCAATGGAGCGAAGGAAATTGGCGACGTTTCGGGTCGAGACCCTTCTTCAGCCTGATGTGAGGGTGGGGGGCGCGGGAAGAAGAAAGGAAGAGGCGGAGACAGTGGGCTGTGGGAGAGCTGGGAAGGGGAGGGGAAAGAAGGAGAAATTGGAGGTCAATGTTCATACCACTGGGGTGTAAACTACCCAAGCAAAATATGAGGTGCTGCTCCTCCAATTTACGGTGGGCCTCACTCTGGCCATGGAGGAGGCCCAGGACAGAAAGGTCGGATTCGGAATGGGAACGGGAGTTGAAGTGCTGAGCCACCGGGAGATCAGGTTGGTTATTGCGAACCGAGCGGAGGTGTTGGGCGAATTCATCAAGTATCATCAGTTTAGTTTAGTTCAGTGTGGTTTAGTTTAATATAGTTTAGTTTAGTTTAGCATGGTTTAGTTAGATTAGTTGAGTTTGATTTGGTTTAGTTTAGTGTGATTTAGTTTGGTCTAGATTAGTTTACTTTAGATTTATGAAAACAGGCCCTTTGGAAAGGCCATGGAAGGAAGCAGATGATGATGATGGATGATTGCTTCTTGACCACTGGTGTGCCTCAGGGTTTGGTGCTGGGCCCGTTACTGTTTGTCATCTATATCAATGATTTGGATAAGAATATACAGGGCAAGATTAACAAGTTTGCTGATGATACAAAAGTGGGTGGTTTTGCAGATAGTGAAGATGGTTGTGAAAAATTGCAGCAGGATCTTGATCGATTGGCCAGGTGGGCTGAGGAATGGGTGATGGAATTTAATACAGAGAAATGTCAGGTGTTGCATTTTGGGGAGTCTAACATGGGCAGGACCTGCATGGTGAATGGCAGGGCTCCGGGGAGTGTTGTAGAGCAGAGGGATCTAGGAGTGCAGTTGCTTGGTTCCTTGAAGGTGCAGTGGCAGGTAGAATCAAAAAGTATTTTTGTACCATTGGCCTTCATCAGTCAGAGTATTGAGTATAGAAGGTGGGAGATCATGTTGCAGTTGTATAAGATGTTGGCGAGGCCGCATTTAGAGTATTGTGTTCAGTTCTGGGCACCATGTTATAGGAAAGGTGTTGTCAAACTGGAAAGGGTACAGAGAAGATTTACGAGAATTTTGCCAGGACTAGAGGGTCTGAGCTATAGGGAGAGGTTGAGTAGGCTGGGACTCTGTTCCGTGGAGCGCAGGAGGATGTGGGGATATCTTCAAGTGGTGTATAAAATCATGAGAGGAATAGATTGGGTAGATGCACAGAGTCTCTTGCCCACAGAGTAGGTGAATCGAGGACAAGAGGACATAGGCTTAAGGTGAAGGGGAACAATTTTAATAAGTATCTGAGTGGTAATTTCTTCACACAAAGGGTGGTGGGGTTATGGAACAAGCTGCCAGAGGAGGTAGTTGAGGCAGGAGCTATCCCAACATTTAAGAAACAGTTAGACATTGTACTAAGTGGTACTAGTGTAGCTGGAACATGTTGGCTGGTGTGGGTTAGTTGGACTGAAGGGCCTGTTTCCACGCTGTATCACTCTATGACTCCATGAGTCAACGCTGATCATTGATCATCCGTTCACACTCGTTCTATGTTATCCCACTTTCACCTTCACTCCCTAACCACTAGGGAGCAATTCACATGGGGCTAATTAATCTACAAACCTACAAATCTTTGGGATGTGGGAGGAAACCGGAGCACCTGGAGGAACCCCAGACTCCCCGCGGGCACGGACAACGTGAAAGCTCCACACAAACAGCTCTCGAGGTCAGAATCGATCCCTGGTCACTGGCGCTGTAAAGCAGCGGCTCTACCAGCTGCACCACTGTGATGCCCTTAGAGGGTGTGAGTGGATGGCTGAGACTGGGAATCTTTGGTGTCTGCAGCTATCAGTCGCACTGTCATTGCATTCCACCTTAGGTCTGGCGAGGATCATCCCACGGTGACTCACGAGGTGATTTACAAATACCTGCAACGGCAGCTGGACCAGACCGTCTTGATTCTTCACGCCAAAGTTGCCCAGAAATCGTATGGGAATGAAAAGAGGTAAGCAGTCCCAACTGTAGGTCTTCGATCTGTGGTCTTTGCAAACTCCCTTGGAAGCATTTCCTTCACATAGTCATACAGCACGAAAACAGGCCCTTCAGCCCAACTTGCCCATGCTGAGCAAATTGCCCCATCTACACTAGTCCCACCTTGGCCCATATCCATTTATACGTATCCTATCCATGTACCTGTCCAAATGTTTTTTAAACATTGTGATAGTACCTTCCTCAGCTACCTCTTCCGGTAGCTAATTCCATACACCCACCACTGTCTGTATAAAAAAGTTTCCTCTCAGGTTCCTGTTCTCCGGAGATGCTGCCTGATCTGCTGAGTTACTCCAGCACTTTGTGTCCTTAGAAAAATAATAAAGCTTTTTTGTTGCATATTATCCAGTCAGTGAAAAGAATGTACATGATTACAATCAAGCCGCCCACAGTGTACAGATACAGGATAAAGGGTACAGTATATCATTTAGTGGAAGTTAAAGTCTAGTAACGTCCAATGAGGTCGATGGTAGTTCTGACCGCTCTCTGATTGGCGATTAGACGGTTCAGTTGCTTGATAACAGTTGGGAAGAAACTGCCCCTGAATCTGGAAGTGTGCATTTTCACACATATACCTCTTGCCGGTTGGGAGAGGGGAGAAGAGGGAGTGACCGGGGTGAGACTGGTCCTTGATTATGCTGGTGGTCTTGTCAAGGCAACATGAATTAACGGGAGTTCCACCATGACGTTATTGATGGTTGGTTTTCCTCTATAATCTTGTTTTAGATTTTTCTGCCCCCCGCCATCTGTCTACCTGACTGGCCCAGGATGGAGACTAAAACACGAGCGGCTGAAATGTAAGATGCTTGAACATTGACCATGTTGTTCACTGAGTAACAATGTTATATTTGGAGGGAGTCTATTCCTTGGGATCTGTGCACAATGACAAAACATCAGTTCAGTGGATTTGTAACTTCTTTTAGTCAATGCTTCTTTCCACCCTCACCTTATAACTATGTCCACTGGTTCTCGATTCCCCAACTCTGGGCAAGAGACTCTGTGCATCTGCCCTGTTGTGATTTTGTACACCTCTATAAGATCATCCCTCATCCTCCTGCGCTCCAATGAATAAAGACCTAGCTTGCTCATCCTCTCCCTGTAGCTCAGGCCCTCAAGTCCCGGCATCATCCTCATAAATCTTCTCTGCATCCTTTTCAGCTTGACAACATCTTTCCTTTAACATGGTGCCCGGAACTGAACACAATGCTCTAAATATGGCCACACCAATTTCTTCTCCAGAGATGCTGTCTGACCTGCTGAGTTATTTTGTGTCCTTTTGCTTCTTATCCTCCTTGTCCCCACCATTAAGGTGAAGACCGACAACACGTATAGCAATCCTGAATCAATGTACAGGTATTCCAATCCTTGCGCTCAACCACATCCCGTTTATTCCCAATGTACAGAATTCCCAAAACAGGCATGAAATGCCTCTCAGTCATTTGCCTTGAGCAAATCTGTGTCCACAAATCCGAGGCATCTCTCTGCCAAGCTTAACATGGAGGGAACAGGATGGTTTAGGAGCTTCGTGGCTTTGGACTGGAGTCCGAGACTCTGCCAGCTTTCTGTGAATTGAATCTCTGAATGAACTATTAAGTGTACTGGGCAGTGAGGTTTGCACCCAAGGGTTAGTGGAATTTTGCACCAGGATTATCACAGACCAAGGATAACATTTCTTGGCAGTGCAAGTGCGTTTTTTAATCAGGGCTAGTCTATGTGTAGATTCAAGCCACAGGACCAGACAAGATAGAAAGACAGGAACAGTTTGGACCGTGTTGTCAGTCTTCACTTTAATGGTGGCTACAGAGATGATAAGAAGCAGAAGTACACAAGGTGCAGGAGTAACTCAGCGGGTCAGGAACAGTTAAAGGCGGCAGGGTGGTGCAGCGGTGGGGCTGCTCCCTCACAGCGCCAGAGACCCGGGTTCGATACTGACCACGGGTGTTGTCTGTATGGAATTTGTACGTTCTCCCCGTGACCTGCGTGGGTTTTCTCCGGGTGCCTCGGTTTCCTTCCACACTCCAAAAGACGTGCAGGTTTGGAGGTTAACTGGCTTCTGTATCAATTGTAAATTGTCCCTAGTGTGTAGGACAGTTAGTGTACGGGGGTCACCATTGTGCCGACCTTTGTTTTGATTTTAGTTAGGTTCCCATCTTCCCTCACTTTGAAAAGGAAGGCTGTGAAAGTGAGGGCATTTTACCCAGGGTAGAGGAATCAAGAACCAGAGCACATAGGTCTAAGTTGAGACGGAAAAGATTTAATAGGAACTTGAGGGGCAACCTTTTCATACAGAGGGTGGAGGCAGTAACTATAGGGACATTTCAAAGACATTTGGACAGATACATGGGCAGGAAAAGTTTGGAGGGAAATAAATGTAATAAAAATGAATTGCAGATGCTGGTTTATACCAAAGATAGACACAAAATTCAGGAGTAACTCAGCGGGTCAGGCAGCATATCCAGAGAAAATGGATAGGTGATATTTTGGGTTGGGAGCAAATGGATAGTTGTCGATTCAGGCCACATATGCATTTTCACCAAAGGTGCTGCCTGACCTGCTGATACTTCAGCATTTAATGTCTATCTAAGATTTAGAGGGTGTGGGCCAAACATGGGCAAGTGGGACTGCAGATGGGCAAGTTGGGCTGAAGAATCTATTCCCATGCTGTATGACTTTATGAATCTATGAATCTATTTTATATAATTTGCTTCCCTCAGTAATGGTCTGGTTTGTTTGGCTTTTACATCAGCAGCAGGTAGAACAGGCAGGAGCCTCTTTAACAAAAGCAATAATTTGAGAGGTGGCATATTGGTCGGGAATCCCTGTGCTATTTTCCATTTGTGGATGCTCCAATAATCCACGGTCTCGAACTACCTCACCTGCATCTCTTCCCGGGCTCAGTGGAAAAGGGACCAAATTGCTTGTGGTCCCCAGTATTGAAGAATCCATGAGGAAATGCCAAGCAGTGGCCTGCTACGTCTTCCTTTGAAGATATAAAGTTTTAGCTTGGATCTCTGGAGGCGCGACCTGATTTTCAAGCACTCCCACTCACTGGCCATGGGCCGTTTGCCAATTCAAGGAAGACTTGACAATGAATGGAATGTCGATAATTCTTTGGCTTAGTTTAGTTTAGTTAAGACACAGCGCAAAAACAGGCCCTTTGGCACACCGAGTCTACACTGACCATCAATCCACGAACATCAACACTATCCTACACACTCTAGGAACAATTTACATCTTTACTGATCCAATTAGCCACAAACCTGTACATCTTTGATAAATACTGAGTGAATTTTTCAATTTCTTTACCGGGAGCCTCAGCCCTGAATTCACTCAGAGATTTTGCCCCTACACTGCCATATTTTTAGTTTAGTTTAGTTTATTATTGTCACTTGTACCGAGGAACAGTGAAAAGCTTTTTTATTGCGCGCTGTCCTGTCAGTGAAAAGACTACACATCATTACAACCGAGCCGTCCACAGTGTACGGATACAGGATAAAGGGAATAACATTTATTGCAAGGTAAATTCCAGTAAAGTCTGCTTAAAGATAGTTTGAAGTACTCCAATGAGGTAGATGGGATATCAGGACCGCTCTCTAGTTGGTGATGGGATGGTCCAGTTGCCTGATAACAGCTGGGAAGAAACGGTCCCTGAATCTGGAGGTGTGCGTTTTCACACTTCTGTACCGCTTGCCTGATTGGAAGGGGAGAAGAGGGAGTGACCGGGGTGAAACTCACCCTAGATTATGCTGGTGGCATCTATCTCTCTCTCTCTCCTTTGGCACGGCCTGGTCCACTGGTGATGTTATCAATAACATGGCAGTAGCGGCACAGCGGTACATTGGTAGTGCCGCTGCCTCACAGTGCCAGAGACCCGGGTTCAATCCTGACCTCGAGTGCTGTCTGTGGGGAGTTACCTCACCCATCCATGTTCTCCAGAGATGCTGACTGACCCAGTGATTTACTTCAACACTGTGTCCTTTTGTGTAAACCAGCATCTGCAGTTCTGTATCTTCAATGGGCAAAGTATTATCCCACTTATCCCGTGAGCACTGATACCCATTTTAGTGTCATGGAATCATACAGCCTGGAAACTTGCTCTTTGGCTCAACTTGCCCACGCCATCTAATATGCCCGAACTACAGGTACATTAATCCCACCTGCCTGCATTTGGCCCATATCCCTCTAAACTATCCTACCCAGGTACCTGCCCCAATGTTTCTAAAACATTGTGATAGTATATGCCTCAACTACCTCCTCCGGCAAACTCGTTCCATACACCTACCACCCTTGGTGTAAAAATGTTGCCCCTCAGGTTCCTATTAACTCTTTCCCTCCTCGTGTAAACCTATGTCCTCTGGTTCTTGGGGAAAAGACATTTACCCTATCTACTCCTCTCACGATCTCATACACCTCTATAAGATCACCTCTCATTCTCCTGCACGCCAAGGAATAAAGTCCTAACCTGCTCTCTCTCGCCTTATAGCTCAGGCCCTCGAATCCTGGCAACATCCTCATAAATCTTCTCTCCACCCTTCCAGCTTAACATGTTGTTAATCTTTCACATAACAGAGTGACCAAAAGTGAACACAATACTCTAAATGTGACCTCACCAATGCCTTGTACAACTTTAACACGACTCCCAACTTCACTACTCAATATTCTGATGAAGGCCAATATGCTGAAAGCCTTCTTGACCACCCTATCTACCTTCAGACTTTAGAATTTCGAGATACAGTGTTGAAACAGGCCCTTTGGCCCACCGAGTCTGCGCTGGATAGCAATCATAGACCCGGTTCGCTAGCAGTATCCTACACACTAGGGACAATTTACAATTTTACCAAAGGCAATTAACCTACAAAACTGTACGTCTTGGGCGTACGGGAGGAACCCAGATAAAACCCACATGGTCACGGGGAGAACTTACAAATTCCCAACAGACAGCATCCATAGACAGGATCAAACCCAGGCCTCTAGCACTGTGAGGCAGCAGCTCTACTATTATGCTGCCCTGTGATGCCACTTTCAAGAAACTGTATCTGTTTTTGTTTCAGCCTGGGGTCTTAGTGAATCGAACTGCAGACTCTCTGGTTACATGGGCCTGGATAATGTGGCAACTACTCAAGGAGATGCATTGAAGCTCAGCTTTGAAGAACTGCCTGACACACAGGTAATAATGACAGCAGAGTAGCATCTGTTAGCTCTAGGTTAGTGGAGGCTGGTGTTGCCATCGGCTCAGGTCCTCACAGCACAGCAGGTAGAGTGCCAGAGACCCAGGTTTGATCCTGACCTCAGGCACTCTCTCCATGGAAGTTGTACCTTGTCCCTATGACAGTGTGAGTGTGGGTTTCTTCTGGGTGCTCTGATTTCCTCCCACATCCTGAAGACGTGTGGGTTTGTAGGATACTCAAATACACCTGGACCATTTCCGACACTTCCCTACCATTCCTTGACCTCACTATCTCCATCGCAGGTGATAGACTCCTTACCGACATCCACTACAAACCTACCGACTCCCATGGCTATCTGGACTACACTTCTTCCCACCCCGCTTCCTGTAAGGACTCCATCCCCCACTCCCAATTCCTCCGTCTACGCCGCATCTGCTCCCAGGATGAGGCGTTCCACACCAGGGCATCTGAAATGTCCTCATTCTTCAGGGAACGGGGGTTCCCCTCCCTCCACCATAGATGAGGCTCACACCAGGGTCTCTGCCATACCCCGCAACACTGCTCTCTCTCCCCATCCCCCCACTCACAACAAGGGCAGAGTCCCCCTAGTCCTCACCTTTCACCCCACCAGCCGTCACATACAACAAGTGATCCTCCGTCAGTTTCGCCACCTCCAACGTGACCCCACCACCCGCCACATCTTCCCATCTCCCCCCATGTCTGCCTTCCGCAAAGACCGCCCCCTCCGTAAAAAAAAAAAAGAAGCAGTCTGAAGAAGGGTTTCGGCCCAAACGTTACCTATTTCCTTCGCTCCATAGATGCTGCTGCACCCGCTGAGTTTCTCCAGCATTTTTGTGTACCTTGGGTTTGTAGGATGATTGGCCTCAGTAAAATCGCCTCTAGTGTGTGTGGGGAGTGGATGAGAAAGTGGGATAACATAGATCCTGTGTGACCCAGTGGGCCGAAGGGCCTGTTTTCACGCTGTATCTTTAAACCAAAACAATGAAGGAGTCCCACGTGGTGTTTAGAGACGTGCGGGTTTGTAGGTTAGTTGGCCTCCGCAAAATCACCTCTAGTGTATGTGGGGAGTGGATAAGAAAGTCGGGCAACATAGAACCTATGGAAATGGGTGATCAATAGTCAGTGTGAACTCGGTGGGCCGAAGGGCCTGCTTCCATGCTGTATCTCTAAAACTAAACAAAAACTTCTTCAGGGAGGAATTCTGCCCTGATGAGCTCTGGACTTCAGACTCACCAATGTGGTTGTCTCTTAAATGCCTGAACAGTTCAAGGTCAATGGCGTGCGGACCATGTGGACAACAGGGTCATTAGGACGGGGCTTGTGATGATTCACTCATCCACTCTCTGTCCTTGCAGAAGTTCGGCTGTGCCAAAGCATTGTACGTCTCCGACGCTGAAAAACGCAAACACTTTCGCATCGTTTTACATCTCTTCCTCGGCAACGGGCAAGAAGTCGGCACCTTCTACAGCAAACTCATCAAGATCATTTCAAAACCTTCCCAGAAAAAGCAGTCCATTAAGAATGCCGAGTGTAAGTATTACTTGAGAAGTGGGCCACATTTAGATTAGTTTAGTTTAGTTTAGTTTATAGTCACATGTACTGTGGTACAGAGAAAAACTTTTTTGTGGCGTGCTATCCAGTCAGCGGAAAGATTATACATGATTACAACTGAGCCGTAAAAGAGCTTGATTGTAATGAATGATTGCAGATTCACTTCTGTGGCCCCTACTCAAAGAGACGCCTGGCTTCTAAACCTTTCCAATATCCTAAAGAGCAATGTGTCAATAATCAGATCATCTCTTTCAGTGAATATTAATCAAAGGAAAAACATTAATGCAAGACAGTGGGGGTTGACTTTACTTCCTTCTTCATCCATGCCCCACTTACTAGGAGCAGTTTTGCAGAGGGCTAGTTTAGTTTAGTTTAGTTTATTGTCACGTGCATCGAGGTATAGTGAAAAGCATTTTGTTGCGTGCTACCCAGTCAGCGGAAAGACTATACAATGATTACAATCGAGCCATCCACAGCGTACAGATACAGGATAAAGGAAATAAGGTTTCCTTTATCCTTTAGGATAGTCTAGGGTCTCCAATGAGGTAAATGGGAGGCCAGAACTGCTCTCTAGTTGGTGATAGGATGCTTCAGTTGCCTGATAACAGCTGGAAATAAACTGTCCCTGAGTCTGGAGGTGTGGGTTGCCATACCTCTTGCCAGAAGGGAGATGAGGGAGTTTCTGGGGTGAGACTGGTCCTTGATTACACTGGTGGCCTTACTGAGGCAGTGTGAAGTGTAGATGGAGTCATTGGAAGGGAGGTTGGTTTTGTGTGATGGTCTGGTCTGGTCTGCACCCACAATTCTCTGCAATCTCTTGCGGTCCAGGTTGAATTTGTTCCCAAACCACGCCATGATGCATCCCGATAAAATGCTTTCTATGGCGCATCTGTAGGAGTTGGTGAGGGTTGTTGGGGGCATGCCAAACCTCCTGAGCCTTCAAAGGAAGTAGAGATATGGTGTGCGTTCCTGACCAGAGCTTCAATATGTTGCTGAGTTGAACGAGCTCTTGTTTCTTTCACTTTGTGCGCAGTGTGTATTTCTTCAGACTCCAAGGTGGCCTTGTTCAATCGGCTGCGATCTCAGACAGTCAGTACACGGTACCTCTGCGTGGATGGAGGGCAGTTTATCGCCAGTGCCCGGCAATGGGGAGCTTTCACACTGCACCTGGGTAAGTGTTTCCTTTGAGTATAGTTTGAAGATACAGGCCCTTTAGCCCACCGAGACCACACCGAACAGAGACCCCCCGCACACTAACACTATCCTACTCACACTAGGGACCATGTAGAATGTACCGAAGGCAATTAACTTACAAACCTGCCACCTCTTTGGAGTGTGGGAGGAAACAGGAGCACCTGGAGAAAACCCATGCGGTCGCAGGGAGAACGTACAAACTCTGTACAGACAGCACCCGTGGTCAGGATCAAACCCGGGTCTCTGGCGCTGTAAGGCAGCAGGTCTACTGCTGTGCCACTGTGCTGTTTGGAAGCTGTCAGGCAATTAGTTTAGTTAAGAGATACAGCGTGGAAACAGGTCCTTCACCCACCAGGTCCTTGCCGACTATCAATCATCCATTCACACTTGTTCTATGTTGTACCCATTTCTCATCTACTCCCAACACACTCGGGACAATTAAATTAACCCTACAAACCCGCACGTCTTTGGGATGTGGGAGGAAACTGGTAGAAGCTGTTCCTGGGTCTGGTGGTTTGCGTTTTCAAGTTTTTTGTACCTTTTGTACAGATGGGGGAATGTGGGGAGAAGAAGGAATGTCCGGGTGGGACAAGTCTTTCATTATGTTGGCTGCTTTCCCGAGGCAGTGTGAAGTGTAGGTGGAGTCAATGGGAGTATGGATCTGTCAAGTCTAAAACTAAAGGGTGATCGATAGTTGACGTGGACTTGGTGGGCCGAAGGACATCATGTGCATGATTAAACTCTACTGGAACTAAAGTTAAGCTAAACTCCTCTCTCTGCTCCCCACCCTAATCTAAAGCCTCTTATTTCCCCTATAGACAATGACTCCAGCCGTAAGGGTGAATTTTATCCACGTGATGGGTATATCCGATATGGATCAGCAGTCAAATTAATCTGCACCTCTTCCGGAATCTCCCTGCCCAGCATGGTATGAGTGTCTTCTTGCTGGTCATTGCAGACAAGTCCCAATCTTACACTGGTTTAGAGATACAACATGGAAACAGACCCTTCGGCCCGTCGGGGCCACACTAACCGTCGCTCACCTCTTCGCACTAGTTCTATTTTATCCCATTTTCTCATCCACTCCTTACACACTAGGGGCAATTTACTGAGGCCAAATTAACCTACAAACCCGAACGTCTTTAGAACATGGGAGGAAACTGGAGCACCCAGAGGAAACCCACACGGTCACAAGGACGACAAGCAAACTTCACACCGACAGCACCAGAGATCAAGATTGCTCCCAGGTGTCAGGTGCTACGAGGCAGTGGCTCTACAGTTATGCCATTGCACCCTTTCTGAGTATTATTTTCTCACCCACTTTGAGTTGAAGATATCCTCGAAAATGAGAGTTCTACTGTGTAGAAATGATGCTTTGATTGTTAAAGGGGTACAAAAACGTCATGTCAAAGAAAGCCTGCCTTTTTGTTTATTAAAGCATAGTGATGGATGTGGCTCAGTGGCCTTAACCCTTGCTTCCAGCCAAAACAGAAGAGTACAGGTTCAAGACTCTCTCTGGACCATAAGACCAAAGACATGGGAGCAGAATTGGGCCATTTAGCCCATCGAGTCTACTCTGCCATTCAATCATGCCTGATCTATTTTTCCCTCTCACCCCCATTCTCCTGCCTTCTCCCCATAACCTTTGACACCCGTACTAATCAAGAATCTATCAAGCCCGACTTTAAAATCCCAATGACTCGGTGTTCACAGCTGACTGTGGCAAAGAATTCCACAGATTCACCACCCCCATGGCTAAAGAAACTCCTCCTCATCTCCAATCGAAAAGGTTCGTCTTTTTATTCTGAGACTGTGCCCTCTGCGTCTAGACTCTCCCACTACTGGAAACATCCTTTCCACATTCACTCTATCTAGGCCTTTCATTATCCAGTAGGTTTCAATGAGATCCTCCCGCACTCTAGACTGGGTGGTGTTGCAGGATTACAGACTGGTCAAAGAAGCCATCATTACCATGAGACATTAACCCAAGGCCCTTTCTACTCACCATCTAGATATACAAGAAAATCTCTGGAACAACTTTGAAGGAAGGTAGTAAAGTTATCCCCAGTGTCTGTGGATAATGTTTGTCCCTTGATTAATATCACTAAGAGATTATCTGCTCATTGATACATTGCTCTTTAGGAAATAGGAAAGATTTAGAGGGATATGGGCCAAACGCAAGCAGGGAGGACTAGTGTAGATGGGGCTGCTTGGTTGGCATGGGCAAGTATAGTCATGTATATCACCATGTAATCACGTGTAGTCTTTCAACTGACTGGATAGCACGCAACAAGAAAGCTTTTCACTGTACCACGGTACACGTGACAGTAAACTAAACTGAATACAAGTAGTGCCGAAGGGCCTGATCCATGCTTCTTGACGCTATGGACTCTATGAGACCATACTTTGTGCAAAGTTGGGTGCTGCAGTTTTTTGAAGTGAGCGCATTTGGAAAAAAAAGCCATCAAGTATTTTGTTTCTCCCTGTGGTAATTGTGTGGACAGATCATTCGGAAGGTGTGCAAGCAGTACGCAGTGTTGGATATAGACGAGCCTGTTTCTCAACTCCACAAGTGCGCCTTCCACATCAAGGACACCAACGGCATGTACCTGTGTCTCTCCAACGAGAAGATCATACAGTTCCAGGTAGATACGACCATAAGCTGCCTTTCCATTCCCTGGCCGTTGCCCTGGGGCCGGTCCAACTGCAAAAAAAGTTTTTATTCATTCAATATTATCTGTGAGTATTGAGTTTATGGTTTTGTTATGCTGCAGCGAGTGGGAGTGTCATTGTTCCATCGCCGGTACATCTGACCAGTGAAACACTCTTGACCTGGGCTCTCGAAGTGAGAGCGTGTGGCCAGGGTGGTGTGGGTCTTTGATGCTGGCAGCCCTTTTTGAATGACTGACCTTGTTGTTGTGTTGTGACATTCCCAGGCCATGCCTTGCAGCAAGGAAGCCAACAAGGAGGTGCTGAGCGACGGTGCCTGCTGGACCATTATTGGGACCGAGGTGGTAGAGTACACATTCAGCGAGAGTCTGGCTCAGCTTCACTCTCCTGTCACCCCGGTGCCTGTCATCTGCAGCCTTGAGGTGAGATCTAAGTCCACAATGAGTCGCCACCTTCCTGGCACCCAACCTAGTTTAAATTTGAAACTTTATTGGCGCCAGAAACATGGCGACACTTTGTGTACCGTCTCGGTGAAGTCTACTATTACGCTACAATTGTTGCACTTTTGTGCTTATCTATAGTAACTGGGTTGTACAGGTCCACCACCGATTTTATCGGCAACTGGTGGTCTGGCACCTCCTTTAACCCGGACAAAATCACGAGAGTGTACATGAAATGCCCCCTGGAAGTCCACCCAAAAATGTGGCGCCTGAATCGGGTGAGGGGCCCAATCTCAACCTCATCGGGACTTCCGGCGGCTTGAATTTGCGGCCAGGTTTCTGGAACTATGGCGTGGCCGGAGCTGGCAGATCCGTTCTCCGTTCCCATAGCCGACTTACACGGCCGACTTTGCGGGCCGGTATCTCAGCATCCCCCCCCCCAGAGGTTGTGACCTCCGTTGGTCCGGCAAAACAGGTAATATGGCAAGACTCTGGAACCAAGGAAAATCGGTGGTGGACCTGTATGCAAAACAAAGGATTTCCCTGTAGCGAGGAACATAGGTGCATGTGACAATAAAGTATCATCATCATCGTCAGATCTTTGCACCTCTGAAAATGGGACATTCACAGACCTCTCTGGCCACACAAGTGTTGCTGGAGGGTTAGAGGACAATTGATGTTGTTTACAAAACGAAGGACAAACCAAGTAACTTAAGATTATTTAGTTTAGCCTTGGGTGTCTTACAGTATGTTTACCTGCCAGGCTTGGTGGTGCCTTCCCTCTCGTCCTGGTTCAATTTCCCACCCCCCCCCCCACCCCACACCTACCCACAATCAATCAGAAGAAGAATCCGGACCATAGGCATCACCTATCCATGTTCTCTAGAGATGCTACCTGACCCGCTGAGTTACTCCAACGCTTTATGTCCTTTTGTGCAATGCAGCATCGCACTTCCTTGGGTCTACATCTTGCCTTAAGTTTAGGTTTGCTCCGGTTTCCTCCCACATTCCAAAGACATGTGAGTTTGTAGGTTAACTGGCCTTATGTAAATTGCCCCTGGTGTGCAGGGAGTGAATGCGAAAGTGGGATAACATAGAATTCATCATGGTCTGGTTTGGCTCAGCCACCAAGCATGACACCCGGAGGCTGCAGCGAATCGTCCGATCAGCTGAGAGGGTTGTTGGCTGCAACCTTCCCTCCATTGAGGAACTGTACACTGCAAGGTGCCAGGAAGCGAGCGGGTAAGATCATCTCTGACCCCTCTCACCCTGGCCACAAACTCTTTGAATCACTTCCCTCTGGAAGGCGACTCCGGACTGTCAAAGCGCCACAGCCAGACATAAAAACAACTTTTTTTCCACGAGTAGTAGCTCTACTCAATAACCAAAAATCTGTAGCCTTCTTTTGCTCTGGTATTTTATTTGATTCACATGTTTAATCGATAATGTTTTATTATTAATGTTTTACGTGTCATTCTTAATTGTCACTGTATGTCACTGTATGCCACTTGCGAGCGGAGCACCAAGGCAAATTCCTTGTATGTGAACATTCTTGCTAATATACTTAAAATTAAACTTAAAACTTAAAAACCGGCATGAACTCGGTGGGCTGAAGGACCTGTTTCCATGTTGTTTCTCTAAACTAAACACAAACATACATAAGTACAAGAGTGCAAGCTTGAACAACCAAGAACCTGCCAATCCCCACTTTAAAAACATCCAAAGACTTGGCCTCCACAGCCATCTGCGGCAACGAATTCCACAGATTCACTACCCTCTGACTAAAGAAATCCCTCCTAATCTTTCTAAAGGTACGTACATTAGAGTGGCGATCTCCTTTGCAAGGTATTCTGCGACTATTCCTTGCCCTGGAGCAGAAAGATCTGCCTGTCTGGTTTCTGGTTTCATCGAAACGAATTGCTTGAGACTCATCATCAAAACGCAGCTGTGGAAGAGAGAGGGTTTGACTTGGGAGCTTGGTCATTAATTCGATGCTGCTTGGTTTTGGGTTTGGTCTCATCAGCCCTGTTCCGGTGACTGTGACGAGCCACAATTTGCTCTTTCTTCCCCAAGCTGAACGGAGGAGGTGACGTGGCCACGTTAGAAGTGCAAGGAGAGAGCTTCACTCCCAACCTGAAGGTGTGGTTCGGCGACGTGGAGGCAGAAACGATGTACAGGTAAGGCAGATGTTACAACCAGCTGTTCTCGTAGGAACAAAGAACTGCAGATGCTGGTTTACAAAAAAGGACACAAAGTGCTGGAGTAACTCAGCAGATTAGGCAGCATCTGTGGAGAACATGGATAGGCAACGTTTCAGTCTGAAGAACGGCCCCGACCAGAAACATCACTTATCCATATTCTTCAGAGAAGTTGCCTGACCCGCTGAGTTACTCCAGCATTTTGTGCTGCATCTGTTCCTGTGATGCACTCTATATTCTATGTGCAATATATCTAGACAGAACATAGAACAGTACAGCACAAGAACAGGGTCTTAGGCCCACAATAACTGTGCTGAACTTGATGTCAACTCTTATCTCCTGCACTTCATTCATTTCCCTCCATTCCCTGCAAAGTATATGCCTAGCCAAAAGTCTCTTAAATACCACTATCAAATCTTCCTCAACCACTAACCACGGCAGATGGATCCAGGCAATTACAAAAGAATGGCGCATATGTCGGCACAGACACTGTGGGCCGAAGGGCCTGTTCCTATGCTATTCTGTTTTATGTTCTTTGGATACAGACCATGTGCAGGTCTTTAGACTTTGGACTTTAGAGAAACAGGCCCATTGGCCCACGGAGTCTGCGCCAACCAGCGTTCCCTGTACACTAACACAATCGTACACACTAGGGACAATTTACCAAAACTATTTAACCTATAAGCCTGAACATCTTTGGAGTGTGGGAGGAAACCAGAGCACCCATAGAAAATCCACACGGTCACAGGGAGAACGTGCAAACTCCACACAGACAGAATGTTGACATTGCAGCACCTGTAGCCAGGATTGAGCCCGGCGCTGTGGCACTGTAAGGTAACAACTTTACTGTTGTGTCACTGTGCCGCCCTTCATTGAGTTAATTTAACTTGGCACCATGGTCGGCATAGATCTGACGGGCCAAAGGGCCTGATGCCATGCTGGGATGAAGAAAATGAAAGGTATTGAAGCAACTGAGGCAGTGTGACGGGCGGCGATGGAAATGGGCATGGAATTTATACATAAAAGGTGGCACAGTGGCACGGCTGGTAGAGATACTGCCTCAGCGTCAGAGACATGGGTTCGATCCTGACCTCGGGCGCTGTGTCTGTGTAATTTACACGTTCTCCCTGTGATCGCTTGGGTGTGGGTTTCCTCTGGGTGCTCCATCTAACTGGGACAGTGTGGTGGCACAGCGGTAGAGTTGCTGCCTTACAGCGCTAGCCACCCGGGTTCGATCCTGACTACAGGTGCTGTCTGTACGGAGTTTGCACATTCTCCCTGTGGCAGTGTGGGTTTTGGGTGCACTGGTTTCCTCCCACACTCCAAACACGTGCAGGTTTGTAGGTTAATTGGCTTTGGTAAAAATTGTAAATTGTCCCCTAGTGTGTAGAATAGTGTTAGTGTACGGGGATCTCTGGTTGACGCCAAAGGGCCTGCTTCTGCGCTGTATCTCTAAACTAAACTAAACTACCCAACGCCTTCTCTCGACAGAGACCCCAAGTCGCTGCTGTGCGTGGTGCCTGATATCAGCTCGTACAGCAGAGAGTGGCGCTGGTTTCGCCAGCCCGTCACCGCCCCCCTGTTTCTGATGAGGAGCGACGGCATCATCTTCTCCAGCACCTTCTCCTTCACCTACACCCCCGAGCAGAGTTGCTTCACCATCCCGAGGGTGGTCCAGGAGGACACCGAGGATCCAGACAACTTCTTGGACACCATCCACCAGGAGTTCACTCGCACTAACTTCCATCTCTTCATGCAGAGCTGACGGGGTGGGGGGAAGCACCGTGCTCTGCCCCTGGGAGATGTCTCTAGGACTTACCATCACCCTGAGGTCAATGACCTGTATTGGTTTACGCTCAGTCCACCAACTCCCCAACCTTTACTCCCCCTTATTTACGGAATCCTTTCCCCGTGCATGCAATCAGCTAACATTAATGGTAAACACAAAAAGCTGGAGTAACTCAACGGGTCAGGCAGCATCTCCAGAGAAAAGAAATCGGTAACGTTTTGGGTCGAGACCCTTCTTCAGATGTCTCGACCAGAAACGTCACCTATTCCTTTTCTCCAGAGATGCTGCCTGACCCGTTGAATTACTCCATCTTTTTGCATGTATCTTCGGTTTAAACCAGCATCTGCAGTTCCTTCCTAAACATTAATTGTAACTCCTTCCTGGAGAAAAATAAAGAATAATCGTTTCAGCACCATCCTTTTCTATTGTGGAATGTGTGTAATGACTGACATTTACACGTGGAAGCATAGAACGGCAGATTAGTTTAGTTTAGAGATCTAGTGCGGAAATAGGCCCTTCAGCCTACTGAGTCTGCGCTGACCAGCGATCACCCCGTACACTAGCACTATCCTACACACTAGTGGCAATTTCCAATTTGTACCAAAGCCAATTAACTTTTAGAATGTACGTCTTTGGAGTGTGGGAGGACACAGGAGCACCCACGGATAACCCACGCGGTCACAGGGAGTACGTACAAACTCCGTACAGACAGCACCCATAGTCAGGATTGAACCCAGGTCTCTGTGGCTGTAAGGCAGCAATTCTACCACTGTACCACCGTGATGCCCTTACAGATGCTGGTAACTTTTTTACACAAAGGGCGGTAGGTGTATGGAACGAGCTGACAGACGTACTATCGCAACATTTAAGAAACATTTAGACAGGTACATGGATAGGACATGTTTAGAGGGATATTGGCCAAATGCAGGCATGTGGGACTAGAGTAGGGGCATGTTGGTTGGTGTGGGCAAGATGAGCCAAGGGCCTGTTTCCACGCTGTATGACTCTTTGACTCCAAAGCACAAGAGGACACAGAATGCTGGAGTAACTCAGCAGGTCAGCGCCCAAAGTAAGGAACTTTTCCACGCATTATGTGTAAACTAGCAACACTATACTGTTCTAGGAAGTATGGAAGAGGATACAATTATGACTTTCAAAATAAATTTGGACAGATATACGGACAGGAATCTCCTAATTTAGATCATCGGTGAATGCAGATTTATTTTAAAAATATACCTCAGAAAGCTGTATTGCTGGCTTCAACCTTCTCTATGGATGTAGCGACACTTAAATGATATTATTGTTCAAAAGGAGATATGCGGGGCAGGTTTCTTACACAGAGGGTGGTGGGTGCCTGGAACACACTGCCAGGGTTGGTGGTGGAGGGAGATACAATAGTGGCGTTTAAGAGGTTTTTAGATAGGCGCATGGATATGCAGAGCGATGGAGCAATATGGACCACATGCAGAGGAGATTAGTTTAAGATTATACGGACATTGTGGGGCCGAAGGGCCTGTTACTGCACGTACTGTTCTATAAGACGTAGGAGTAGAATTAGGCCATTCAGCCCAGCAAGTCTACACTGCCATTCAATCATGGCAGACCTCCAACCCCATTCTTCTGTCTTCTCCCCATAATCTTTGACCTCTTTACTAGTCAAGAATCTATCAATCCCTGCTTTAAAAATACCCAATGGCTTTGCCTCCACTGTCGTCTGTGGCAATGAATTTCATAGAATCGTCCTCTTCTGGGTAAAGAAATCCCTCCGCATCTCCATTCTGAAGGTACGTCCTTTTATTCTGAGGCTGTGCTCTCTGATCCTAATCTCTCCAATTATTAGAAATGTCTTTTCCACTTGCAGGAAACCACATCTCAGTCCAGCAAGGAGCAGACCGCAGTTTAGTTTTTAGTTTAGTTTAGAGTGTGGAAACAGGCCCTTCAGCCCATCGAGTCTGTGCTGACCAGCGATCACACCGTACACTAACACTATCCTACACACTAGGGATAATTTACAATTTTTCCCAAAGCCAATTAACCTACAAATCTATGCGTCTTTGGAGTGTGGGAGGAAACCAGAGCACCCGGAGAAATCCCACACGGTCACAGGGAGAAAGTACAAACTTCGTACAGACAGCACCCGTAGTCAGGATCGAACCCAGGTCTCTGGCGCGGTAAGGCAGTAACTCTATTGCAGTGCCACCGTGCCGCCTAAATGCTACGGCTCATTTCTCTACGATGTCTCAGAGCTTTCCTGAAAGCCTACCACAGCCACCATTCCCTTTGGAATTATGGCATTTGACTTATCGCCCTTTGAGTCAATAATGGACTCGCAGGCACCCACCATTGAGTGCAGAGGATCATAGCACATCTCTCACTTCATTCAGGCAAAGCATCCGCAATGTTATTTTATTTGGTTGGGAAATGTTCAGATTAAATATTTTGTCCAAATTCTTCAATACTGGTTTTTCCCTGATGGCATCTAAACCTGAATTTCTTCACACTGCCTGTGACCATGTGTCAACACATCATCCCACCAGGGAGGCACAGTCCTGCAGCGGGTAGAGCCGCTGCCTCACAACACTGGAGACCCAGGCTCAATCCTGACCTCGGGTGCTGTCTGTGAGTGTGGAGTTTGCGTGTTCTCCCTGTGACTGCGTGGGTTTCCTCCGAGAAGACTAGGTTATTTGGCTTCTGTAAATTGTCCCTGGTATGTAGGGTAAAACTAGTGTATGGGATGATTGTTGGTTGGCACTGACTCAGTGGGCCAAAGGACCCATGGTGGGCCGAAGGGCCTGTTCCCATGCTGTATTTCTACAACTAAGCAGTACAACACAGGTACAGGCCCTTGGGACCACAATGTCTCTGCCGAACATGATATTCTCAACTCTTTAAGAGGGATTTTGGTGGAATTATTCTCAGGTAGTTGTAAAAGATTCCATATAACAGGGCAAAACTGTCAGCTCCATCAAACAGTTACCACTCGATGTTTGGATTCATAAGTTCATAAGTTATAGGAACAGAATTTGGTTATTCGGCTCATCAAGTCTACTCCGTCATTCAATCATGGCTGATCTATCTTGTCCTCTCAACCCCATTCTGCTGCCTTCTCTCCATAACCCCTGACACCCTTATTAATTAATTGAGCCCTTCCACTAGTTGTATGGATTGAGTTGTGGGTAACACATTGTTGGAGTTAGGAACTTGCTATGCACAAATTGGCAGTTATTACTTTAGGTTAGTTTGGAGATACAGCGTGGAAACAAGCCCTTGGGCCTACTGAGTCCACACTGACCATTGAGTGAGCATGAAAACAGGCCCTTTGGTCCACTGAGTCCACACCAACCATTAATCACCTGCACATATTCAAAAAATTCACCTGGGCACCATTCTTACAATGCCCTGAGATCAGGACAGAGTGAAAGATCTGTAAGTGAAAGATTTTTGATTCGCATGGAGTTAAAACAGCACCCTGCGCAGAAACGGGCCCTTCGGCCCATTATGTCCATGCGGACCTTTTTGCCCATTGATGCATGGTAACTAGTCAAGAGGGGTAAGAAGGGCTCCAGGGATCAGTTCTGACATTATCCAACCTTTCTCTGGCTCACTAAATGAACGTGACATTTGCACAAAGTTTCAGCGGAATGAAATCCAAATATAGAGCATAGATAGGGTAGACCGTCACGACCTTTTTCCCCAAGGTGGAAAGGTCAAAGACTAGAGATTTACTTTATTGTTTAGTTTAGAGATACAGCGCGGAAACAGGCCCTTCGGCCCACTGAGTCCGCGCGGACCAACGATCCCCGCACATTAACACTATCATACACATGCTAGGGACAACCCAATAACCTACATACCTATACGCCTTTGGAGTGTGGGAGGAAACCGAAGATCTCGGAGAAAACCTACGCGGTCACGGGTAGATGGTACAAACTCCGTACAGACAGCACCCATAGTCGGGATCGAACCCTAGTCTCTGACACTGTAAGCGCTGTGAGGCAGCAACTCTACCGCTGCATCACCGTGCCGCGACAAGGTTGCAGCATTAAGGTGAGAGGGGTAAAGTCGAAAGGAGATGTGCGTAAGTTCTTTTCCATGGAGAGTGGTGGGTGCCTGGAAAGCACTGCCAAAGGAGGTGGCGCACCCGAAGGAAACCCACGTGGCCACAGGGAGAACATGCAAACTCCACACAGACAGCACCCGAGGTCAGGATCAAACCTGGATCTCTGACACTGTGAGGCAACTGAACCATCCTATCACCAACTGGAGAGCGATCCTGACCTACCAATTATCCCATTGGAGACCCTCGGGCTGTCTTTAATCGGATTTTGCTGGATTTTATCTTGCAATAAACATGATTCCGTTTGTCATGTATCTGTTAACTGTGGATGGCTTGATTGTAATCACGAACAGTCTTTCTGCTGACTGGATAGGATGCAACAAAAAAGCTTTTCACTACACCTTGGTACATGTGACAATAATAAACCAAACTAAACCAAACAAAATGTTCTCCATTCTGAGAAGAAAAAGCGAGCCTTCTTAATCTTTCCACAGTCTATTAGTATAGGCTGTATTTATTTCCCACCAGAAAAATATTCAGAAGTTTACCAGACATTGCACATGAAAAATTCTTCATGAACTTTGGAGTTCCCCCTGCATTCCAGTGACACTGTAACGTTACAGATGAATCTTTGACTAGTGAACAATTTGCCTGCTTTGAGGCATCACTTGGTGAGTTAGAGAGGGAGAATATTTGTCCTCTCTTAGCCAGTCATTGTTGGGATGTAATCCCCATCCACACTCCATTGCTACTAGCAATGCAGTGTTGCATTGTTAGAGATGCCATTGATTGGAACGAAGTAATATGTTTGGTCTAACAGGAGATAATTATTTATTTGTGATCTGTTTTCATAAGTTCTTAAGTCATAGGAGCAGAATTAGGCCATTCGTCCCATCGGGTCTACTCCGCCATTCAATCATCTATCAAATATCTAATTCATATATCTTTCCATCTCAACCCCATTCTCCTATCATCTCACCATAACCCCTGACACCCTTATTAATCAAGAACTTGTCAATCTCCACTTTAAAAATACCCAATGACTTGGCCCCCACAGCCTCCTGTGGCAATGAATTCCAGAGATTCACCACTCTCAGACTAAAGAAATTCCTCCTCATCTCTTTTCTAAAGGTATGTCCTTTTATTCTGAGGCTGTGCCCTCTGGTCCTAGACTCTCCCACTAATGGAAATATCCTGTACGCATCCACTCTATCCTGGGTTTTCAGTATTCGGTAAGTTTCAATGAGATCCCCCCCTTATCCTTCTAAACTCCAGCGAGTACAGGTCTAGTGCTGTCAAGTGCTCATCATACGTTAACCCAATCATCCCAGGGACCATTCTCGTAAAATATTGTAAATGTAAATGAGTCTGCTGGGGTCTAAAGAACCTTTTTTGAAGCTGACATTTGAAATCTCTAACCTGAGTATAATTGCAACAATTTCAGCTATTCCAAATTTGCAGCAAAAATTGTTCCCCCCCTCCTACATGGAAAGACCTTGTTTTAATGCCAACCTTTTAATTATTTTCTTAAAACAGCAACCCATATAATGTTTTTGTTTTTTCTGGAAACTAACTGCCCTAACTGTTTGAGATGAAAATACTTTCTGCAGCAGTCAGCTCTGAAGACTGGACTTAGTGTGTGTATGGATCTAACCCCTGTAGACGTCACACTTCATGGTTGGGATCACAATGAGCTATTCAAGATGGTTCCTCCAACTTTGCTTGTGGGGTGACAAGGAATGTGTTCACCAAGCTACTCCCGTTGGGCGTTAGGGCTTCCAGTGTTTTATTTTCCACAGGGGGAAGATAATGCAGCTCAGGTTAATTTTCCCCGCAGTTGGAAGACCAACACAGTAGCTACTCATTACAAACAAAGCACAGAATAATATAGTCCTTCGGCCCTCAATGTCCTTGCCTAGCCTGACGCCAAGTTAAATGAATCCCCTATGCTTGCACTTAACCCATATCTTTATCTTTACCTGCAGGCCCATGTGTCTAACCAAGGCCTCTTAAATGCCACTATCTATTGTAGAAAATAAATAACCAGGGTAAAGGTCAGCACAGGAACAGGCCCTTCAGCCCACAATGTCCATGTCAAGCATAATGCCAAGTTAAATTAATCTCCTCTGCCTGCATGTGATCCATATCCCTCCTTTCCGAGCATATCCATGTACCTATTTAAAAGCCTCTCAAAAGGCACTATCGTATCTGCCTCCAGAGACCCGGGTTCCATCCTGACCTCGACTTCTGTCTGTGTGGAGTTTGCACATACTCCCTGTGACCGCAGCACAGTGGCACACCGGTAGAATTGCTGCCTTACAGCGCCAGAGACCCGGGTTCGATCCTGACCTCGGGTGCTGTCTGTGTGGAGTTTACACGCTCTCCCTGTGACAGCGTGGGTCTCCGGGTGTTCCAATTTCCTCCTACATCCCAAAGGCCTGCAGGCCCATAGGTTAATTGGCCCTCAGTAAATTGCCCCCTAGTGTATTGGGAATGGATGAGAAAGTGGGATAAAATTGAACTAGTGTGAACGGGTGATCAATGGTTGGCATGGGCCGAAGGGCCTGTTTCCATGCTGTTAAAACAATGAAGGGGTCCCATGAAGGGTGTTTTGGACATGTTAAACTGCATCCCTAGTACATGGAATCTCACTATAGAACAGAAAAGGACATTTGGCCCATAGTGTCTGTGAAGAACATGATGTCAAGGTAAACTAACCTATGTCATCTCACTTTCTCATCCACCCCAACTACACACCAGGGACAAGTTACAGAGGGCCAACTAACCTACAAACCTGCAGTCCTTTGGGATGCGGGAGGACATTGGTGCACGCGGAAGAAACCCATGCGGTCACAAGGAGAACGTGCAAACTCCGCACACACAGACAGCATCCCAGGTCAGGATCGAACCAGGATCTGCGGTGTTGTGGGGCGGCGGCTTTCCCAGCTGTACCACCGTGCCGCCACTTTCTATGGCTTTATCCTTCATTTCAGCCGTGCAGTTGCAGTCAGGGGCTCCCACAATAGGGCGGGATCTGGAGGCTCAGGTTAACCCTGGGAGAATGTCAACTGCTATGGATTTAGTTTAGTTGACTTTATTGTCACGTGTACCTGCATGCTAACCTGAGAGCAGAAAGACTGTCCATGATTACAATCACACTGTCCACAGTGTACTGATGCAGCATAAAGGGAATAAAGTTTAGTGCAATATACAGCCCAGTAAAGTCCGATTACAGATAGTCTGATGGTCTCCAATGAGGTAGCTGGAAGGTCAGTTCTGCTCTCTAGTTGGTGATTGGATAGTTTAGCATAGTTTATCGTCAGGTGTACCGAGGTACAGTGAAAAGCTTTCTTTACATGCTATGGTTGTGTGGATGGTTCAGTTGCCAGATAACACCTAGGAAGAAACTTTCCCTGAGTCTGGGGGTATGTGATTTAACATTTCTGTTCCTCTTGCCTAATGGGAGAGGGGAGAAGAGGGAGTGACTGGGGTGAGACTGGTCCTTGATTATTCTGTTGGCAGCATGAAGTGTAGATGGAGTCAACGGAAGGGAAGGTTGGTTTGCGTGATGGTCTGCGCTGCGTCCACAACTCTCCGCAATTTTTTGCGGTCTTGGATGGAGCTGTGTTGTTGAGGAGCAGAGGGTGGAGACAGTGAATCCTCCATCTGCAACGTTTCTGGCTGCATCAATGTCCCAGTAGATGCGAACACCAGCTCCCCAAAGAAAGCCACCTCTGTGAGAACTGGCAACCGGCATCACTAACACATTATAGTCAGCCTCACATCAGGGAGGGCACGACTTTAACAAGGCTTGCTTATACTAGCTGCTGTTAAGTTTATTAAAGGGAGCATAGAGATATAGGAGCATCCGGTCCAGCTTCTCAGCTGTGCCTGAAGTGACTATAAACTTGGATTCAGTCAGATGGCGAGGCGCTGACTGACGGAATGACAGATCATGCACAAGAGATTCAATGACAGAGCTGTCGCTGAGGTACAGCCAGAACTCAAACCTCAACCGTTTCAATGGTTCAATGGTACTTTATTGCCACATGTACATAGCTACAGTGAAATTCATATTTTTGCAACCAGTTCTGTAAAAATCTTGAGTTTGATTTTGAGTTTAGTTTATTGTCACGTGTATCGAGGTACAGCAAAAAGCTTTTGTTGCGTGCAGGGGCGGAAATCCTGGGGGGTACAGGGGGGACACGTCCCCCTCATGCTTTGAGAGGTGGGGGATGAACCCCCCCATGTTTTGTAATCCGGACTTTATCAGCCGCTTTCTAAGGGCTGAATCGGCCCGTTCGCGGGGCCTTTCAACGCCCAGCGCGGCTTAAAATCAAGCTGCTGCATCGAGGCGATCAAGGCGATCGAGGCTCCCGATGTTGAAGCACCCGCCGGACGATGAAAGACCCCATGAACGGGCCGATTCAAGCCCCACGATTCAGGGCGGACGAAGCTGCTGCTGCTGTTGCCCACGGCTGAAGCCTCGCGTGTGTGCTCATGCACGCACCTGCGTGCATGCCCATGCGCACGTGCGGCCGCCAAGAAATTGTGTACCCCGCATGTTTTGACAGCGATTTCCGTGCCTGGTTGCGTGCTAACCAGTCAGCGTAAAGACAATACATGATTACAATCGAGCCATCCACAGTGTACAGATACATGATAAAGGGAATAATGTGAATAAGGTTTAGTGCAAGATAAAGTCCAGTAAAGTCCGATCAAAGATAATCTGAGGGTCTCCAGTGAGGTAGATACTAGCTCATGACTGCTCTCTCGTTGTGGGTAAGATGGTTCAGTTACCTGATAACAGCTGGGAAGAAACTGTCCCTGAATCTGGAGGTTTGTGTTTTCACACGTCTGTGCCTCTTGCCTGTTGGAAGATGGGAGAAGGGGAGTGGCTGGTGTGTGACTCATCCTTGATTATGCTGCTGGCCTTGCTGAGGCAGCGTGATGTGTAGACGGAGTCAATGGAAGGGAGGTTGGTTTGTGTGATGGTCTGGGCTGCTTCCACAATTCTCTACAATTTCTTGCGGCTTGGATGGAACTGTTCCCAAACCATGTTGTGATGCATCCTGATACAATGCTTTCTATGGCGCATCTGTAGCAATTGGTGAGAGTTGTTGAGGGCATGCCGAACTTCTTAAGTCTCCTAAGGAAGTAGAGGTGTCGGTGTGCTTTTTTGGCCATAGCTTCAATATGGGTGGTCCACGACAGGTTTTTGGTAATGTTTACTCCTAGGATTTTACTCCCAGGAATCTTGCCATACATAGACACAATCATTCTTAAGTACAAGAGTGAACAAGGGAATAACGTGAATAACGTTTAGTGCAAGATACAGTAAAGTCCAGCATTTATTACTTTAATTATGTTCTTCTTAATCTCCTCACCAATCTGTCAAAATGTTATTCCCTTTATCCTGTATATAGACACTGTGGATGGCTCGATTGTAATCATGTACAGTCTTTCCGCTGACTGGTTCGCATGCAACAAAAAGTGTTTCACTGTACCTCGGTACACATGACAATTAACTAAGCTAAACTAAGCTAAACTAAGCCAGGCTGAACTAAACCAAGCTAAACCAAACAAATCTAAAATGCTTGCATAGAACACAAAGTACTAGAGTAACTCAGCAGGTCAGGCAGCATCTCTGGAGAACATGGATAAGTGACGTTTCAGGTTGGGACATTTCTTCAGACTGATGATAGGTTCCTGGTCCGGGATGTCAGCTATCCACGTTCTCTAGAGATGCTGCCTGACCGACTGAGTTACTCCAGCACTTTGTGTCTTCAGCTCTATGACTCAAAAATATTGCGTTGTTTTACGACAAGATGCGAAGCACTCTGTCCATTCCCCTCAACCAAGGGCTGGCTGAATGACATTGTGACTCAATTTTAAATCTCCCCATCTATCGTTTCAAATGACGCCATGACCTTTTGACTCGCAGGCAAGAGTTCCAAACCGCACACCCAATGCGGACACCCGATGAAGCTCCAACAAATGGAGTAAACGGGTTATGTCCATGAGAGGAATGCTATCTTGGCAGAAGATGATATTATCAACATATTCCATAGCTTGCACCACAAATGTGTCCTCTCCAAGGTTAAGGCCTTTGGCATCTCTCTGCGTGTAAGACTAACAAGCTCTCAAGCATAGCCGCATGAAGAAAGATGTTTCCCACCCCCACATCTGACACAACTAAAGCTATGTCAACTCAGAGACCTCGATAAATAAGACGGCTGGGGCTGGCTGCTGTCAGTCTTGGCTTCGTGACAAGTCTACTCAAGCGTGAGACAGAGGATTGTGAGTTCATATCTCATGCTGTAGAGCAAATCTCCACTGACAGATATTGGGGAATGCTGCACTGTTATGAGGTGCCATCTTTAGACTTTAGCGGTACAGCGCGGAAACAGGCCCTTCAGCCCACCAAGTAGCGTGCTGACCAGCGATCACCCTGTACACTAGCACTATCCTACACACTAGGGACAGTTTACAATTTTACAGAAGTCAATTAATCTACTAACACGTGCGTCTTTGGAGTGTGGGAAGAAACCGGCGCACCTGTGAAAAACCCGAGCGGTCACAGGGAGAATGTACAAATGCCATACGGACAGCTCTTGTAGTCAGGACCGAACCCGGGTCTCTGGCACTGTGAGGGAGCAGCTTACTGCTGCGCATTGTGCCGCCCCTTCTAAACGAAAAATTAACAAGAATCTCCGAAATGAAAATATACAACAAAATGACTCCGTTGGCAAAAAATATACATGAACCTTTCCATCAGGCAAGAGGTACAGAAGTGTGAAAACGCACACCTCCAGTTTCAGAGAATTTCTTCCCAGCTGTTATCAGGCAACTGAACCATCTTATCACCAACTAGATAGCGGTCCTGATCTCCCGTCTACCTCATTGGAGATCCTCAGACTATCTTAGATTGGACTTTACTGGACTTTATCATGTATCTGTACACTGTGGGTGGCTCGATTGTGATCATGTGCAGTCTTTCCGCTGACTAGTTAGCATACAACAAAAGCTTATGAGAGGGAGGAAGGGGAAGAGAGAGAGAGAGAGAGAGAGAGAGAGAGAGGGAGAGGGAGAGGGAGAGGGAGAGGGAGAGAGGGAGAGAGGGAGAGAGGGAGAGAGGGAGAGAGGGAGAGAGGGAGAGAGGGAGAGAGGGAGAGAGGGAGAGAGGGAGAGAGGGAGAGAGGGAGAGAGGGAGAGAGGGAGAGAGGGAGAGAGGGAGAGAGGGAGAGAGGGAGAGAGGGAGAGAGAGAGAGAGAGAGAGAGAGAGAGAGAGAGAGAGAGAGAGAGAGAGAGAGAGAGAGAGAGAGAGAGAGGAGAGAGAGAGAGAGAGAGAGAGAGAGAGAGAGAGAGAGAGAGAAGAGAGAAGAGAGAAAGAGAGAAAGAGAGAAAGAGAAAGAGAGAAAGAGAGAAAGAAAGAAAGAAAGAAAGAAAGAAAGAAAGAAAGAAAGAAAGAAAGAAAGAATGAAGATCCTCAGCTCTCTAAATAGTTTAGTCATGTCCCACTAATACCCTGTGACTCATTAATGGAACAATTGAATAATTCATATCTCACACCCTGCCACAGCCACTTTCTGTGTGAGAAAATCAATATTTCCCAGAAATATGGCACCATTGAAATGTGGCTCTTGTTGTTGTCCCAGGACCCAAATCTAAGGGGGTACATATCTCCCTCGTGGTGGTGACGAGGGAGATGTGTACCCTGCCTTAGTGAAGGTGACCAGAGCTGTGGGAAGAGGTCCAGAGAGACAGTGTGTGCAGAGGAGCAGGACCTTTGTACTCTGCAGGTATAGATGCGACTTCTCATGAGATGAATATAGAAGTTGCGAGGTCATGTTGCTGTTGTACAAGACATTGGTGAGGCCACATTTAACGTAATGTGTTCACTTTTGGTCCTCCTATTATAGGAAAGATGTTATCAAACTGGAAAGGATGCAGAGAAGAATTACGAGGATGGTGCCAGGACTCGAGGGCCTGAGCTATAGGGAGAGGTTGAGCAGACTAGGACTTTATTCTTAGGCAAGCAGAAGGATGAGGGGTGATATTATAGAAGTGTACAAAATCATGAGAGAAATGAATAGGGTAAATGCACAGTTGGGGAAAGGAGAACCAGAGGACATAGGTTTAAGATGAGGGGGGAAAGATTTAATAGACAACTGAGGGGTAATTTTTTTACACAAAAGGTGTTGTGTGTATGGAACGAGCTGCCGGAGGGAGTTGTTGAGGCAGGTACTATCACAACATTTAAAAGAACTTTTGGACAGATACATGGATAGGACAGGTTTGGAGAATATATGGGCCAAATGAGGGCAGGTGGGACTAGTGTAGATGAGGCATGTTGGTTTGTGAGGGCAAGTTGGGTCTGTTTCCATGCTGTAAGAGTCTATGACTCTTCTCCCCACCCTCTGCCTGATCTGGGTGGGACGGGCACACAGGGACGGCTCACTGAGACAATCCCACCGTTGTGTTAGTTTTAGTTTTAGAGAAACAGCGTGGAACCTGGCCCTTCGGCCCAAGGGTCCATGCTGAACTGCGATCACCCGCACAGTAGTTATATCCTGCACACTAGGGACAATTTGCAGAAGCTAATTAACCTACGCACCCGCACATCTTTGGAATTTGGGAGGACACCAGAGCATCCGGAGTAAACCTAGATGGTCACAGGGAGAACGTGCATACTCCATACAGACAGCACCCTAGTTTAGGTTCGAACCCGGGTCTCTGGCGCTGTGAGGCAGCAACTCCACTGTGTCGCCCCAAGGGAGAAGGGATTCCACACTGTGCAACTCAACCCTACCACCATCGCTTCAGCACATTGATCCACGACCAACCTGCCCCAGGTAATACCCATATTGTATGTCACCCCCAAAGCACACCTGTACACCAACCACCCAGAAATCACCAGTAATGGGCCTGTCCCACTTAGGCGAGTTTTCAGCGGACTGCCGGCGACTGTCAAGTTGCCGGCACTCGCCTGAAAAACCGGGACCTGGAACGGCGACTGTCAGACTGGAACACACACACAAACACATCGCAAAGGCGGAGGCCAGGGCAAGCGGGGGGAGCGCTGTCTGAAATTCACACGGTGCAAAGCCAAGGTGATACAGAGACACACCGCGATGAACAGGAAGGTTGGCGCTGAAATTAAGACGGCTAGCACAGTGTACGGAAGTCCTTTAAAAGAGGGGGGGAGAGGAGACGGGGGAGAAGGAGTGAAGACAACTTTTAAGAAGCCAGACAACTTTTAAGAAGCCAGAGATACACAGCTGTGAAGTTCGGCGGACATTTAACATTACCGGTCGGTTATCCTTGGTTCTGAAAACTCCTGCTTATGTTTTTTTCCCCCAATGAGCCAATGAAATAGACCGGTCAGCAAAAGCGATTAACTAAAACTTCCTACGACTACCCCGACTACCTACAACTACATGGCGACCCCACTACAACTGCACCTACGACTACAGGATTATCGATTATCTCCATGGTGACCAATTTTTGGTCGGAGAATATTTTTCAACATGTTAACCATATAACCATATAACAATTACAGCACGGAAACAGGCCATCTCGGCCCTTCTAGTCCGTGCCGAACACTTACTCTCACCTAGTCCCATCTACCTGCACTCAGACCATAACCCTCCATTCCTTTCCCGTCCATATACCTATCCAATTTATTTTTAAATGATAAAATCGAACCTGCCTCCACCACTTCCACTGGAAGCTCATTCCACACAGTTACCACTCTCTGAGTAAAGAAGTTCCCCCTCATGTTACCCCTAAACTTCTGTCCCTTAATTCTCAAATCATGTCCTCTTGTTTGAATCTCCCTTACTCTCAATGGAAAAAGCTTATCCACGTCAACTCTGTCTATCCTTCTCATCATTTTAAAGACCTCTGTCAAGTCCCCCCTTAACCTTCTGCGCTCCAAAGAATAAAGACCTAACTTGTTCAACCTTTCTCTGTAACTTAGGTGCTGAAACCCAGGCAACATTCTGGTAAATCTCCTCTGTCTCTATTTTGTTGACATCTTTCCTATATTTGGCGACCAAAACTGTACACCATACTCCAGAATTTTCCTCACCAATGCCTTGTACAATTTTAACATTACATCCCAACTTCTATACTCAATGCTCTGATTTATAAAGGCCAGCACACCAAAAGCTTTCTTTACCACCTTCAGGGAACCATGCACAGTTATTCCTAGATCCCTCTGTTCAACTGCATTCCTCAATTCGCTACCATTTACCATGTACGTCCTATTTCATTATCCACAACACCACCTATCTTAGTATCATCTGCATACTTACTAATCCAATTTACCACACCATCATCCAGATCATTGATGTATATGACAAACAACAGTGGACCCAACACAGATCCCTGAGGCACCCCACTAGTCACCGGCCTCCAACCTGACAAACAGCCATCCACCATTACTCTCTGGCAACTCCCATTTTGCCACTGTTGAATCCATCTTGCTACTCCACCATTAATACCCAACAATTGAACCTTCTTAACCACCTTCCATGTGGAACCTTGTCAAAGGCCTTACTGAAGTCCATATAGACAACATCCACTGCTTTACCCTCATCAATTTCCCTAGTAACCTCTTCAAAAAGTTCAAGAAGATTAGTCAAACATGACCTTCCAGGCACAAATCCATGTTGACTGTTCCTAATCAGACCCTGTTTATCCAGATGCTTATATATATTATCTCTAAGTATCCTTTCCATTAATTTGCCCACCACTTACGTCAAACTAACAGGTCTATAATTGCTAGGTTTACTCTTAGAACCCTTTTTAAACAATGGAACAACATGCGCAGTACGCCAATCCTCCGGCACCATTCCCGTTTCTAATGACATTTGAAATATTTCTGTCATAGCCCCTGCTATTTCTACACTAACTTCCCTCAATGTCCTAGGGAATATCCTGTCAGGACCTGGAGACTTATCCACTTTTATATTTGTACAAAAGTGTCAGTACTTCCTCTTCTTTGAATCTCATAGTTTCCATAGCTACTGTTGAAAAATTTATGGCAACCATACTGAGGCCACGACTAGTTCCCAGAATGCGGGAACTCCTCGCGACCATGAGGGAGGAGACTCACCAGAGACCACCAGCGAACATGTGACGACTATGTGGCGAGCGCAGAGTCTCCTGCACTCGCCTAAAAGGTCGCCTAAGTGGGACAGGCCCATAAGTTTCACCAGCAATTTGTTCTGGACTCACCATATTGAAGCAAGAAAGCACACGAATGCCTCTACTTCCTTAGAAAACTTAGGAAGTTCACATGTTCCCAACAACTCTCACCAACTTCTACAGATGGCTCCATAGGAAAATATTATCCAGGAGCATCACAGCATGATTTGGGAACAGCTCCATCCAAGACCGCAAGAAATTCAGAGTTGTGGACGTAGACCACAGCAAACCAACCTCCCTTCCATTGACTCCATCTACACTTCACGCTGCCTCGACAAGGACACCAGCATAATCAAGGATCAGACTCAACCCGGTCACTCCCTCTTCTCCCCTCTCCCATCGGGCAAGAGACACAGAAATGCGAAAGCACACACCTCCAGATTCAGGACAGTTTCTTCCCAGCTGTCATCAGGCATATGAACCATCCTATCACAAACTAGAGAACAGTCCTGAGCTACCATCTACCTCATTGCAGACCCTCGGACTATCTTTAATCGGACTTTACTGGACCTTATCTTGCACTATATGTTATTCCCTTTATCCTGTATCTGTACACTGTGGACAGCTCGATTCTAATCAAGTATAGCCTTTCTGATGACTGGATAGCACACTATATATAGCTTTACACTGTACCTCGATATGTGTGACAATAAACATTGGCACAGCCGGTAGAGCTACTGCCTCACAGCACCATAGACCCATGGTTCGATCCTGACCTCAGATGCTGTCTATACGGAGTTTGCACGTTCTCCCCTGTAACCACGTGGGTTTCCTCCAGGTGCATCACATGTGTGCATCCTCCCACATCCCAAAGACGCGCAGGTTTGTAGGTTAATTGGCCCTCTGTCAATTGCCCCTAGTATGTTAGGAGCGGATGAGACAGTGGGATAACATAGACCATTGACCACCAGAACAGATGATAAGTGGTCAGCAGGGTCTCAGTGGGCCGAAGAGTCTGCTTCCCTGCTGTATTTCTAAACTAATTTAAATAGCCAATGCCTACAGGTGCTGTCTGTATGGAGTTTGTAGCTTCTCCTCGAGATCGCGAGGGTTTTCTTCGAGTGCTCCTGGTTCCTCCTACATTCAAAAGACATACTAGTTCGTAGGTTAATTTGCTTTGGTAAAGATTGTAAATGGCCCCTGGTATGTAGGATTGTGCTCGTGTACGGGCTGATCGCTGGTCGGCGTGGACTCGCTGGGCTGAAGGGCCTGCTTCCATGCTGTATCTCTAAACTAACCTAAACTAAACTAAATTTAACATAAATAACAATCCTGCATTATTAAAATCTTTCTGAAAAATGATCTTCAAACAGTTTTTTTAGTTTTAAAGATTCTTCAGCATGGAAAGTGTTCTAGACTTCCCGAACTGGCAGACAGACCAAAAACTGGGCTATTGACCACTCTTGGCCGGTGGGTCAGACCTGCCTGTGGTAAAAAACAAGGTGGCTGACTCCCATCTGCCTACCCTCGACCACAACCACAGTCTAGACTGACACCGACGAGAGGATGGAGAAGCTGTACGCTCAACATCGAAGCTCGTTGATACATAAAAGGACACAAAGTGCTGGCGTAACTCAACGGGTCAGGCAGCATCTGTGGAGGGAATGGGCAATGAGGTTTCAGGTCAAGGCGCTTCTTCAGATTGGAATGGAGGAAATGTAATAAAAAGAACCTGCGGATGCTTTGCTTGCGTTAATTCAGCCAAAGACCACTCTAGCTTCTGACCCCTCAGTTTCCTGAGACCAGACCCCAAATGTGCATGCTCTATTGTAGAAACAAGGAACTGCAGATGCTGGTTTACAAAAATAAAGAGACACTAAATGCTGGAGTAACTCAGTGGGTCAGGGAGCATCTCAAGAGGACATGGATAGGTAACGCTTTGGGTCGGCACCTTTCTTCAGACTGATTGTATAGCGGTGTGGGGGAGGGATGGAGAAGAAAGGCGGAAGACCAGTACCTTATAAAGCCTCAGCATTACACCTCTGTTTTCCTATTGTAGCCCTCTCGAAATAAATGCTAGCTTTACATTGCATCGCACTGATGGAACGATCGTCTTATTCATGCCATGTTGAAGTCAACTGGGAAGAGTGGCGATGAGCCAATGACAGTATTGAGATAAAGAGCTAATAGATTCAGGCACAAATAAATATTTGCTATATGCATAATTTTTTTAATTTTCTTTAGATGCCTTAGTAAATAAAATATAGCGATATTAAGGGAAGTTATCGAAATGATTTTTTTGGGCAGCAAAAGTCAAAATTGGGGCCAAAGAATGTCCTGTAAAAAGGGGACTCTTGTATGTTTCTCAAAACATTTCTGGTTAAGACGCAGTAATGAACCAAAACGGATTATTGAAGGCAATGCATGGTGCAGATATCTGGGGATTGATGTGTTTGTGTGTGTGATGGAGAGAATCACGATCAGTTTGGGAAGGTAAGATACCCGATGGGAGTGTGGAGAGGGATACAGATAACGTGATTCTTAGTGAGTTTACCAGAGTGATGCCTGGAAAAGAGGGTATTAGCTACAGGGTGAGATTGGACAGACTTGGATTGTTTTCTCTGGAATGCCAGCGCTTGAGGGGGAGACCTGATAGAAGTATATAATATTATGAGGGGCATAGATGGGATAGACAGTCAGAACCTTTTTCCCAGGGTGGAAATGTTAAAGGCTGGAGGTTGGACAGACTTGGATTGTATTCTCTTGGACGGCAAAGGTTGAGGGAAGACCCGATAAAGGTATGCAAAATTATGAGAGGCTTAGATACGGTAGACAGAACCTTTTTGCCAGCGTGGAAATGTCAAAGACTAGAGGGCATAGCTTTAAGGTGAGAGGGACAAAGTTTAAGGAAGATGTGCGGGGCAAGATTTTTACACAGAGGGTGGTGAGTACCTGGAATGTGCTCCCAGGGTAATGTCATAAGGTCATAAGGAATAGGAGTAGAATTAGGCCATTCGGCCCATTAAGTCTACTCCGCCATTCAATCATGGCTGATCTATCTCTCCCTGGGGTGGTGGTGGAGGCAGATACGATGGTGGCATTTAAGAGGCTTTTAGATAGGCACATGGATATGCAGGGAAGGGATATGCAGGCAGAGGCGACTAGTTTAGCTTGGCTTCATGTTCAGCATAGACATTGTGGGCTGAAGGGCCCGTTGTTGTGCTGTACTTTTCTACGTTCTATATTTGGGGTTTTAAATATACTTGCTGGAGTCTGAGATTACAATCTTAACTATCTCTTTTACAGTGACTGTGTCTCATTCAGGGCTGGTCTTGTTTCATGAAGGAGGCCGTTTCAGTCATAAAGACCCTTTCAGAGAAAGGAAATGGCCAACTGCAAGCTTCCCCCCCCCCCTCACCCACCCCCCTCCTGCACCGCACCCCGCCTCACACCAGCCCCTCCCCCCCCCCCCCCGTACACCGTTGTGGAGGAGTTAACCCCCTCTCTCCCACACTGCGTGCCGTGATTGTGCCATAGGTCTCTCCACCCACAGCTGCTCTGTGAGAGACACAACATCTGCAAGGCCTGCCAGGAGCCAAGTGTTTGAAAGGCAAATAAAAAGAGAAAGGCAGCCAGTCTAACATCAGCATTTCTTCTTGCTTGGAATGCGTCTAACAAATTGAACATAAACATGAAGATTAAGAAAAGAATCCTTCCTCTCTCCTTTCCTATGCTTTTATTTTATCCCTCTTACTTTCCATTTGTTTTCTCTCTACCTAAACCAAGGCTATAGAGAGGAGATCCTATCCACTAGTTCGATCCTATACACCAGGGACAATTTACAGAAGCCAATTAACCTACACACCCGCACGTATTTGAAGCGTAGGAGGAAACCGGAGCACCCAGAGAAACCCCACGCGGTCACAGAGAACATATAGACAGCAACTGTTGTCAGGATCGAACCCAGATCCCCGCCGCTGTAAGGCAGCAACTCTACCGCTGCGCCACTGTGCCATCCTCTCCCCTTTCCTATGCTTATATTTTATCCTTCTTGCTTCCATTTGCTTTCTCTTCCTAAACTATGGACCATAGAGAGAACGCCCCTAAGACCTAGGTGACCAGAGATGTAGATAGTTGGCTATACATCTCTTTGGGACGTCCCGAGGTTATAGAGTCATGGAATCACACAGCACGGAAACAGGGCCTTGGGCCCGACTCACCAGTGCCGACTAAGATGCCCTACCTCAGCTAGTCCCATTTACCCATGTTTGGTCCATATCGCTTTAGAATTTAGTGTTTACAGATACAGCGTGGAAACAAGCCCTTCATCCCACCGTGTCCGCGTCAACCAACAATCGCCCCGTATACTAGTTCGATCCAACAAACTAGGGGCAATTAACCTACAAACTTGCACGTCTTTGGAATGTGGGAGGGAACTGGAGCACCCAGAGAAAACCCACACGATCACAGTACAGACTCCACATAGACAGCACCTGAGGTCAGGATCTGTAAACTGTAAAGCTGTAAATTCCACTCTGTATCTCTAAACTAAACTAAACTAAACTAAACTAAACTAAACTAAACACTGCCTGACCTTCTGACTAATCTCCAGCAAACCATCCCCATTTAATAATGAGCCAATAGGGTTAGTGGTACTGTACAATGGGTAGATTTTATTTCAGCAACATGGAATCAACAAGGAATCTGAAGAAGGGTCTTGATCGTTCCATAAATGCTGCCTCACCCGCTGAGTTTCTCCAGCATTTTTGTCTACCTTTGATTTTCCAGCATCTGCAGTTCCTTCTTAAACAGGTATTTGTTAACAGTAAGTTTTATACTCAAATGTTTCCAAAGTTCCTCATTAACATAGTAATACACTAATACAGCACCCTCGCTGTCACACAGGAGACCAGGGTTCAATTCCCCGACAGGGTGATTGTTTTCTAGATGAAACAGTGGAGCAGCACCAGAGACCTCATCAACCATTGATCACTAGTTCCCACTAGTTCTATGTTATTCCACTTTTGTATTCACTCCCTACACACTAGGGGGAACTTACAGAGGGCCAATTAAATCCTACAAACCTGCACATCTTTGTGGGATGTGGGAGGAAACTAGAGGAACGGAAAACCCACGCGGTCGCAGGGAGAATGTGCTAACTCCACACACAGACAGCACCTAAAGTCAGGATTGAACCTGGGGCTCTCTGGTGCTGTGAGGCAGCAGCTCTACCAGCTGCGCCACCGTGCGGCCCATAGACATTCAAGATTTTGTTTTTATAAAGACATACATAGCACGCAACAAAAGTGTATCTGTACACCGTGGACGACTCGATTGTAATCATGTATTGTCTTTCCGCTAACTGGTTAGCAAGCAACTAAACGCTTTTCGCTGTACCTTGGTACACGTGACAATAAACGAAACTAAACTAAAAAAACATACTGCCAACACTTGATTGTCTTCCGATTTTTTAATTGTCGTGATATTACTCCTTTTATAAAGGGTTCTAGCGTTTCCCAGTGACAGCTCATGTCTGTTCTGTGTTCTACGTTGGATAAATGTACCAACAGTTTCCTGCTTCCTGACTCTCTCCTTTCTTGAATCGTGCCATTACATTTGCGGTTTTCCATTCCTCTGGAGCTGCCCCAAAATAGCAGGAATTTTTGGAAGATTACAAGGCATCCACTATCTCTCCGGCAACCTCCTCCAAGACCCTCGGTCAAGGGGGCCTGTGTGCGGTGTGGAGGGCGGCTGGTGGGGTGTGGGAGGGAGGCGCGAGTCCGGTCTGGAGGACAGAGCGATCGTTGTGTTCGGGGGGGGGGGGGGGAGGGCGGAGGGGGAATAAAGGCAGTGTCAAGGGCATCATTGGCATGGGATCACTCCAGCGGCGGGTTACAGCGCCAAGAACCCAGACAATATCATGAAGTGAACAAAACAGAAGGGTTATATCTGACTGTGCCTTGCAATTCTCAAGTGATGCTGGCTGAATTTACTGAATACAGGACATGTTCTATCCAGCTATTTATCTTTTCTGTTGGGACTGGTTCCAATCTGCAGTTCCAGTTTAATTTTTGCATTTTTTGATCTAATATATAAATCAGCTTAATGGGTTTTCCTAATGCTTTAAGATGTTAATCATGCGAAACAAAATTGTGCCTAATTTAACAATCTTGCACAACAGGGAGTGAAGTGATTGATTCATTGATTGAACTATACAACATGAAACAGGCCCTTCAGCCCAATGAGTCCAATATATCAATCAGTTTAATGGATTCTCCTAAGGCTGTGAGATGTTATTCAAGCTAAATGAAATTGGGTCTAATTTAGTAATCCAACATGACAGGGAGGGAAGCATTGCTTGATGAATTGATTGGAAGATACAGCATGGAAATAGGCCATTCAGCCCACCGAGTCCAAGCCGACCATCAATCACCCGTTCACACTAGTTCCAAGTTGTCCGACTTTCTCATCCACTCCCTACACACTAGGGGCAAGTTACAGAAGTCGATTAACCTACAAACCTGTACGTCATTGGAGTGTGGGAGGAAACAGGAGCACCCAGAGGAAACCCACGCAGGCACAGGGATAACGTGCAGACTCCACACAGACAGCACTAGAGGTCAGGGTCAAATCCGGGTCTCTGGCGCTGTGAGGCAGCAACTCTACCAGACTCTAGAGCATGAAGCCTACATATTATACTTTACTACCCTGAAGGAGATACCTGTCCACTCTGGCCTCTCTCTTGATGTCTTTGAGTTTCTCTCTCACTCCTCTCTCTGATGCACCTCCTCTTCTCTCCCTCTTTTTTTTCCTTTTCTGTTTTTCTTTCATTCCCTCCAATTGTTTTCTCCTTTCTATTTCTTCCTTCTCACTCTCTCTCTCTGACACACTTTCTCTCTCTCCTCTCACTCTCCCTCTCTTTCTTTTTTGCTCCATCTTTTCTCGCTCTCTATTTCTCCATCTCTTTGTTGCACTTTCTCTCTTCCATTCTCTCTCTCTTTCCCCTTTCTCTTTTTCTCTCCTCCCTTTCTTTCTCTCTGCTTCTCCTTCTCTGATACACTGTCCTCTTCTCTCACATTCATTTCCTTTCCCATTCCCTTTCAATTTTTCTTTCCTTCATTCCCTTTCTCTCTCTCTCTTTCTATTTCTCCTTCTATATCTCTTTCTCCCTCTGTCATTCACACTCTACCTCTCATTTTCTCCCGAACACTCATATCCAGGAAACTCATTTCCAAGAACCGCCTGAAGCAACGAATCCTAAGAAAACTATCCAGAACGTAGAAGGTGAAAGAGATCCCCAGAAATTCTGCGTAAGGAAATACTGATCCAACCATTTCTTGGCAAACTGCAGTATCTGAGTGCTAGAGAGCATACACGAGGTAGCATCTGAATGAAACTCATAGTAACTGGAATTAGAAAGAAGATGGGTTTAGCTGGAAAGTACACAAAGTGCTGGAGTAACTCAGCAGGTCAAGCAGCATCTCCGGAGAACATGGGTAGATGACTTGGATCAATGATTTGGATGAGAACATACAGGGCAAGATTAGTAAGTTTGCTGATGATACATAAGTTCGTGGTTTTGCAGATAGTGAAGATGGTTGTGAACGATTGCAGCAGGATTGGCCAGGTGTGCGGAGGAATGGTTGATGGAATTTAATACAGAGAAGTGTGAGGTGTTGCATTTTGGGACATCGAACAAGGGAGTTCCTACACAGTAAATGGGCGGCCTCTGGGTAGTGTTGTAGAGCAGAGGGATCTAGGAATACAGGTGCATGTTTCCTTGAAGGTGGTTGCAGGTAAATAAAGTGGTCAAAAAGGCTTTTCGCACTTTGGCCTTCATCAGTCAGAGTATTGAGTATAAAAGTTGGGAGGTCATGTTGCAGTTGTATAAGACGTTGGTGAGACCGCATTTAGAATATTGTGTTCAGTTCTAGGCACCATGTTATACGTAGGAAAGATATTGTCAAGCTTGAAAGAATTCAGAAAAGATTTACAAGGATGTTGCCAGGACTAGAGGGTGTGAGCTATAGGGAGAGTTTGAGCAGGCTGGGTCTCTATTCCATGGAGCGCAGGAGGATGAGGGGAGATCTTATAGAGGTATACAAAATCATGAGAGGAATAGATCGGGTAGATGCACAGAGTCCTTTGCCCAAAGTAGGGGAATCGAGGACCAGAGGACATAGGTTCAAGGTGAAGGGGAAAAGATTTAATAGGAATCCAAGGGGTAACCTTTTCACAAAAAGGGTGGTGGGTGTATGGAACAAGCAGCCAGAGGAGGTAGTTGAGGCTGGGACTATGCTATAGTTTAAGAAACAGTTAGACAGGTACATGGATGGGACAGGTTTGGAGGGATATGGACCAAGCGCAGGCAAGTGGGACTAGTGTAGCCTGGACATTGTTGGCCGGTGTGGGCGAGTTGGGCCGAAGGGCCTGTTTCCACACTGTATCACTCTATGACTCTATGATGTTTTGGGTCGGGACCTTTCTGTGTTTAGCTAGAAAAGAATGCAAGAGGGAAGTCCCAACGAAAGAGTGATGGAGTGCGTGCAGGAACAACATCCAAGGCTCACGGTCGCCAGTTGAGGTTGTATTTTGGGAGCGGGGTGCGACACAGTGGCGCAGCAGTACAGTTGCCCCCTAACAGCGCTGGAGACCCGGGTTCGATCCTGACTATGGGTGCTGTCTGTACGGAGTTTGTACGTTCTCCTTGTGACCACGTGGGTTTTCTCCGGGTGCTCCCCTTCCCTCCTACACTCCAAAGACGTTTCGGTTTGTAGGTTAACTGGCTTCTGTAAATTGTAAAATGCCCCAAGTGTGTAGGATAGTGCAAGGGTATGGGTGATTGCTGGTTGGCGTGGACTCGGTGGGCCGAAGGTGGTGGGTGCCTGAAATGCACTGCCAGGGGTGGTGTTGGAGGCAGATACCATAGAGGCATTTTACTGACTTTTGGATAGGCAGCTGGGGGGAAATATGGACTATCTATGATATGATTATGGATTTGGTGGGCTTGTTTCCATACTGTACCTCTAAACTAACTCTCAATTTGATCATTATCAGTTTACCAGCTTTCCATGTAAATGTAGTTTAGTTTAGAGATACAATGCGGAAATTGGCCCTTCGGCCCACTGAGTTTGTGCCGACCAGTGTTGTCCCGTACACTAGTTCTATTCTACACACAAGGGACACTTTAAATTAACCCACAAACCTGCACTCTTTGGAGTATGGGAGAAAACCCACTCGATCACAGGGAGAACATACAAACTCAATAAAGACAGAAACCACAGTCAAACCCGGGTCTCTGGTGCCGTCAGGCAGTAACTCTATCGCTGTGCCCCTGTGCTGCCGAATTTGGGAATGCTTTATTTCCGGGTCTTTAATAAGGTTAGATCAACCCCACAGTTTATTCTCCAGCATTTCCTAGCCTTGTTTTAAAGTCTTTGGATGGTAAACTAGCAAATTAAACCAGCAAATCTATATGAGCTGTGATCATTTCAAATGAAGAAGCATTTTAACATGTCAGAGACGAGCAATCGATGCATTAAAGCAACATGAATCAAGAGCTTCTCAAAACTCTGTGTCTTTGGTCAGGATTTAGTGAATGAGCAACAATGAACTGTGGAGAAATTAGTGAGAGTTATGGTGCTTTTAGTGAGTAGACTTTGTTCAAGTTAATCCAATTTAAGGGGGATGTGACCGTACATTTACTGCAGGGCTGATCCGAAATGCCGTCCGGAAGCAATTCTTCACACACAGAGGCATGAAGAGCTTCCTTCCCACCAAGGGAGACCAGAGCATCAATTGACAAATTTTAAAATGGCACTGAAAGATATTATACAGTCATAGAGTCATACAGCATGGAAACAGGCCCTTCGGCCCAACTGCCCACACCGACCCCATCTACACTAGTCTCACCTGCCCGCGTTTGGCCCATATCCCTCTAAACCTATCTTATCCATGTACCTGTCTAAATGTTTCATAAACGTTGTGATAGTACTTGCTTCAACAACCTCCTCTGGTAAATCGTTCCATACACCGACCACCCTTTGTGTGGAAAAGTTACCCATCAGTTTCCTTTTAAATCTTTCCCCCCTCACCTTAAACCTATGTCCTCTTTTCCACCTCAACTTCAACCTACCATTCCAAATGTTAGTAAGCCAAAAGTGTGAAGTGTAACAAAACTAAAGTGAAAGGAGGATTGGAGTTCAGATATAGATCAAGCATCGTCTTATTGTATTATAGGACAGGCTTGGAGGGCTGAATGGCCTTCTTGTTTTTGATTGGTCAGTTGATTGAATAAGATGGCATGGAAACAGGCCCTTCAGTACACAGAGTCCACGCTGACCATCGTCTCACTATATACACGCTAGTTCTATGTTATCCCACTTTTGCATCCATTCCCTACACACTGAGGTAATTTATAGAGGGTCAATTGACCTACAAACCCGCATGTCTTTGGATGTGGGAGGAGATCGGAGCACCCGGAGGAAACCCATGTGGTCATGGAGAACATGACCCAGGGAGAACTTGGGACTCTGACACTGGGAGGCACCGGCTCTCGAAGCTACGCCATTGTGGGTAAACATCTTGTTGTTGTTAGAGTCATAGCGTCAAACAGTATAGAACTGGCCCTTTGGCCCAACCTGTCCATGCTGGTGATGATTTAGGAGGAATATTTAGACTATTGAACAACAGAGTGGCGTGGATGGTAGAGCTGCTGCCTCACCGCACCAGAGACTCTAGCAATGGAGGGAATCAAAGCTGGGTACTGTCCAGTTCCTCTTTCCCATTTAGGGCGCTTTCTCCATTGAACTAGTGCACTCCAAAAAAGTAACAATGTTAAGGAAACAGACCATTGTTAGCTGTTCTTTCTTCCTACCTATCACTTGCCAGGCATTGTCCTGCCCCCACCTCCCTTTTCAAACTTTCCCCCACCCCCACTTCCATCTGAAGAAGGGACCCGACCTGAAATCTCGTCTGACCATTCACTCCAGAAATGCTACCTGATCTGCTGAGTTATGCCAGCAATTCGTCCCCTACACACGATTCCAACATCTGCAGTCCCTAGTGCCTGCAGAATACAACCAAGCTTTGACACTTGAGAAGAGAGTTTACTCTGAAAGAGTGTGTAGAAAGGAACTGCAGATGCTGGTTTATACTGAAGAAAGACACAAAGTACTGGAGTAACTCAGCGGGCCAGGCAGCATCTCTGGAGAAAAAGGATGGGTGACGTTTCGGGTCGGGACTGAAGAAGGGTCCCAATCCAAAACGTCATCCATCCTTTTTCTCCGGAGATGCTGCCTGACCCGCTGAGTTACACCAATACTTTGTGTCTATATTACTCAGAAAGATTATTTGAATTAGTAAGGGAATGAACTACAGGGACCAACAAAAACATTACTTTCCTTTCAATTTAGAAAGGAGATGAGGAGGAATTTCTTTAGTCATAGGATGGTGAATCTGTGGAATTTGTTGCCACAGAAGGCTGTGGAGGCCAAGTCAAAGGCGGAGATTGACAAATTCTTGATTAGTAAGGTTGTCAGGGGTTAAAGGCAGGAAAATGGGGTTGTGAGGGAAAGATAGGTCAGCCATGATTGAATGGCGGAATAGACTTGATGACCGAATGGCCTAATGCTGCTCCAAGAACTTATGAACTTATGAATTTAAGAAAAAAGGGTAAATGTATGTTAACATTTGAACCAGATGTGGAAATCTTGCAGGCCGAAATAATAATCGAATGGTTTCATTGCATTGCCTGTATATTCAGGGTAGATTAACATTGGATAAAATCCACAATGAATTAGACATTGAAAACTGGCAGAGAGATAAATCCTGACTTCATTAGTTCATACATCAGAATAAGGCCATTTGGCCCATTGAGTCAATCCAATCTCCACCTTGACCCAATGACTTGGCCCCCACCGTCGTCTGTGGCAATCGTGGCCCAACGTTGCCATGCTAACCATCTAAGCTAGACCAATTAGCCTGCATTTGGCAAACATTCTAACCTGTTCAATGTTTTGGATGTGGGAAGAAACCCGAGCACCTGGAGGAAGCTCATGTAGTTATCAGGAGAACATGCAAACTCCACACAGGTAGCACAGGAGGGTGGGTCTCTGGCGCTGTGAGGCAGTGGTTCTACCAGCGGCACCACTGTGTGCTACCCCTTGATTATGTTGGTCACCTTCTGAAGGCCCTGTTATAACAACCTAAAGGATCCCAATCTAAGGTCTTATCAGTAATGCAACATTCCCTTGGGAATGCGGAGAATTGTGGACGCAGCTCAGACCATCACAAAAAACAACCTCCCTTTCATTGGCTCCATCTACACTTCACACTGTCTCAGTGAGGCCATCTACTTCATTGGAGACCCTCGGACTATCTTTAATCGGACTTTACTGGATTTTATCTTGCACTGAACGTTATTCTATTTATCCTGTAACTGTACACTTGACTGTATCTGCAGGCTCGAAGGGCCGAATGCCCTACTCCTGCACCTATTGTCTATTGCTTATTATCTAATCATGTTTTGTCTCTCCGCTGACTGGAGAGCACACAACAAAATGCTTTTCACAGTTCCTCGGTACACATGACAATAAACTAAACTAAACTAAACCACGCGCATGCAGTTCACTCTATGGCACCCCACCGCACCCAAGTTGCACCTCGAAATGCGGCGCTCTCTAATTTCCCGCTCGCCGGTCACAGAGTTCAGGATAGTTGGGGCCAGGAGTGCAGACTGTGAAATAAATAACTTCTGTAACCAGGAGAGTAAATAAAAGAACGGAAGCCAAGATAGTGGGCATTAGGATCACTGGTTCCTCTAAGGCAGAAGTGTTGGAGGAGAACGACAGATTCCTGTGGCCTCGAGCAACCGGGGAAAGAAACTGGTCTTCCAACCCTTGGTACAGTGCCGTGCATTCCCCCACTCCACAATGGAATTAGAAACTCCCACATCCAGGAACACTGAGGAAAGCTCAGGTGGAGCAGATGTACTCCTGAAAAAAGCTGTGCCCAATTCCAAGATAAAGTCGTACAGCACAGCCACAGGCCCTTGGGGCCAATATGTCCTTGCCTTCCAAAATGTCCCATTTAAGCTAGTCCCATTTGGAGGAAAGTTTAGTTTAGTTTTTTGTCACGTGTACCGAGGTCCAGTGAAAGGTGAAAAGCAGTGAAAAGCTGGTCCGCATCCCTTTAGACTGTAAAGATACACCGCAGAAACAGGCCCTTCGGCCCATTGGGTCCCCGCTGACCAGTGATCACCCCGTACACTAGCACGATCCTACACACTAGGGACAATTTACAATTGTTATGGAAGTCAATTTACCTACAAATTGCACATCTTTGGAGTGTGGGAGGAAACCGGAGCACATGGAGCAAACCCAAGCGGTTCAAGAAGAACCATACAGACAGCACCCGTAGTTAGGATCTAACCTGGGTCTCTGGTGTTGTAAGGCAGCAACGTGACCACTGTGCCACTATGCTGCCTGTTTAGAGAGACTGGGTAGCTCCTAACTTGTTTGCTTGTATGTACTAGGTATTTGATGGATAAATGTACCTTAGGTCTGAGAATGGGACAGGGCAATGAGGAAGTTGGATAGCTCTACCAAAGAAGGGGAGGCACAGTGGCAAAGCAGTAGAGCTGCTGCCTCACGCCACTTTGTACGTTCTCCCTGTGACCGCATGGGTTTTCTCTGCGTGCTCCAGTTTCATCCCACACTACTAACACCTGTAGGTTTGTAGGTTAATTGTTTCGGTGATGATTGTAAATTGTCCCTAGTGTATAGGATAGTACTAGTGTATGGGACCACTAGTCGGCCTGTTTCCATGCTGTATCTCTAAACTAAACTAAAACTAAACTAAGCTGGCACAAACAGTAGAGTGACTGGTCTCGATCTCCACTGTATCTATAAAGTCTAAAGTCTAAACGTCTAAATACTTTACCATTTCATAAAATCATGGCTGATCTGATTTAATCTCAGTTTTTATTTTATTTTAAAGATACAGAGTGGAAACAGGCCATTTGGCCCACCTAGTCCACGCCGAAAATCGATCATCCGTTCACACTAGTTCATTGTTATCCATTCCCTACACAATAGGGGCAATTTACAGGGGACCAATTAACCTACAAACCCGTGTGTCTTTTTGGGATGTGGGAGGAAAACTGGAGCACCTGGAGAAAACCCACGTGGTCACAGGGAGAATGGGGTGGGAAATTGCAACCTTCACGTGGTCCACCTTGTTTCGACTAATGCAATCAACCCGACGTGCACAAACAGAAGATTAAATAGAACAAGTTGTCTTACAACTTTAGGCTGTGCACGCCATACACAAGAAGAAGATGAAGACAGGGAGAATATGCAAACTTCACACTGACAGCATCCAAGATCAGGAATGATCAGGTGTACATGTGACGATAATACACCTAAACCTAAACCTAATTTTAAAGTACCTTGTTTACTTATGGTAATTCCGTTTCTCTTTCCACAGATGCGCCTGGCCCGTTGAGTTCTTCCAGCACTCTCAGCTTTTACTGCATTTGATAAATGTGGCTGCCTATATTTGTCTATAGTGATTGCTCATCAACAGTAACTCATTTGCAATTAAGTGGTTCTTGAGGTGCTAAAGGCACAGTAAAGAGCCAAGTAAACACAATTTGATTCTCACCTAAAAACTAGCCATGCCATACAGAATGTCATTGATTAAGCAGGGCTAGCATCAAGTATGATTAATGCCCAAGGCAAATAATACAGACTTGTTACAGTACTCTATTTTACCATGGTTCTAGACCAATGCACCAAAATCCGTCAAAATAATGAGAATTCTAGATCACATTGGCAGGCCAGCTACTGTAAATATTCAAAAACAAAATGATTTTGTTGAAAACCAGGATGAGTTCTTTATCTCTATATCATCGTCTATATCTCTCGTTTCCCTCTCCCCTGACTCTCAGTCTGAAGAAGGGTATCGACCCGAAACGTCACCTATTCCTTTTCTCCAGAGATGCAGCCTGACCAACTGAGTTACTCCAGCTTTTTATGTCTATCTTCAACAAAATGATTTAGTTTAGTTTAGTTTAATTTAGAGATGAAGCGTGGAAACTGTCTATCCTACACTCAAGAGACATTTTTCAGAAGCCAATTAACCTACAAACCTGCACATCTTTGGAATGTGAGAGGAAGCTGGAGCACCTGACACAAGGAATGGCAGATGCACATGCTGGTTTACAAAAATAAAGATTCACAAAAACAAAATGGTTCACAAGAATGTTGCCTGGATTGGAGGGGTTGATTTGTGGTGAGATTGGATTGGCTGGGTCTGTTTTCACTGAGGTAAATGAGGCTGAGAGGTGCCAGAGGGAGATATGCAAAATAATGAGAGACATGGAGAGAGTAAATAGCCAGAATCTGTTTCCTGTGGTCGGGGTTTCTAAAACTGGAGGGCTTCAGTATAACGTGAGAGGGAAGAGGTTTGAAGGAGGTCTGAACGGTAAATGTTTAACGCAAAGTGTAGTCGGAATCAGGAATGAACTGTCGGAGTCTGAAGAAGAGTCTCGACCCAAAACGTCACTCATTCCTGCTCTCCAGAGATGCTGCCTTCCCTGAGTTACTCCAGCATTTTGTGTCTATTGTCAGAGATGGTGTTGGAAGCTGGAACAGGAAAATGTAAGAGGCATCTAGACACATATACATCCACTACTGATTTTCCAGCAACTGGTGGTCTGGCATCTTCTTTAATCTGGGCAAATTTACGAGAGTGCACTTGAGTACCCCCTCCACCGGATGTCCCCCTGAAAATGTGGCTCCTAGGCCGTGTAAGGCGGCTGATCTTGATCTCGTCGGGACTTCGGTAGCAAGACATCTGATCGGTGGGTCAAATTTGACTCTTGTGACTGGGGCTCTGGAACTCTGGTCGAGCCGGAGCCCGCAGATCTGTTCCCATAGCCGACTTCCGAGGCTGACTTTGTGGGCCGGTATTTCAGCTCCTCGGCAGCCTATGCGGACCTTTCCGGTACCATTCTACTCCTCTCGGAGGCCGGGACCTCAGGCAGTCCAGCAGAATGGATAATCCAGAAAGGCTCTGGAACCAAGGGTGCAGGGAGATTGGCGGTGGACCTATACTTGAATGAGCAAAAAATAAAGTCATACAGCACGGAAAAAAGCACTCCAGTCCAAGTCGTCCGTGCCGACCAAGATACGCCATCTAAGCTAGCCCCATATGCCTGCATTTGGCCCATATATCTCTGCACCTTTCCTATCTAAATACCATTTAAAGAAAGACACTTCAACAGTTACATAGAATAACTATAAGCATAGAGGGATATGGAATATAGGCAGATGTGATTAGATGGATACAAAAAGCTGGAGCATCTCAACAGGTCAGACAGCATCTCTGGAGAAAAGGAATAGGTGATGTTTCGCGTCGAAAATCCTTCTTCTGTCCGAAAGTCAGGGGAAAGGGAAACAAGAGATATAGACAGTGATATACTGTAGAGAGATATAGAACAAATGAATGAAAGATATGCAAAAAAGTGACAATGATAAAGGAAACAGGCCATTGTTAGCTGTGGGCTAGCTGAAAATGTGTTACAGACAATGGAACTCACCAGGATGACAGTGAAATTGTAGAATGACTAGGGTGAGGGAGGGATAGAGAGAGGGGATGCAAGGGTTACTTGAAGTTAGAGAAATCAATACTCATACCACTGGGTTGTAAGCTGCCCAACTTAATATAGATTAGTATAGATAGGCATGATATGGTCATAGACAAGCACTATTGACTATTGACTATTGAAATGGGCCGAAGGGTCTATGTTCACGCTGTATGACTCTCTGGTCATCTTGATCGCAACATTCCTGAAATTGTTTTCATGGCCACCCTTACCCAAACATCAACCACATTTGTGTGAAGTTCTTCAGCTAAATTTAGCCCAATTTCACTGCATAATCCATACCGCCTTTCAAAAAAGGGACATTTTTCATATCGTAGAGCACTCCTCTTCCATATGTACAAAGAACTCTTTATGCAGCTTTAAACTGTCACAGTGTGCCCTTAAAACAAATTAAAATTCCAGAATATCCTAAAATCCTGGTCTTGTTATATTATTTATTTTCCTAAAGTATGCAATGGGTATCATTGCAATCAATTAAAATAATCGGCAATAACTAAAATCACCTAAATTGTGGAACATGGATGATTCATACTTCAAAGAGTAGAGAGTTATTGGGTCACGGAAAAAGGCCCTTCGGCCCAACTTGCCCAATGCCGACCAACATGCCCCATTTACACTAGTCCCACCTGGATTTGGTTCATATTCCTCTAAACATATCTATGTACCTGCCCAAATGTTTTTTTAAATGTTATGATAGTGTCTGCCTCAACTACCTCCTCCAGTAGCTTGTTCCAGATACCTACCACCCTTTGTGTAAAAAAGCCACCCCTCAGGTTCCTATTAAATCTTTTCCCCCTCACCTTAAACCTCTGTCCTCTAGTTCTTGATTCCCCTACTCTGGGTAAAAAACTGTGCATTTACCAATTTATTTCTCACATCTTATACACTTCTATAAGGTCATACCTCATCCTCCTGCACTCCAAGGGATAAAGCCCTAGCCTGCTCAACCTCTCCCTATAGCTCGGGCGCTCGAATCCTGGCAACATCCTCGTAAATCTTTTCTGTACTCATTCCATCTTTGTGGCACCTTTCCTATAGCAGTGACCAAAATGGAACCAAGTGCGGCCACATCAACGTCTTGTACACCGCAACATACCCTCCCAACTTTTATTCTTCTGCGACCCCACTTTCAGTCCATCTACCAAATAAAGCCCAGATTGCAAACATAACCATAATATAACCAAAAGTATAATGGCGGCATGGTGGCGCACTGGTAGAGCGGCTGCCTTACAATGCCAGAGGCCTGGGTTTAACCCTGATTACGGGTGATGTCTGTACTGTCCCCGTGACCACGTGAATATTCTCCGGGTGCACCGGTTTTCTCCCACTCTCCAAAGATGTGCAGGTTTGTAGGTTAATTGTCTTCGGTAAGAATTGTAAATTGTCCCTAGTGTGTAGTATAGTGCTAGTGTATGGGATGATCGCTGATCGGCACGGACTCGGTGGGCTGAAGGGCCTGTTTCCACTCCGTATCTCTAAATATCCATGCTGAATCAACATTCATTTGTTCATAACATTTATTCATGTTATTACCTTTATTGTATATCTGTACACTGTGGATGGCTCGATTGTAATCACGTATTGTCTTTCCGCTGACTGGTTAGTATGCAACAAAAGCTTTTGACTGTATCTCGCTACACATGACAATAAACTAAACTCAAATTCAAACTCATTTGTGCATTGTTGAGGACCATGGATCATTGGTAGACTCTTAGACTATGCACTTAAGTATCATTGAATCCAACAATTGAATCATTGAAGGTGCAGTCATTGCAATGAGATCTTGGCCTAAAGTGTCCCCTATTTCAATTCTCAAGTAGCTAAAAAATAAAAAGGCTCATACATCCAGCACATTTTGCAATTCAAGGGCATCCTTACGGCATAGCGGCCAATGGAAGTCCTTTTGAATTGTTGCCACTTTGTGATGTGAATGCGGAAGCACAATAATTTACGTACTTGAAGATCGACACAAAGTGCTGGAGTAACTCAGCGGGTCAGGCAGCATCTCTTGGGAAAAAGGATGGGTGGTGTTTTGAGTCGGGATCTTTCTTCAGACTGTTATCAGGCAACTGAACCATCCTTTTCAAAAGCTTTTCATTGTACCTCGGTACACGTGACAATAATAAATTAACCTAAACTATTATCAGGTTCGGTCAAAGTAACAAGAGATAAATGTAAAAAGACAAGGAACTGCAGATGCCGGTTTATAACAAAGATAGACACAAAGTGCTGGAGTAACTCAGCAGGTCAGGCAACATCTGTGAAGAAAATAGATAGGTAATGTTTCAGGTCGGGACCATTCTTCAGATGATTGCAGCGAGGGTGGAAAAGAAAGCTGGGAAAGAGGATGGGCAGGGCAGAGTTTCCCATCCCCCTTGCAATCAGTCCGAAGATAGGTCCAGACCCAAAACGTTACCCATCCTTTCCCTCCAGGGATGCTGCCTGACCCGCTAGGTTTCGCCAGCACTTTGTGTCATTGCTTGGTAAACCAGCATCTGCAGTTCCTTGTTTCTACTGTGTGTCTTGCTTTCCTGATTCAGGCTGTTTTAACTGTAGATGTACTTTTGAGTTTTGTTGATATCTTTACTTGCTTTCCGATTAATGTGCATATGCATAAACTATTTTTTTCTAAGTCTTGCTTTGCAGATTTTTAAATTAAAATTTTGCCCAGTTATTTGCTATTTTTGCTGAAAATGAAGTTTCAAAGAGTCAATTAATGAATGTACAAAAGACACAGCATAGAACACTCTTACTGTTAAGCTGGAAAGGGTGCAGAGAAGATTTACGAGGAATTTGCCAGGACTCCAGGTACATAAAATGAGGGGAATAGATAGGGCGAATGCACACACTAGGGTGAAGGGCCTGCTTCCGCACTATATCATTAAAGTCTAAAATAAAGTCTAAAGACTCCATGATCCCCATGACTGAGCTCTCATAATGCCATTGTCCCTAAATATGTGTTATTCTACATTTCATGGAAAGAGAATCGACAGTCTGCCTTTGAGGTCCCAATGCCCTCTTTATTTAACACTCCCCACTAGGTTCGAACATCCCTTCATGCTCGACTTGAAGAGATCCTCTGTTTATTATGACTGCTGTGGCCTACTGGATCATACATGAAGATCGCCAAGGATCAACAAGGATAGGGGCAGGCTGTTTATTTGGCTTGCGGCCTGTAGACATTTCACTCCTTGGGGTCAGAGTTGAACGGCCTTCAAAGTTTACAAGGTTAATATGATGGTTTCAGCAGATATTCCAAACAAAAATAAAACCTTTCATAATCTCAATTGCCTGGGCTGGGTGGAAAAGTGGGAAAAAATGTCCCAGCTATGAATAAACACTGTGGTAGCATGCCGTACGTGAAAATATTACTGGAAGTGCTATTACCACTGATATGTCTTCCACAGACACAGTCAAGTCATTTAGCCAGATCCTTGATTCCTGGCCATTAATTGACAACTTTGCCCGATAGTTGGCCGGTTCTTCTGTACACCTGCCCCCGCCCGCACATTCAATGGTTTTTCAGCCAACTAGAACCTAAATGCATCTTCAGGAAGGTTTTCACGGGAAGAAAGCCCTGCCAGTCTTGTCAATGGACTTCTGTGGCTGACACCTGGCACTCAATTTGCTACATGGTGTTCCACTGTCCTTGTGTGGTTTTTTAATAGGACATTCTGATGGGAAATGTATTGGCTGCAAATGACTGACCAAATCGGACAGTTTTTAGTTCCAATTTATTCTTGGAATTGGGATGAAGATGGGTTTATTGGATGTTTTACATTTGACATTTAAACCACTTCCAGAAGAACCAAACAACGCATAGTTCATCTCATAGACACAAAATGCTGGAGTACATAGATACATAGACAATAGGTGCAGGAGTAGGCCATTTGGCCCTTTGAGCCAGCACCGCCATTCAATGTGATCATGGCTGATCATCCACAATCAGTACCCCGTTCCTGCCTTCTCCCCGTAACCCTTGATTCCGCTAGCCAAATTAACCTACAAACCTGTCTGTCTTTGGAGTGTGGGGGGAAACTGAGCACCTGGGGAAAACCCACACGGTCATGGGGAGAACGTACAAACTTCGTACAGACAGCGCCCATAGTCAGGATCAAACCAGGGTCTCTGGCGCTGTGAGGCAGCAACTCTACCGCTATGCCACTGTGCCACTGTGCCACTGTGCCACTGTGCCCCCCTTGTGTTTTAGGAGTCATAATTGTATTGGTTCCAAATTTCTATTAACAGTCATAATTGTATCTGCACTGGAATTATAATCCTGGTTTTCTGGCCATATATTTACACCAGTGCATTTGTCAGAATTTTTAAAGTTGTATGATTTTTATACATAGTGCTTTAAAACTGCAAGGCATCTAATTAAATATTTCTGAAGAGTTCATTTAAGGTGATATCTTGGTTTGATAGTTGTTGGAAGTTTTGGATTCCATGCCATGCTGTTACTGTGGTACATTGGCTTGTGTGTTTTCCTGTTTGACACGAAGGTTCCAGATTTAAATATTACTCCAGGGACCTCATTAATTAATTAATTGGCCTGATTAATGGAAACTACACATTTACAGCAAAAAAAAATGGCAAACGACCGGGCAAGAAGCATTACAGTCCACATAGCTAGTCTTAGAATCAAAGAGTTGTAGAGACACGCATTGACCTGAATGTAAGTAAAGATATCAACAAAACTCAATACCACATATAAAACCAGCATGAATCCAAAAAGCAAGATACACAGACCTGAGCTTAATACCAAGCCGTGAAAGCCAAACTGAATAAGTGCACACAAAAGACACATTTAAAAACCCTGATGAAGTTTGGAGTCTGGGTGGCACAGTGGCACAGTGGTGGAGTTGCTGCTTACAGCGCTAGAGACCCGGGTTCAATCCTGAGTATGGGTGCTGTCTGTACAGTCTTTATATGTTCTCCCGTGACCCTGTGCGTTTTCTCTGGGTGCTCCGGTTTCCTCCAACATTCCAAAGACGTGCAGGGTTGTAGGTTAATTAGCCCTCTGTAAATTGTCCCTAGTCTGTATAGGATAGAACTAGTGTACGGAGTGATCATGGGTCAACGCAGACTCGGTGGGCCGACGGTGTATCCCTAAAACTAAACTAAAGGGTCCCGACCTGCAACATCGCCTATCCATTCCGTCCACAGATGCTGCCTGACCCGCAGAGTTCCTCCAGCACTTTGTGTTTTGCTCAGAATTCCAGCATCTGCAGTTTCTTGTGTCTCCTGTACACATTTAAAAAGCTATTTTCTGTAGAACAAAGATCTTTGCACAAAGATCGAGGCTGTTGCTGCAGTCTAATGCTGAGCAGAGGGTTTATGACAGGACGCTGGATCTCGGATGAGACATTAAACCTGGTGAATGGAAGAAGGGAGTCAATACTAATTGAAAGGCAGGTCGAGAACTGTCAACCATAATCACTAACATAGATCCTGTAAGAAGGAACTGCAGATGCTGGTTTATACCGAAGAAAGACACAAAGTACTGTAGAAACTCAGCGGGTCAGGCAGCATCTCTGGAGAAAAAGGACGAGTGACGTTTCAGGTCGGAACCCTTCTGCATTCTGAAAGTGGGGGGTGGGGGGGGGGATTGGAGGTAGGAAAAGGGCAGAACAAATCATGGCCGGTAACAGATTGCTCATAATGGCCCCACCCTTTCGCATATTTCGCTTGGGCAGTTTACAACCCAGTGTTGAATCCTCTAACTTTAAGTAACCCCTGCATTCCCTCTCTCCCTCTCTCCCCCGCCCTAGTCGTCCTACTTGTTCCACTGTTTGGACCATTTGGACTCTGTCCCCCAATGTCCAGCAGCAGAAGGACCCTAGGCTGTGGTCCTCCCCCACAGTGCCTTGGCATTGTCTGCATCAAGCTTCAGTGCATCCCTCAGCACGTACTCCTGCAATATGGAGCAGGCCGGTCGGCAACATTCCCTGACGGACACCTCGCTCTGCTGGGAGACCAATGAGTTTCGGTAGACCAAAGAGCGTCTCTCACTGTTGATGGTCTTCCAGCAGCACTTGATGTCTGTTTCCGAATGTATTCCTGGGAACCGCCCGTAAATCAGCGAGTCCTCTGTTAAGGAGCTGCTCAGGATATGATTATGGACAGTGTTCCCACGTTCAAGCCCATAAGACAGGAGGTTCATCCTCAGCTTCGTTAAGGCTGTGGTGTCAGATAACACCATGTACGCCACCTTGGAATGTGAGCACACTTCTAAGCACTTAGTACTGAAATTAAAGGGAACACTGCAATCAAAATGGTCACTAAGCACAATTAAGGGTTATGTGTCTTGACAGACTAATCTTTGCCATAACTGTGCAAATGCTTGCCCTGTCAATAGACTGCACTACTCTAAGTAACAGGAATTGATTTTTCATAAATTATTGTCTAAAGTAACAAACTTCATTCCCTGCACTAGACTGAAGGACTGCCCTAGATTTTATTGATGCGTCAACTTTCTGTCTGTACGGAATTTGCACGTTCTCCCTGTGACAGCTTGGGTTTTCTCCCGGTACTCCGGTTTCCCCCCCACATTCCAAAGAAGTACATGTTTGTAGGTTAATTGGCTTCTGTAAATTGTAAATTGCCCTTAGTGTGTAGGGTAGTGCTAGTGTACGGGGTGATCGCTGAGCTGCCAGAGGAGGTAGTTGAGGCAGGTACCATTGCAACGTATAAGAAACATTTAGATAGGCTACATGGATAGGATATGTTTAGAGAGATATGGGCCAAGCACGAGCAGGTGGGTCTAGTGTAGCTGGGGCATGTTGGTCGGTGTGGGCAGGTTGGTCCGATGGGCCTGTTTCCACTCTGTATGACTCTCTGCCTTTCCCCTTGCCTGAGGACCCTGCACGGTCCCAACGATAAATCGAGCAACTCTCACATGGTACAGCAAAGGTCAGGAGAGGCGTGAGTGAGTCTTGCTTCAGTGAAACAAAGAACACAGCTATGCTCTTGTATTATCAAGCCTGTTCCGTGAATGCAAGATGAAAACAAACACTCTCGAAGTCTGTGGCTGAGAGCCAGTTTCCTGAATAGACCGCCTTATAATGAGGTGCTTTGTGACCAGTGAAGTTGTTCTTTTTCAGAATATAATTCAGTCTTCCTACGTACAGCTCGGTGTGTGCTCTCCAATGTTCATGACAACTTCAGAAATACACCAAAGTAAAAACCTTACTTTTTCTCCTTCTCTCTGAGTGAAGCCACGGTTCCCACCTCACAGCGCAGGAGACCCGGGTTCGATCCTGACCTTGGGTGCTGCCTGTGGGTAGTTTGCACTTTCTCCCTGTGACCGTGTGGGTTCTTCCGGGTGCTCCGGTTTCCTCCCATATCCCATGGATGCGCGGGTTTGTGAGTTAATTGTCCCTCTGTAAATCGCCCCGAGTGTGTAGGGAGTAGATGAGAAAGTGGGATAAAATAGAACTAGTGTGAACTGGTGGATCGATGGTTGGTGTGGACTCGGTGAGCTGAAAGGTCTGTTTCTAATCAAGATGGTGCTGGATTATGGTGAACCTTTACATGCTCTTCCCAGAGAAGGATCTACTATCATCCAATAGTATAGCGCTACTCGTTTAGAAACAGGCTCTTGTGCTCACCGAATACACATGGACCAATGATCACCAGTTCACACTAGTTCTATGTTATCCCAGTTTCACGTCCACTCCCTACACACCAGGGGCAATTTACAGCAGCCAATTGATCTACAAACCCCACGGTTTTTGGGATGTGGGTGGAAACCGGAGCACCTGGAGGAAACCCACGCGGTCACAGGAAGAACGTGTGGAAGGGCTCTGGTGAGACCACATCTGGAGTATTGTGTACAGCTTTGGTCTCCTAATTTGAGGAAGGACATCCTTGTGATTGAGGCAGTGCAGCGTAGGTTCACGTGATTGGTCCCTGGGATGGCGGGACTGTCATATGAGGAAAGATTGAAAAGACTAGGCTTGTATTCACTGGAGTTTAGAAGGATGAGGGGGATCTTATAGAAACATATAAAATTATAAAAGAACTGAACAAGCTAGATGCAGGAAAAAATGTTCCCAATGTTGGGCGAGTCCAGAACCAGGGGCCACAGTCTTAGAATAAAGGGGAGGTCATTTAAGACTGAGGTGAGAAAAAACCTTTACACCCAGAGAGTTGTGAATTTATGGAATTCCCTGCCACAGAGGGCAGTGGAGGCCAAATCACTGAATGGATTTAAGAGAGAGTTAGATAGATCTCTAGGGGCTAGTGGAGTCAAGGGATATGGGGAGAAGGCAGGCACGTGTAATTGATAAGGGACGATCAGCCATGATCACAATGAATGGCGGTGCTGGCTCAAAGGGCCGAATAGCCTCCTCCTGCACCTATATTCTATGTATCTATGTAACGTGCAAACTCCGTACAGACAGCAACTGTAGCCAGGATCAAACCCGGGTCTCTGGCACTGTGTTAGGCAGTAGCTCTACCCGCTGCACCACTGTGCCGCACTTATTGTGCCTGGTATGTAGTAAGTATGTGTGAAGTATGATTTTTACTAGATTGTATGGCAAAATGAACAACTTCAATGTATCTAGGTACATGTTACTATTAAATACTATTGACTATTAGAGTTATAGAGCCATACAGCATGGAAACATCCCCTTCGGCCCAACTTGCCCATTGCCGACCAACAACCCTAACCTATGTTACTCCCATCTGCTTGTGTTTGTGTATATCCGCTATATACCTCTCAACCTATCCTATCAATGTACCTGTCTGAATGTTTCTTAAATGTTGTTATAGTACCTGCCTCAATTACCTCCACCGGCAGCTCATTCCATATACCCACCACCCTATCTGTAAAAAATTGCTCCTCTGGTTCCTATTAAATCTTTTCTTCCCCTCACCTTTAACCTATATCCTCTGGTTCTTGATTCCTCTACATTAAGTAAGATACTCTGTGTATTTACCCTATCCATTCCTCTCATGATCATGTACACCTCCATAAGATCACCTCTCATCCCCCTACTCTCCAAGGAATAAAGTCCTAGCCTGTTCAACCTCTCCCTATAGCTCCGGCCCTCAAGACCTGACAAATTCCTCGTACAAATCTTCGCTGCGCCTTTTCCAGGTTCATCCCACGTTTCGTCTTGCCCTCTTGGGATAAACTTATATTCTTCTCTCTCGCTTATGTTTATCATACTTCCTGTGTAGTTTGTCTCAGACACTCCTTGTGGTGCGGAGTTCCACATTCCTGACCTTCCCTGCAGCGGTTCTACAGTAAGTAAACGATTGTTTCGTTCCTTGCCTTCCTTGCAGCCTTTACCCCTGCAGACTGCAATAATATTCCCTTACGCCCAGCAGCCTTTAGAGCTCACAGAATTCTAAACCATGGCAATAATGATTTAAAAAAATTAATGAAAAGTTGCCTGTCCCCGATTTCAGCGCCAAGCAAATAAAATCCCGCTTGGAATACAGTAATGCAAGACATGGCTAAACTCAAAACACAGTATATCTTTCAGAAACCTCATTAAAAAAATGACAGAGGTCGTCTTTACTGTAGCCAAACCAAACTATTTGTGCTTGAGGGTGCTGTGCATGTCTTCAATGAGGATGCTTATGGTGGATTAGCCATGTTCGTATTTTGGCAGCTGGGAAGCTGAGATTATGCTTGGTAGCCACACTCCCAGGGGAGGGGTGATCAAGGCAGGCACTGTTCTGAGTATCCTGTAAGGACAGAGAGGTGAGCTCCTTCTAGCAAGTCCAAGGTAGAGTCGTAGAGTTATGCAGTATGGCAACATGCCCTTCAGCCCAACTTGCCCAAGCCAGCCAAGATGCCCCATATAAGATAGTCCCATTTGCCCATGTTCCACCCACATCCCCAAGATCTATTTTCTGCCCTGGTCATTCCTACATTTCCCTACTCCCATTGGCAAGAAGATACAGAAGCTTGAAAGCGCGCACCACCAGACTCAGAAATGGCTTCTTCCCCTCTGTTATCAGGTGTCTCAACAGTCCATCCATAAGCTAGGGTACTGTCTAATTCACCTCTGCCACATGGCAGATATTGAACTTTGTCTCTGGAACTGGTGTACTACAATGCTGAGAACTATATTCTGCATTCTGTATCTGCCCCTTTGCTCTAGATATTGAGCTTGACTTGATTGTATTCATGCATGGTATTATCAGATCTAATTGGATAGCATGCAAAACAAAGCTTTTCATTGTACCTTATTATTGTCATGTTACAATATTAAACCTAAAGCTAAATCTCTAAATCTTTCCAATCCATGTACCTGTCTAAATGTCTCTTAAATGGTGTCACAGCTGTTGGCAGATCAATTTCCCCCCTGGAATAAATAACGTTCGGTTGTATCGTATCGTACAGTACCTGCCTCAACTACTTCCTCTGGCAGCTCGTTCCATATGCCCACCACTCTCTGAGTAAAAATGTTGCCTCTCAGGTTCCTATTAAATCTTTCCCTTTAAAGCCATGTCTTCTGGTTGTTGATTCCCTTACTCAGGGTAAAAGACACTGAGCATACCCACTAACATGTTAACCAAATAGATCTTTGGTTGTTCTCGCACAGACTGAAGGCTATTCGCTGAAGGATAATGTTGTACGTTTATTTAAGAAGGGCGGCAAGGATAAGCCTGGGAACCACAGGCCAGTAAGGCGAACATCAATGGTGGGTAGGTTACTGGAAGTGATTCTGAGGAACAGAATCTATGAGATTTGTCGAGAGTCAAGAGAGTCAAGTGAGTTTAATTGTCATACGTACCGACAACAGAACAATGAAATTCATACTTGCAGCAGCTTAACGTCTGTAAACATAATACTCATAGATAACGTAACAAACAAATGAAACTTTATTTATGAAAAAAACAATATTAGAGCAAAAAGCCCAAAGTCCCTAGTGCAACCAAGACAGTTCATAGGAGAGCCAGGAAGGATTCCTATCCATGTCTTCCAGGGTGCTGCCTGACCCGCTGAGTTGCTCCGGCGCTTTGTGCCTATTTTTGCACTCCGTGTAAGTTCACAGTTGCTGAGGTTAGTGTTCAAGAGCCTGATGAATGTTGGGATGAAGCTATTCTTGAGCCTGGAGGTCATGGTTTTCAGGCTCCCGATGTTAGAGTGAAATGAGAGTGTGGCCAGGGCGGGCGGTGTGGGTACCAGAACACAAGAACAAGTCAAATATAGAAGCAACAGAGGCGGCTCAGTTTTTCTCCTTTAAAATGACTCTTAGAAAGGGTATACATTTAAGCTCTAAGTTCTAAAATTACAAATTACCTTCTAATAACACACCTTAAAACTAACTAGCATGGTGAATGGGTGCAATTCTCCCAGCAGCAGTCTGTAGACATAAGCAATGTAAGATATGGTGAGAAGTCAAGGGTCCAGGTAAAAGTGCCCTTTGTTGCTTGACTCGAAACCAAGTCATATCAAGTTGCTCATGTTAACCTACTACAAGTTGACTCTTAAGCACAAATTAAAATGTGGTTTTCTCTGATTTCATAGTTGGTGTTCCCTATCATGCGTTTGGACCTTTGCTTTTGCATGCATTTGTTTGAGCAGAGCTGTTAAATTCTGTGCTAAAAGCCAATCCAAAGGGGCGGTGCAGCAGTTTGATCCTGATGACTGGTGCTGTCGGTATGGAGTTTGTACGTTCTCCCTGTGACCATGTGGGTTTCACCGGGTGCTCTCGTCTCCTCCCACATCCCAAAGACTGGTGTTTCTCAATGATGAGCTTGAATCTTCATCTTTAGTTTAAAAAAATCACAAACTACTCGAGTAACTCAGCGGGTCAGGCAACATCTCTGGTAAAGAAGGATGCGTGACGTTTTGGGTCAGGACCCTTCTTCAGATGTGGTCCGAAGAAGGGTCTGGACCCGAAAAGTCATCAAATCTTTTTCTCCAGTGATGCTGCCTGACCCGCTAAGTTACTCCAGCACTTAGCATCTCTGGAGAAAATGGATAAGTGACGTTTCAGGTCGGTACCCTTCTTCAGACTGATTGCAGGGGGGGATGGGAAACTCTGTCCTGCCCCTCCTCTTTCCCATCTCTCTTTTCCATCCTCCCTAATATCAGTCTTTTTGTCTTTACAATGAAAAGCTTTTTGTTGCGTGCTATCCAGTCAGCGAAAAGACTATACATGATTACAATTGAGCCATCCACAATGTACAGAAACAGTATGAAGGGAATAACATTTAATGCACGATAAACACCAGTAAAGTCCGATTAAAGATAGTTTGAGGGTCTCCAATGAGGTAGATGGTAGGTCAGGACCACTCTCTAGTTGGTGATAGGATGGTTCAGTTGCCTGATAATAGCTGGCGTTAGATACAGGAACGTACACATATACGTTGTCCAGAATAAAATATTGTACATTTATTGGCTGTTGTTTTCAGTGTTGCAATGTGGGGCTGGAGGTGTGCATTCATTCAGGGTATCACATCAATATCACCATTCCACGAAACGGTTGGTCTTTGGCGTTGGACCAGCAATTTCTGCTTCTAAAAGCTCCGATAATTCGGAGAACTATTTCCTTGAATTCATACTTTCTAAGTTCTTCTCATAATATTGAGATCTCAGATTATGCTGCTAGAAATCTTCAACCTTTCCAAAGAAAACCAGCACCATTTGAAAAGCATTTGCCCATCGTTTAAGCTAAGATTGAAACATAGAAACATGGAAACATAGAAAATAGGTGCAGGAGTAGGCCATTCGGCCCTTTGAGCCTGCACCACCATTCAATATGATCATGGCTGATCAACCATCTCAGTATCCTGTACCTGTCTTCTCTCCATATCCCCTGATCCCTTTAGATACAAGGGCCACATCTAACTCCTTAAATATAGCCAATGAACAGGCCTCAACTACTTTCTCTGGCAGAGAATTCCACAGATTCACCACTCTCTGTGTGAATTTTTTTTTCTCATCTCGGTCCTAAAAGACTTCCCCCTTATCCTTAAACTGTGACCCCTTGTTCTGGACTTCCCCAACATCGGGAACAATGTTCCTGCATCTAGCCTGTCCAACCCCTTAAGAATTTTGTACGTTTCTATAAGATCCCCCCTCAATCTTCTAAATTCTAGCGAGTACAAGCTGTATCTATCCAGCTTGTACTCAGCTGATGGCAGTCTTTCTTCATATGAAAGTTCTGCCATCCCAGGAATCAGTCTGGTGAACCTTCTCTGTACTCCCTCTATGGCAAGAATGTCTTTCCGCAGATTAGGAGAACAAAACTGTATGCAATACTCCAGGTGTGGTCTCACCAAGGCCCTGTACAACTGCAGTAGAACCTCCCTGCTCCTATACTCAAATCCTTTAGCTATGAATGCTAACATACCATTCGCTTTCTTCACTGCCTGCTGCACCTGCATGCCTACTTTCAATGACTGGTGTACCATGACACCCAGGTCTCGTTGCATCTCCCCTTTTCCCAATCGGCCACCATTCAGATAATAGTCTACTTTCCTGTTCTTGCCACCAAAGTGGATAACCTCACATTTATCCATATTATACTGCATCTGCCATGCATTTGCCCACTCACCCAACCTATCCAAGTCACCTTGCAGCCTCCTAGCATCCTCCTCACAGCTAACACTACACCCCAGCTTCGTGTCATCTGCAAACTTGGAGATGTTGCATTCAATTCCCTCGTCCAAATCATATTGTAAATAGCTGGGGTCCCAGCACTGAGCCTTGCGGTAACCCACTAGTCACTGCCTGCCATTCTGAAAAGGACCCGTTTATTCCTACTCTTTGCTTCCTGTCTGCCAGCCAGTTCTCTATCCACATCAATACTGAACCCCCAATACCGTGTGCTTTAAGTTTGCATACTAATCTCTTATGTGGGACCTTGTCAAAAGCCTTCTGAAAGTCCAGATATAACACATCCACTGGTTCTCCCTTATCCACTCTACTAGTTACATCCTCGAAAAATTCTATAAGATTCGTCAGACATGATTTACCTTTCATAAATCCATGCTGACTTTGTCCAATGATTTCACCACTTTCCAAATGTGCTGCTATCCCATCTTTAATAACTGACTCTAGCATTTTCCCCACTACCGATGTTAGACTAACTGGTCTGTAATTCCCCGTTTTCTCTCTCCCTCCCTTTTTAAAAAGTGGGGTTACATTAGCTACCCTCCAATCCTCAGGAACTACTCCAGAATCTAAAGAGTTTTGAAAAATTATCACTAATGCATCCACTATTTCTGGGGCAACTTCCTTAAGCATTCTAGGATGCAGCCTATCTGGTCCTGGGGATTTATCGGCCTTTAATCCATTCAATTTACCTAACACCACTTCCCGACTAACCTGGATTTCACTCAGCTCCTCCATCTCATTTGACACCCGGTCCCCTGCTATTTCCGGCAAATTATTTATGTCTTCCTTAGTGAAGACAGAACTTAGTGAAGCCTTCCTTCCTCATGCTATCAGTCTGAAGAAGGGTCTCGACACGAAACGTCACCCATTCCTTCTCTCCAGAGATGCTGCCTGTCCCGCTGAGTTACTCCAGCATCTTGTGTCTACCTTCTATCTGCACTAGACATTGGTGAGGCCGCATTTAGACTATTGTGTTTTTTCTTTGACTGGATAACACATAAACAAAAGCTTCTCATTGTACCTCAGCATACATGACAATAATAAACTAAAGTAAGAATGTCATTGTTCCATTCTCGGTACATATGGATAATGAAACATTCTTGTTTCTTGCCCCTCACTTAGTTTCCCCTTTGTCATACTTACTGATTCTAGGAGTCGCAGGGGAGTGAAGCCAATGATTTGTCTTTAAATATTTTGATATAGGACAGATGTCTAATTGCTTATAAAGCTGTTTGCTTTCACCATTTATAAGCTACACTCAAATAAAATACTTTGGAAAGAGGCACAGAAAGAATTTTGTGTATAGTACAACATGATTGTATATATATATAGAGAGAGAGACATTGAGATAAACCATCTGCCGAACCCACTGTTAATGTTCGAGTGTGATATAAGATTGATCGCAGAATGTTGAGAGTGAAATAAAGACTTTGAATTACTTCCACACTCTTTGGAACCAACGTGTTGTGTTTCTACTGATGTCAAATTTAGATCGCAAAACAAATGATAAAGAGACTGAGGCACAAGGAACTGCAGATGTGGGAATCTTGAGCAAAATACTAAGTGCTGGAGGAACTCAGCGGGTCAGGCAGCATCAGTGGAATAAATGGACGGATGACGTTTTGGGTCGGGTCCCTTGTTCAGACTGATGGAGTAAAGGGGGGAGAAAGCTGGAAATGAGAGGTGGGGGCAGGACAAAGCCTGGTAAGTTACAGGTGGATACAGGTGAAGGTGGTTTGGTAGACAGATGGGTGGAGTAAGTGACAAAGGCTAGAGGTGAAAAGGAGACAAAATGGTGTTGGATAAGAAAAGAGGAGTGAAATATAAAGCTGGAGGGCGGGAAATGGGTGAAAGGGGATTAGTTTAGAGACACAGCATAGAAACAGACCCTGCGGCCCACCCCGACGGCCAATGATCACCCATTGACACTAGTTCTATGTTATCCCACTATCACGTCCGCTCCCTACACACTAGGGGCAATTTACAAAGAACCAATTAACCTACGAACCCACACGTATTTGGGATGTGGGAGAACACTGGAGCACCCGGAGGAAAAACCCACACGGTCACAGGGAGAATGTGCAAACTCCACACCAACAGCACCCGTGGTCAGGATCGAGCCCCGGGTCTATGGCACTGTGAGGCAGCAGCTCTACCAGCTGCACCACTGTGCTCCCCACCGGGTTGGTGGGTTGGAAGGGGGAAGAGGGGGGGATAAAAGGGAGATGAGGGGCTCGGAGATGGGAGATGAGTGGGAAAGGAGAAGGGTGACTTAGAGGGTGGAGATAGTAGGAGAAATGGGTGAGCACTGGGATAGGTGATTGGGTAGAGGAAAGAGACAGAGGATAGAGAGACGTTTCTTGAAACTGGTGAACACATTGACTGAAACTAGCTTAAACAATCAGAGCCCAAAAATCCCTCTCCATATAATCTATTGGGTATTTAAGAAACTCCGTGTAAAGAATCTCATCCATGTTTAATGCGATTATGCAACTGACACCATCAAAGTCTATTAAAAGGATCAGGCCATGAAGAGTATGAGTCAGTGAGGATAAAATTAACGTAGAAAAAATTGATGAAAATTGACACAAATTATATTGTTTTTTGGTGCAGTAGGGATTCTCCTGGAACTTTGCTGCGAGTGGGTGGGAGGATGGTGAGGAAGATGGTCCATAAGATTATAACTCATAGGAGCATTCGGCGCATCAAGTCTACACCACCATTCAATCATGGCTGATCTATCTTTCCCTCTCAACCCCATTCTTCTGCCTTCTCCCCGTAACCACTGACACCTTTACCAGTCAAGTATTTGTCAATCTCTGCCTTAAAAATACCCGATGACTTGGCCTCCAAAGTCGTCTGTGGCAGCGCATTCCACAGATTCACCAACTTCTGACCGGCAGCACAGTGGCGCAGCAGTAAAGTTGCTGCCTTACAGCACCAGAGACCTGGGTTCGATCCTGACTACAGGTGCTGTCTGTACGGAGTTTGTATGTTCTCCCGTGACTGCGTGGGTTTTATCCGGGTGCTCCGGTTTCCTCCCACATTCCAAAGACGTACAGGTTTGTAGGCTTCTGTAAAATTGTTCCTAGTGTGCAGGATAGAACTAGTGTATGGGTTGGTCACTGGTTGGCGAGGACTCAATGGGGAGAAAAGGCCCATTTCCACCCTGTATCTCTAAAGTCTAAACATGGTGTCCGACCTGTATGAGTTGAGTTCAGGACAGGGACCTTGAGTTCAAGGCTAGGGATTGGGGCATATGGATCTTGTACAGGCAGATGGGAGTATGGCCTAGCATCATGTTTGGCACAGACATTGGGCCGGAGGGCCTGTTCTTTGTGCTGTACTGTTCTATGTTCCATGTAGTTGGTGTGTTTCTTGGTGGCCGGCTAAAGTTGAATGTTTACAAAGGCCTTAGAGAGGGCGGCAGCAGCAGCTCAGTATTGGAAGACACGAAAGAGCAGAGGCAAAGCAAAATGAAGCCCTGAAATGAAATAGCCTCTTTGTTTTTCCTGCCTTCATTTTGCAATAACAAGGTTGGACTGTGTGGAAATGTTACTGGAATACTTCTGGGGCAGCAGATGCTATATTTAGGGATCACACACTAGCTTCATTTACACTGCAACATTTATGAAAGTAATAAGGTTTACCAGCTGGGTGGCATGCCGGGAGACACTGAAAACAGAATCAGTTCAGATTGTCTTCTGTCAGAATCATAATTTTGTTACATTAATTGAATAAAGAATTGTAAGATTTTATTTTTAAAATATTTGTGTTTAATCATCCTGATTAAGAGGTAAATATTTAGTTTATTTTAAGAATACAGCAGGGAAACAGGATCTTCGGCCCACAAAGTGCACACCAACCATTACCCGTTCACACTAGTTCTATATTATCCCACTTTCGCATCCACTCCCTACAAACCAGGGGCAATTTACAGAAGGCCGCACGTCTTTGGGATGTGGGAGGAAACTGGAGCACCCGGAGGAAACCCACGCGGGCCTGGGTAGAAAGGGAAATCTCCACATGGACAGCACCCGAGGTCAGGATTGCATCTGGGTCTCTGGCGCTGTGATGCAGCTGTCTACCAACTGTGCCACTCTAACTTAGGAAATATACTTATATTGCTGCAGATGAAAGCACAACACGTCTTCTCCCCTCTCACATCAGAGACAGTTTCTTCCCAGCTCTTATTAGGCAACTGAACACAAGAGCCACATCAGCCACAACTCCCTCTTAAATATAGCCAATGAAGGTAGTTGAGGCCAGTTCATTGGCTATATTTAAGAGGGAGTTAGATGTGGCCCTTGTGGCTAAAGGGATCAGGGGGTATGGAGAGAAGGCAGGTACAGGATACTGAGTTGGATGATCAGCCATGATCATATTGAATGGCGGTGCAGGCTCGAAGGGCCGAATGGCCTACTCCTGCACCTATTTTCTATGTTTCTATGAACCATCCTATCAACAAATGGAGAACCCGGAGAAAGCCGATGCGGTCATGGGGAGAACGTACAAACTCCATACAGACAGCACGCCTAGTCAGGATCAAACCCAGGTCTCTGGCGTTGTAAGGCAGCAACTCTACCGCTGTGCCACTGTGCCACCCTCTGCTCTGTGATCTATGAAAAAAAGAATTTCACTGTACAGAGCACACGTGACAATAAAGCACCATCGTTAGATGGCTGAGTTGAGAATGTTAAACACCCTGACATAGATGTCTTTATTGCCAAGGTGATTGAGAGTTAAATATACTGCAAGACCAGTACTGGAGGATCTCAACTGCATAGAAGACTGGTGTAGATTTGGACCACCAATACTTTTGCACACTACCTCATTATAGACAATGTTAGAGCAACTGAGTGCTATTCATGACATTAATTCGTTAGGGGCGGCACGGTGGCACAACGGTAGAGTTGTTGCCTTACTGCAGCAGAGACCCGGGTTCGATCCTGACCACGGGTGCTGTCTGTACAGAGTTTGTACCTCTCCCCGTGACTGCGTGGGTTTTCCCCAGGTGCGAGTCTGTTGGTTAATTGACTTTGGTATAGATTGTAAATTGTCCCTAGTGTGTCAGATAGCATTAGTGTACAGGGTGATTGCTGGTCACACTTCTGTACCTCTTGCCTGATGGGCGAGGGGAAACGAGGGAGTAACCGGGGTGAGACTCGTCCTTGATTATGCTGGCGGCCTTGCCGAGGCAGCATGTAGCATAGATGGAGTCATTGGATGGGAGGTTGGTTTGAGTGATGGGCTTGGCTATGGTCACAACTCTCTGCGTTTTGGGTTGGGACACAAAAGCTTATTTTATTGCATGGATCAACAATATAAAAAAGTTAAAATACTGAAGAAAAAGTTAAAATCCCGATCGAAACGTCGCCTATCCATGTTATCCAGAGATGCTGCCTGACCTGCTGAGTTACACCAGCGCTTTTGTATGTGCTATTTTTTGTAAACCAGCATCTGCAGTTCCTTGTGTCTACATAGTAAAAAGGTTGGTAGGAATGTTCTGTGTGTTAATTAAAAACGTACATGAATCTTGAGCTATCCTTTCAGGACTGATGGGCAAGACTGCCCTCTAGTGCTCTCACCTTTCCTACCATCCTGATCAGTGCAAGACACAAAGTGCTGGAGTAACTCAGCGGGACAGGCAGCATCCATGGAGGGAATGGACAAGCGACGTTGCGGGTTGGGACCCTTCTTCAGTCTGACTGAATTAGGGGTGGGGGGGGAGGAAAGCTGGAAAAGGGAGGTGGAGGTGGGACAAAGTCCGGCAAGTGATAGGTGGTAAATAGACACGAAGTGCTGGAGTAATTAAGCCGGTCAGGCAGTATCTATGAAGAAAAAGGATGGGTGATGTTTCAGGTTGGGACCCGAGATGCTCCAGAGATGCTGCCGGAGCCGCTGAGTCACTTATTCCATCCATCTGCTAATGAGGTGTACTGGAGAAAAAAGGGTGTCAGATATGGATGGAAGGGGAGCGAATGCAAAGCCTGAGCGAGGTATAAAGATGGAAGGGGACAGAGAGAAAAGTGTGTCAGATAAAAAGAGAGGAATGAAATGTAAAGCCAGTCATAGAGCCATCAAGCATGGGCAGGCACTTCGGCCCACCCTGCCGAATATGCCCCATCTATATCTGACCCATTGGCCCATATTCCTAAACCTATACCATCCTCGTACCTGTCTAAATAATAATAATAATAATAATAAACTTTATTTCGGACTCAAGGTCCAGGCAAGGGGCAACATTACATAAAAATGCATTGCATATTAAAAAATATCATAAAGTACATATAAAATCTTAGTATATCACTTATAAAAGCATCATAAATTATATATTTAAAAAAAACCCACAATACATGAATTAAAATCCAGAATAAAAGAATGATCAATGTCCTACAACGAGACAACGATACCAGTCTCCACAGCTGGGATTCGTAGCGTGTTTCGTAAATGTTTTTTAAACACTGTGAAAGGGAGGGAAGTAGGCGGAAGGGGACGGGAGAGGGAAGGGGTAAGAGTGGCTGGAGAGTGGGAGAAATGGGTGCGCGGTGGGAGTGCCACAACCTTTTAAGCAAAGGTATTCTTCATTGGACAATATTTAAAATACACCAGTATTTCATTTATGTGTTCGGAGGACATGGCCACAGCTTGTGTTTTAAATGGACAGCCAATGCTCATGCATGGGCTTTTTTTCCTCTGGGTAATAAATTTAAAGAGTTTGAGTTTAGTTTATTGTCATGCGTACCGAGGTACAGTGAAAAGCTGTGGTTGCGTGCTAACCAGTCAGCGGAAAGACTGTATATGATTACAATCGAGCCATCCACAGTGTACAGATACAGGATAAAAGGAATAACGTGAATAACGTTTACTGCAAGATAAAGTCCAGTAGAGTCTGATCAAAGATAGTCTGAGGGTCTCCGTTGAGGTAGATAGTTGTGCAGGGCTACTCTCTAGTTGTTGGTTGGATGGTTCAGTTGTCTGATTGATAAGCTTTGCTGATTACATACTGTGGGGCCCAGTCCCTTTAAGAACTGGAAAACTATTTTAATATTGGTCATTACAGAATCATTAAGGGGAAAACAGGGAGTTTGTCTGAATTTCCTGCGTTTCTCTTCCATATTTGAGCAAATTAGATTTTCTTGAGAGAATAACAATTTGAGTGATTGGATACTTCATTTAGTGAGTGTGGTATGTGTTAGATTATCAACAGCTTCACACTGGCACAGCGGTGGAGTTGCTGCCTCACAGCGCTAGAGACCCGGGTTTGATCCTGACTACGGGTGCTGTCTGTACGGAGTTTGTTCTCCCTGTGACCGCGTGGATTTTCTCCAGGAGCTCCGGTTTCCTCCCACATCTGAAAGACGTGCAGTTTTTTTGATTAGTTTGCTTCTGTAAATTGTCCCTGGTTTGTATAGAACTAATGTACGGGTACACTCAGTAGGCCAAAGAACCTGTTTCCAGGCTGTATCTCTAAAAGCTAAAACTTCATTATGATAAGATTTGTACAATAGGCTATTAGACAATGAATTAAATTTTCCTTATTCGGTTTTAGTATAAAAGAGTCTGAAGAAAGGACCCAACCCGAACATCACCTGTTCATGTTCTTCAGGGATGTTCCTGATTCGCCGAGTTACGACAGCACTTTGTTTCTTAGATTATTTCCATTATTGGTGAACCAATTATAATTTAGTATCTTAAATTAGCACGCATAAATAATGCATGCCTGTATCCACCTATTACTTGCCAGGCATTGTTCAGCCCTTCCTCTCATCCAGTTCTCTTCCTCCCCTCCCCTATCACAATCAGTCTGATTCCTGATTCGGAGACAGTTTCTTCCCAGCTGTTATCAGGTAACTTAATGGTCCTCTCACCAGCTAGAGAGTGGTTCGTTCGTTCGTTCTGTCTGTCTGTCTGCCTGCCTGTCTGTCTATCTATCTATCTATCTATCTATCTCTAAAAGTCTTGTGTTTGTGCCTACGATGCGTCTCTGTGTCAATCTTGTTAATTCCTATCTTCTTCCAAACGTTAGGCCACAGCCTTCCCATTTTCACACATCCTACTCACATTTTTCCCGTGGTGGCGATAAACTTCTTCCTGTCGCATTTCCAACTATATTTCTGAAGTTATTCGCGATTAAAGCTTTAAAAATGCCATCTTTAACATGATTTTTTACTGTTAAAATCCTTCCTCCCAGCTTCCAACACACATTGACACAAAGTTGCAAGACAGGAACACTCTGAATTTCACCTCAATGGGATACTTCAACAGGAGCAGGAGGGCCAATTGGTATTGAAATTGGAACCGCTGCAGCAGGCAGGGGAGGTGCAATTGGAATTTTTTAAAAGTCCACTGCTGAGGGAGGCAGGGGAGTGCTGGAATCTTACGTTCGGGAACGACTTCAGTTGCGTTGGGGGAATGGGTGTGTGGTGGAATCTTGCGTTGGGGGACCACACCGTTGGGGGAGCAGACCCAACTGGTCTGCACTTGGTCTAGTTTAACAAGGCAGACTTTCAAACTATCATTAATCAGACTTTATTGGACTTCATCTTGCACTAAACATTATACAATTTATCCTGCATCTGTACACTGTGGACGGCTTGATTGTAATCATGTATATTCTTTCCGCTGACTGGATAGCACGCAACAAAAAGCTTTTCACTGTACCTTGGTACACCTCGGACAATAATAAACTGAAGAAGGGTCCTAACCCGAAATGTCATTTACTCATATTCTCCAGAGATTCTGGCTGACCCACTGAGTTACTCCAGCACATTGAGTCCCGTTTTTTGTAAACCAGCATCTATGGTTCCTTGTTTCTAGTCAAGTCAAGTCAAGTCACATTTATTTATATAGCACATCTAAAAACAACTCTCGTTGGCCAAAGTGCTTTACATTTGTTATAAGAATAGCATAAACAAAACAAACTACATACATATATACATGTAGCCCTCACATGCCCCCTCCTTGACTTAAAAGAGTCGATGGAGGGGGCAGTTCTGATGGGAAAGGGGATGCTGTTCCACAGTCTAGGGGCTGCAACCGCAAAGGCGCGTCGCCCCTGAGCTTATGCCTAGACCGTGGGATATTCAGCAACCCCAAGTCGGACGATCTGAGGGGCCTGGAGGTGGAGTGGTGGGTGAGAAGTCTTTTTATGTAAGTGGGGGCAAGCCCATTGAGGGCTTTGTAGACATGGAGGAGGATCTTGAAGTTTATACGGAACCGCACAGGGAGCCAGTGGAGAGAGGCCAGGATCGGGGTGATGTGGTCTACAATAGAGTAGGTATGTTACAAAACTTACCTTCAGTCGCGCTGTAATTCTGCCACTGGCCGTGTGCGCGATTTTGGCGCCTTTAAGGGGGGGCGGGGTTAAAATGCGGGTTTCTTCTCCCTTGTCCTGGTTAATATTTTGTTGGAGTACAAGCCTTGGCAGACAAATCGTTCCTACCGGCGTTTTGTGAATTTAAAAAAAAAATTAAATCGTCAATGTCAGCGCTGGAGTCATTTTAAAAGCAGCTCCTGAAGCGTCAACGCCGATAACGGGGACGGATTTCACACACGGGACAGGTAAACAAAAGTGGTTTCTTTAAATGTATAAAAGTGCTTCTTAAGAAGCCTTTAATTCACATTTTTTCTTGCGACACGGTGATTTTATTCCCCGAATTAACGGCAGTATTTTTCATGCCAATACGGGGTTAAATTCACCGCAAATTAACGTTCCAAAAGATCGCGTTCCAGAAATCCTCACTCGCAAGATGAATTAAATTTACAGGTATTAAACATTCAATTCCTTCCATTTGGCCTGTAAATTCATGAAAATTAGATTTAAAAATTATGTTATATTGTGAATTATTGTGTGAATGTTATTTGGACACTTAGGCTATTTAAAAATGTTAATATATTCTTAAGAAATTGATAGATGTTTAGATCTAGTAATTGAATTTTGTAATTAGCTACAATTAGGTAACTAACTAATTATATGCTTTACTTTCATGTCTTCGAAGTAAGATTGTTTCATATTTGTTTCAGAATGCTTCAATCTATAATAACTGAAAATTTCTTTCAGTTATCATAATTTTTAAGAAAGTTATGGGCTTTTAACTGTCCTCGATCACAGCTTTTGTGTTAAGTCAATGGAAAAGCAATAGGGAACTAGATGCTAATTTCTGAGTATGATAATGGCCATAACTTTTTTAATACTGAAGATATGAAAGTGAATTAAGTGTCAAATTAAACTTCTTTTTATGCTTTATCTGATGGGATAAATTGCAGACTTTATTTTTAAAATCTCAAAATTTTGTAACATTGCTAAATAGAGCATGCGTCTTTGGGTCTGATCTCAGGAAACTGAGACACACGTAGGGGTCAGAAGCTAGTGGTCTTTGGCTGTAAATTAAGATTTAAAATATCTCCTCAAGGTATGCCTACTTTGAAGAAGTTCTCGTGCCTAGGTCTTCCCGATTCCATATTTCTATTCCACAGTCTGCAGGAGGGCCCTGACTTGAAACGTCACCTATCCATGTTCTCCAGAGATGCTGACTGACCCGCTGAGTTACTCCAGCACTTTGTGTCTGTCTTTGGTGTAAACCAGCATCTGCAGTTCCTTGTTCTTACATATTATTCCAAAACGGTTAGAGGGTGCACCCTCTAATTTTAATATTCAATAATAGTCCCGCCCATTCATTAATATTAAACAAACCCCTCCTTCATTAACATTGAAAGCCAGTCATTCCCCCTTCATTAATATTCTGGAATCAGCCCACTCCCTTCATTAATATTCAACGAACAGCCCTGCCCGTTCATTAATATTCAGCAGTGCGGGTCACGTGGAAGGCGAGGAGGTGGGAACTCCAGCCCTGAGGAGAGCGCGGAGAGGATACGCAGGTTCAGTCGACGTCAGCGGAGTCCGCCGATCACGTCACTGGTTTTGTGGAGTCACGGCGTGAGTTGAGCTTTTGAATGTAAACAAGAGGCGTCGGGGGGTATCACAGACGGTGACGGTAACGGCGGCGCCCCCCCCCCCCCCTCACGGTAAAGGCCCTGATTGTCCGGTGTGGTCCAGCCCGGCCCGGCGTGTGAGGGGGGCGAAGGCAGGCGCACTTCTCGTCCCTGCCCGTCCTAGGCCCCAGGCCCCGTGCCTCCCGCCACCCCGAGGCCCGACTGTCGGGGCCCGATTGCCCAGCGCTCGGCCGCTGTCGCACGCCCGAGGAGACGGAAGGTAAGGCAGCAACCCCGGCTGCGGGAGAGCAGGGTGTCAGGTGGTTCTCGGCCCTGTCCCCGCTCGGGACTCCTGACTCACGCTTGGCAGCGAGTGTGGGCGAGGGTAGGCGGGTGGGCGGGTGAGGGTGACCCGGTTGTGTGGGGAAGGATGGGCGTGGGCAAGAATGTTTGGGTGAAGGCCTGGTGCGTGGATCAGTGTGGGCTAGTGTGAGGGTGAGGGGTGTGTGGGTGAAGGTAGGTTGGAGTGTGGTTGAGGGGTGTGTGAGCGAGCCCCGGCTGAAGAAGGGTCCCCGCCCACATTCTCCAGAGATGTTGACTGACCCGCTGAGTTACTCTAGTATTTTGTGTCCTTTTTGCTAACAGATTCCAGCATCTGCTGTATTGTTGTGTTGTTTAATTCTGCTCTGGCTTTGATTATTCATGCCCTCTTTATGATGTTTATTGTGGGGTTCAGTCAACTTATTTCAGTATTTTGGAGAAACAAGGAACTGCAGATACTGGTTTACAAAAAAAGACACAAAACTTCACTTATCCATGTTCTCTGGAGATGCTGCCTGATCTGTTGACTCCAGAACTTTGTATCCCTGCTTCTGTATTTTCTCAGCTCTGATGAAAGTTTTGGGTTTTTATTGTCATGTGTACTGAGGTACATTGAAAAGCATGTTATCCAATCAAATCAGAAATGCGATACATACACAATCAGGCCAAACTTGTGTATAATGAGTAGAGTGAAGGAGATGACAGTGCAGAATATGGGTCTCAACATTGAGAATCTCTGGAGAATCATGGATAGGTGATGTTTTGGGTTGGGATCCTTCTTCAGACAGCATCAGCAGTTCCTTGTTTCTCCAAGGCCAGAGAATATGTGGATTAAATGAAATGATGCTAATATCTCCACTTTTCATCTCTATCTAATGATCTGGAGAAACTGGCCATTCAGTAGCAATAAATATTTTTTTTCTTTTAATCATTCTCGTCTATTCAAATAGCTTGATATATAAGGACTTCAGATGGGATGTAAAGCTCTTCCCACCATAACAATTGAATTTGCAGCAACAACTAAAAAAACTGGAGAAACTCAGCAGGTCAAGGGTTTCCACAGATCAAGATTCTAGCATCTGTAGTTTCTTGTGTCTCTGCTTTCTCGGATGCTTCCTGACCTCCAGAATATTTCTAGCACCTTTATTCTGTGGGTTGCTTTTCTTCCCAGTTAATCCAGCAATTCTGGCCAGAGTTGAACTTTGACAGGCTGTGTGATTGTGGACACAAGAGACTAAAATCTGGAGCAAAGAACAAAGTGCTGGAGTGACTCAGCGGGTCAGGCAGCATCTGTGGGGCGCTTGACCATACCTGTGCCTTCACAGGTACTGCCTGGTCCCCTTGCTTCAGCATTTTGCCAGCTCCGATGAAGGGTCTTTGATATAAAGTGTTCAATTTCCACAGATACTGTCTAATCTCCAGAGTGTTTCCAGCTCTTTTTTGTTTATTTTTATTCTGTGTCCATCCAGTTGCTTGTGCCACTTAATCTGGCAGTACTGGCCGGATTTGAGCGTTGACAGACTGCTTGTGGAAATATTAGAGACTGGAATCTGGGGCAAAGAACTAAATACTCATGGAACTTGGCGGGTCAGCAAACATCTGTGTAGCGAAATGGCCAAATGCGCTTTGGTACCTTTCAAGGCTGGAGTAGAGGAGATAGCCGGTTGAAAGAGGTTAGAGGAAAAGGCGACTCGCTGAATTCCTTCAACAATTTTGATTTTTTTTTTTTGCTGCAATTCAATTGAAGTGGTGATAATGGGTCTGCATCCCATTTACAAACTTTGTCCATCAAGCTATCTGGTTAGGCGAGGAGGCTGGGGAAAGAAATCGTTCATTGCTACTCAATGGCCAACCAGTTCCCACAGAAGAGAGGTTAGCACTTGAAATGACCTATTGGTAATTGTCCTCAGAATTGGGGTGGATTCTGAACCATAATCCTCCAGATATTATAAAATGTATAACTACACTTTTTAAAAGTTTCTTATGGAGTAGCATAGTTTAATTTGATTGGTATTATTTATTGTTGCTTGATTATTGTAGGTCCCCATCTGGGACATGTGATTAATTTCTGGAAAGAATTTGAGCCTGTGGCTTTTATTATTTCCATTTACAGTCTGAGAGCTATTTGTCCTCAATCGGAGAGCTATAGATTTGAGCTTCAATTTAGAGGTTAGCACGAATCATCTGGTATTGTTGTTAGTCTGTTATTGTCATGTGTACTGACATACATTATAATTTTTCCACCGTATTACGTAGTGCAAAATAGAAAAAGGCAGTGCGAGTATAGATAGTCGATGGAGGGAGCATTGGTTTCTGTGATGGACTGGAAGAAGAAAGGAAGAGGTGGAGACAGTAGGCTGTGGGAGAGCTGGGAAGCGGAGGGGAAGGAGGGAGAAAGCAAGGACTACCACTGGGGTGTAAACTGTCCAAGCGAAATATGAGGTGCTGCTCCTCCAATTTGCGATGGGACTCACTCTGGCCATGGAGGGAGGCCCAGGATAGAAAGGTCAGATTAGGAATGGGAGGGGGAGTTGAAGTGCTGAGCCACCGGGAGATCAGGTTGGTTAATGCGAACTGAGTGGAGGTGTTGGGCGAAGCGATCGCCAAGCCTGTGCTTGGTCTCACCGATATAGAGCAGTTGACACCTAGAACAGCGGATGCAATAGATGAGGTTGGAGGAGGTGCAGGTGAACCTCTGCCTCACCTGGAAAGACTGCTTGGGTCAAATCGATATATCAAATGTATAAATCGATAAGTCTTTGGTGGCATGCTGACTTTCTTTAGCCTTCTGAGGATTTGGAGGTCTGTACTTTCTTGGCCTTAGCATCTATGTGATTGTATCAGAACAAATAGGTGATATTTACACCTGGGAACTTGATGCTCTCGCCTACCTTCACTAGTTGAGCGAGTACTCCACCTTGCTTCCTGAAGTCGATGACTGGCTCCATCTTACTGACATTGAGGGAGAGATTGTAGTCTGGACACCATGTTACTGAACTCTATAATCCTTCCTGTACCTGTCTCGTCATTATTCAAGATCTGGCCCATTGCAGTGGTGTCATCTGCAAACTACTAAATTGATTTAAAGAAAAGAATTTAGCTTCACAGCCTTGAGTGTATGGGGAGTATACTAAGGAGCTGAGGAGGCAGCCTTGTGATGCACTGATGTTGATAATTCTCATGAACGATTTTTGTTGCCTATCCTCACTGATTATTGTCTCTAGGTCAGGCAGTTGTGGATCCAATTACAGAGGAAATGTTGAGACTTAAGTCCAAAAGTTTAAATATGACTGGAATTGTGGCGTTGAGTTGGAGCAATCTCAATAATAGGAGTCTGAGATAGGTGTTATCCAGATGTTTTGAGGGTGAGTGTAGTGCCAGGGAGATGCCATTTGCCATCGATCTCTTGTGGGGTGGTAGGCAAATTGCAGTGGATTAAAGCTGTTTTTTAAGGCTGGAGCTGATGTGTGACATGACCGCGATGGGTGGCACAGCTAGTAGAGCCTCACAGTGCCAGAGACCACGTTCGTTCCAACCTCGGATGCTGATCGTGTGATGTTTGCACATTCTCTCTGTGACCACATGGATTTCCTTCGGGTGCTCTGATATCCTCCCCACATCCCAAGACGTGCAAGTTTGTAGGTTAATTGGCCCTCTAAGTTGACCCTAGTGTGTAGTCGGACAGTGAGATAATAGAACTAGTGTGAACGGCTGATCTACTGTCGACGTGTCCTGAAGGGCCTGTTTCCATGCTTTATTCCTAAGCTAAACTAAACCAAACCTGCCTCACGAAGCTCATGATGGTGGATGCCAGAGCCATTGGCCATGTCATTGAGGCATGCTGCCATGTTTTTTTTTGGTAATGAGATGGCAGTAGTCTTAAAGCAGGTGTGAACAGATTGGAATAGAGCGAGGTTAAATATGTCCATGAATATTCCTGCCAGCTGGTCAGCATGGTTTCCGAGGACACGACTAGGGACTCCATCCGGGCCGGTCACCTTCCGCAGGTTTGCACTCACAATGACCAATCTGATGTCTATGACGATGACACTGGGTGCAGGTCCACCAGAAGCTGTCAGAGTGAGAAACAACCATTCACTGTCTTTCCGTTCCTCATTCTGGACTGTGCACTTTTTAAAATGTTACTTTCTCTATAATGCTACAATGCTCCGGCAGGGCACTCACTTAACTTTTTTTCACTGTTGCCAGCCAGGCATCCTAGGCAGCTTTTTAGGTTGCCGAATGACAGTTTAGGTGGTGATTTAAGACGGTTTGCATGACGCGTGTGATAATGTGCTCGGGTGAAGTGCGTAGTTACCAGTCGGAATTATGCTCAATGAAGCATTCACGTATTATTTCTGCTTCAAATAAAGTCACAAACTAAACATATTCACGAATCAAGACATATATACCACAATGACATGCAGCAAAATTATAATACAGTATCTCAACTCTTTTTACACGTTGCAATGAATGCCATTTCTATTATTTCTTTCCACTTCCAAACAAAAATGTGGTTGGATTATTCAGTGTATGATCAACCTGTGTCAATAAATCTTGGACCATGGTAACATATATGCTTAGCCATGCACACTACAGATTGATGCAAGCATGTTTTCTGTGAAGGACCGAAAATTATCATGACATGGCCATAGCATGGGTCTTTTCCTCTTGAATCTTCAATCATCAATCTCTGTTATGCGCAGTCACAGCAAGGTAAGTTGATAAAGAATTGAATCGATCTGTTTGACAGCTTTGAAGGTAGACACAGTAACAACATCAAGAGGGGAAAAATAGATACATAATATATCCCTTCTGCTCTAAGATTTTGTAATTTAAAAGAAATAAAGCGAATGGAAGTGTACTTTAATTTTCTTTTTCTTGTAACATACTTGTTACTGTATTATTATTATTATTACCTGACCAGACCTATACCATACTTTTGAATGTACGTAGTACCTCTTTTACTCTGTGCCCACTAAGAAGATGAATCATGGAAGTAGGTGACTATATTGAATCAATCATGGAATTTGGCAAGTGAGATTGCCCAAAAGGGCAATAAAAATGGCTGAATTGTTTTGTTTTTGGGTGGGGGGTGGATATCAACTTTAAATGAACAGAAACATTATATTTGTGAGAACGTGTAACTTTTCTGCTTGATGGAGGAGAGGGGGCGCTGTCCTGTACGGCTGCCAGTCGTGCAGCTGTCCGTTTTTTTCACTTTTTAATTATTTTTAGTATGTTAAAGTGTGTAGTTGGGGGTCTAATCTTTTATGTGTGGGGGGGAAGGGGGAAACTGATTTTTCAAGTCCCTACCTGGTTGGAGAGGCTGCCTTCCTCCGAGTAGCACCTTCGACCCGTCCTTGTGGCCTACCAGCGGAGCCTGAAGCGGCGTTTCTTGAGGGGACCTGGCCAGTACCTCGGCTTCGGCGGCGGCACAGCGCTGGAGCGCTATCGCGGTGCGGGCGATGCCTTGCCTGGGTCACCGCGCTGGAACTCCGGTATGCTGGGACCTGCCGATTGAACATCGCGGAGCTGCGGTTTGTGGAGCGGCCAGCCGCGGGCAGCGGCGCTGACTTTAACATGTACTTGGGATCTCTTGGCGAGATCGCCAGTGGTGGAGCTCCGTTGAGCACGGCCTGTTGGCTTGGAAGCCGCGGTCTCCAAGTAAGGAAGCGGCCGTTCCAGGTTTCCCATGCCGCTGTGAGGAATCGCCCGGCGCCGGAGCACCATCATCCGGCGAGAGGGCCTGAAACATCGGGCTGCCGTAGCGGCGACTGCAGAGGCCTCAATAGGCCCGACCATGGGTGGACATGGGGATGGGGACTGGACTTTGTGCCTTCCCTCACAGTGGGAACCATTGTGGGGGGGTGTTTTATGTTTCAATGTTAAACTTCTTCTTTAATGCTACGTTGTATTTTTATTAGTGTGCTGCAAGGACATCTGAATTTCCCCTGCAAAGTGGATTAATAAAGTATTTGTTATGTTATGTTATTTAAACCATCTCCTGAAAAGCAAAGTAAAGACAGAGCTGTTCAAGTACATGTAAAAGTCACTTTAATTGTCATCTGAGTCGCTCTCGAGCTGGTCCGTCACCTGGTCGACCTGGAGGGAACTTCTGATGGTGGTTTTCAGCCAGCTGAAGCCTCGCTCAGCCTCAGCTTAACGTGCCGGTGTGGTAAGGAAGAGGTCAAGGAGAATGCAGATGTTGGGTAGGTCTTCTGGTGTGGGACTTCAGGAACACCATGCTGTATCACAACAACCCTTTCAGCAACATGGCTGTTACTTGGCATGACAGTGGAGCATTAGGGGGAGCTTCAATGCCCAAATTTCAGGGTGGGTTTCTGATGAAAAAGTGGGGGAGAACTGGTGAGCAAGAGACAGAGTCACAGAGACAGAAAGAGCAGAGGCAGATAGAAAGACAGGGACAGACGGGTACATGGATAGATCAGGTTTGGAGGGATATGGACCAAACGTGGGCAGGTGTCTTTGCAGTTTCACCCGTGGGATGAGGGATTTAAGGGCCTGCCCCACTCGGGCGACATTTTCGGCGACAGCCTGAAAAGAGGTTGTCGCGTCGTGGTCTGGTCGTGATGCATGGTGACGCATGTAGTGACGCGCGGTGTCTCCCTGTCGCCTCAGGATTTTGGGATGTTCAAAATCCAGGGGTGACATTTGGGTGTCTCATCATGTTGTGCGCCCTGTCGCACGCTGACGTATGCTGTCCTGCGGGTGACGCCCGGTTAGGGTTAGGGTCCACAGATGGGCTGTAAAATATTCTTCCTTCAATTCATTAATTTTAAACATTAATATATTAAAATTAATACAATAAAATCAATTGTGCAAATGAAAAGATGTCTGAATCGTTCAGTTTTATTTTGTATTGGTCCGCTTCCAGATCCAACTCACCGTCTCTAACTTCTCACAGGGATGGATTCATTGATTGTAGACTGAACTCCTCTCTTCCCCCCCCCCCGCCTTGCTTCAAAATGGGTTGTGGGTATTTAGACTCAGTGGCCGGAGCAGGTGGGTGGCACTGGAACAATGACAACATTGCATGTACCCAGTTGAAAAGCCCGCTGCCTCTGGGGATTTGGAGAGATTATTGGAAGAGAGATCTGCCTCTGGAACAACTCGTGGCCAACAGTTTCGTTCCCATGCAGAATATTGGGGGTTCGAGTCCAACCCCTGGGGCCCCTGTGTCACATTTAGTTCAGAGATACAGTGCCCTTCGGCCCACCGAGTCCGCACCGACCAGCGAAACTCTGCATACTATCCCACACACGCTAGGGACAATTTATAAATACCAAGCCTATCAATCTAGAGTTAGGGTTAGGGTTACCTCCCGCACTCCAAAGGTTTGTATAAATTGTCCCTAGCGTGTGTGGGATAGTGTGCGGGGGGGTCGCTGGTCGCAGGCTGGGTCCACAAATGGGGGGCGTCTGGGAAAGTGGGGGGGGGGTTGGAGAAGGGAGGGGGAGAAGGGGAAGAAGAGTGGAGTGGGGAGAAGGGAGGAAGAGGGGAGAAGGGAAGAAGCGGCTCAGGCGCTCGGCATCGCTGCAAATTGTTCTGTTCCTGTTGTTCCCTTAAAGGGCCTGTCCCACATTGCGATTTTTTTTTCCGGCGACTGCGGAGCGTCAGTGCCCTTTAAAACCGTCACTGCCCTTTAAAACCGTCACTGACGCTCTGCAGTCGCCGAAAACAAATCGCAGGCCCTTTAAGGGAACAAAAGCAACAGAACAATTTGCAGTGGTGTCGAGCGCCAATCCGCTGCCTGAGCCGCTGGTTCACAAACAAGCAGCAACTCCACAGGGCAAGGCAGGGAACAAGGATAAGGCAGGAGCTCTCTAAGAAACGATGGCACAGTTTGCATCAGGCCGTCCGCTGTCCACATCAGCCAAGCTTTCCTTCGCTTGTCAAGCCAGGCAAAATGACTCGGCTTTTAGGTTGCCCGGCGGGACTTTAGGTGGCCATTGGCACCCGGGCAACTGTTAATTTTGAGCCCTGTCTGGCACTATTCTGCACTCATGGGTATTTTTTCCTTGTACCTGTTTTATAACTTGGCTTAAGTATACTCGTGTTTAGTATGGTTTGCCTGGATAGCACCAAACAAAGCCTTTCTCTGTATAATACACCAATACCAACCAATATATTCATCACTAATGAAATGCACACCATTGAGTTTTTGGGGGGGGGGGTTTGGTCTTTTTCTTCCTGTAGTTAATTGACTTATGGAAGGTCTGTATAGGCTATTTTAAGTTGTTGTACCAATAGATAAGCAATGATTTGATTTCCTTGCATTATAGTTTTGCTATTACACTGACTGCATCATGGAATAATAGTGGGCTTAGAGTCATAGAGTGATATAGTGTGGAAACAGGCCCTTTGGCCCAACTTGCCTACACCAGCCTACATCTTCTCTAGTATATTCTGTATTCACTATTAGTGCTTTTGTGTTGTATTTGGAATTTTTGTTTCATGTTTTTATCTGTATGTCTTCCAGTCTGCCATATTCATAATTCATGTAAACTTGAGGCAAGGTCCACGTTTGATGTATTTATAGTATAATTGCCGTCTGATC
>CM075982.1:49889015-49996723 GCA_038087875.1 Malacoraja senta
ACTGCCTGTTGTGTGTGTGTGTGTCTGCCTCTGTCTCTCTCACCCACACACACAGTTAAAGGTACTCCACGCTGCCTGTGTGTGTGTCTCTCTCTCTCTCTCTCTCTCTGTCCCACCCCCCCACACCCACACTCACACTCAGTCAGTCAGTCAGAGGAACTCCACACTGTGTGTGTGCGCCTCTGTCCCTCCCTATCACAGTCAGAGTGAGGTACTCCCCCTGCAGTCTCTCCGCGGCCTCTCCCCGGGCAGGGTGCATCTGCCTCCCTCAGGCTGCCCAGGCAGTCAGACACGACTCCGGTGGCGGGCTCCATGCACAGCTCCTGCCGGCCGGCTGGGAGCGGCGACGGAGGACAGGGGGAAGGTTGGCCACCGGGAGATAACCTGTTTTATTACATATCGATGTCTGAAGAAGGGACTGGACCCGAAACGTCACCCATTCCTTCTCTCCAGAGATGCTGCCTGTCCCGCTGAGTTGCTCCAGCTTTTTGTGTTTATCTTCGACCATTTAATTAACTTTTTAAAGAACTTATAAATGTGCAAACATTTTGATCATGTGGGGAATATTTGAATAACTTATAAATATGTCACATTTTGAATGGCAATGTAATGGAGCTTAGAATTTTCTGAAGGATTGGAGTGGCATTAAAGGGGTGCCACTTATAGAAGGGACTTCACGGTGTGATATAGCAGTGAGATGTGGATAGCTCGGATAGAACTCAGGTGTGCAGTAATATTGAACTCAGCGCTGCACGGAAATCTTCCAAGTAGATAAACTTAAAATTAATTTTAAAATAAAAACTGCTGGAAATATTCCGCAGGTCGGTTTGCGTCTGTGGAAATAGAGACAAAAGTTAACATTTCAGGACAACGACCCTTCCACAGATGCTGTCTTCCTTACTGGGTGTTTTAATTAATGTTTCCTGCTTTTGTTTCACGCAATTTTCTTTCTCGTTTTATGTATAAATGTCAGTATGTGATCTAAATCAAATAAATGTCAGAACATGGTTCAAAACGGTGGTGCTGATCCTTCGGGTGTAAGCAGGGCGATGCCGGACCAGGATCAAAGGTCAAATGTTTCTAGGCAGTCTCGGCTCTCCATGCAGTCCGAGTCTCGCTGGATCCTCGTAATCCTCTGCCTCTGTCAAATGGGTGAGTTTAACCTGCCCCCCCCCCAAGCTCCCTCCACCTGAACTCACGCCTGGTCACCAAAGCAGCTCAGGAGGCGAACCCTGAGCTCCGTCTCCCAACAATTTGTAGGTCACATCAATAGATGCGGCCGCGCTGAATTCTATCTTTAACTGAAAGCCGCAGGATGGAGATGTTGCTTATTAAAACAGACCTTCATTGAAGGTTGGCTCAAGAGTAACTCGGGAAAGGAACTTGTTAACTCGGGAGACGAACTTGGAACATCGCAGAAATGACAGTTAACGGCGAACTTGAGTCATACCCGTGGGAACTCGGTTAAACTCTTGATCATACACTTGGAATCTCGTGCACAACCACGAGTCTTTCGCTCGGGGTACCTCGTGGGTTAGCTCGCACAGTGTGACAGGGCTTTTAGAATTTCATTGTTCCATTTGGGACATATGACGATAAAACACTTGACTCTCTCGACTTGATCACCTGCACGCTAGTTCCATGTTATTATTTTGAGAGGGCTTATACAAAAACAGAATGGATGTAGAGAGGATGTTTTCACCAGTGGGAGAGTCTAGGACTAGAGGTCCTAGCCTCAAAATTACAAGCCGTTCTTATAGTAAGGAGTTGAGGAGGCATTTCTTTAGTCAGAGGGTGGTGAATCGGTGGAAATCTGCCACAGAAGGGTGTGGAGGCAAAGTCAGTGGATATATATTTAAGGTAGAGATGGATAGATTCTTGATTAGTGCGGGTGTGAGGTTATGGGGAGAAGGCAGGAGAATGGGGTTAGGAGTGAGACCAGCCATGATTGAATAGATGATGGACTGAATGGCCTAATTCTACTCCTATCTCTTATGATCCCATTTTCACATCCTACATGCTACGGGCAATTTACAGAAGCAAATTAAACTACAAACCTCCATGTCTTTGGAATATGGGAGGAAACTGGAGCACGTGGAGAAAAGCTTTTGACAGCACTGGGCCTGTGGTCTCTGGAGTATTGAAGGATGAGGGGGACCTCATTGCAACTTACCAAATAGTGAAAGGCCTGGTTAGAGTGAATGTGGAGAGGATATTTTCACTAATGGGGAAAGTCTAGGACCAGAGGCCATAGCCTCAGAATAAAAAGAACATACCTTTACAAAGGAGATGAGAAGGAATTTCTTTAGTCAGAGGGTGGCAAATCTGTAGATTCTTCGCTGTGGAAGCTAAGTCGATGGACATTTTTAAGGTGGACATTGACAGATTTGTGATTAGTAGGGTGTGGGTTATTGGGAGAAGGCAGGTGAATGGGTTTGAGATGGAAAGATAGATCAGTCAAGATTGAACAAAAGAGTAGGCTTGATGGGCTGAATGATCTAATTCTGCTCCTAGAATTTATGAACTGTAGAAATCACGTGGTCACGGGGTGAATGTAGTTACAGTGAAGCTCCTGCACCATCTTCCCCATGTAGTAGCATGATGGTGGCCAGGGTTATATGGGTCCTTGCAATAAGCTGCTGCATTAAGGCAGTGCTTCCTCTATATCCCTTGTAAAAATATTGTGTTGTCTGCATTATTTTGTGAATATCTTTACTAGAAAGACTGTCCTGTTCAAGTTGTGGCTCACCACTACCATCTTGGGGACAGTATGGGTGGACAGTGAACATTGGCTTTGCCAGCGCTGCTTGCATCCTTGTAAAGAATGAATAAGAGGGAATAAGAGTACATTCCAACGATGTACAGGCTTGTAGGTTAATGCCTTCTGTACCTTGCCCCTGGCGTATAGCAGGGCTGTGGAGTCGATACCCAAAACACCCGACTCCGACTCCTTGATTTCTTGTGTATCTGACTCCGACCACTAGTTATAATAATTTTAAATCTGCTATGATGACATTACACAAGATGGAATTTCATAAAGGGGCCTGTCCCACTATACGAGTTTACCCAAGAGCTCTCCCGAGTAAAAAAAAAAAAAAAACTCGTAAGTACGTAGAATGTACGGAGCGGGTACGTCGGAGCTCAGGACGTCTCTTAGCGGCTCGTAACGCTAACGGCAGGCACTCGGGGAAACGCGGTAAGCTCGTGAAGTTTTTTTCAACATTGAAAAATGTCCACGAGAGCCCCGAGAACCTACGAGTGGCTATTACCGTAATTCTCCGAGTTCGAGTCGGGGAAACTCGGGAGAATTACCTCGTACAGTGGGACAGGCCCTTAAGAACTACATGAATCTTCAGACTACCTTTTAAACCCATGTCCTTAAAGTTTTGAGTCTAATGGTTGTAGCTATGTAATGTGGCTTTTTTTAATCGTTTATTCTTGGGGAAAAAACATAATTCATTATGCTAAAAGAAAAAATAATTACATATAGGACTAGGACAAAATTAAAATTCCATTGAATTATAAAAGCATTACTCCAGAATTTATTAAATTAAGGCCACAAGGTATGAGCTAAATGGCTAAATTATGACAAAATAAATTTTCAAGTGCGATCTATACTATTACTAAAACTCTCATCTTCACCAGTCTGCGTTGTTTTTAAATTTACGCAAAAACGATCCCCCATAGCGCTATGATTTTTCGCCACCTTACTCGCCATTCTTCTCTGCTGCAAGTCAAATAAGTTTTGTTCCGATCGGTGAAATAGTACAAAGGTTATAACTGTTTTAAAAATTGTAAAAACCGCCCCTTCTGGAACCTGCTGTCAATAATGGCGGCGAGGATAATAAAGAGCTGAAGGGGCGGCGTGTGTGCAGCTCGCGCGAGGCGCAGCTCGCCGGAAGCTACAGAGTTGAACCGGAAGCCTCTGAGTGAAGCCGGAGTGGGACCGAGATCTGCTGCGTGAGGCCGAAAGCTGAACGTGCGGTGTGAACAGAGTGCGATCTGTGTCTGCTGCGACCCCCCCTTCCCCCTCACCCCCCCTTTCCCCCACCCCCTCTCCTTTCCCCCCCTCCTCCTTTCCCCCCCCTCCTCTCCTTTCCCCCCAACCCCTCTCCTTCCCCCCCCTTTCCTTCCCCGCCCCCTCTCCTTTCCCCCCGCCCCCTCTCCTTCCCCCGCCCCCTCTCCTTTCCCCCGCCCCCTCTCCTTCCCCTCTCCTTTCCCCGCCCCTTCTCCCTCTCCCCCCCCGCCCCCTCTCCCTTCCCTCCCCCTTTCCCCCTACTCTCCCCCTCTTACCCCCCCTTCCCCCGTGCCTGCTGGGCTCCTTGAAGTTCTAAAATATGGCGGCAGCGGCCGTTATCCCTGTGCGGGCGCGGGAAGCGCGATGGGAAGGTGGCCTTGGTGGCCATTACTCCCTCTGGGAGAGGCTGTCTATGGAGACCTGCAATTCCTCCGTCGATCGCAGGGACTCAGGGAATCGTGACGCCTTTTCCTTGCTGGTGATCCCGATCCCACCTGGCGATATCTGGGGGACGACCTCCTCTCTGTCTCCCCCCCCCCCCCCCCGATCATCTCACGCAGGGGGGTGGGCTCCCCTCGCGGAAGCCACGATCAGCCGGCCCTCCGCTGCTTTTGACCGGCCGCCCGCTCACAGCATCAGGGCCGCACGCTCGCAGCATCGGGGCCGCCCGCTCAAAAGACGCCGCAAATCGGAAACTCCAGCTCCAAAAGACAGCGAACACCCAGAAACACCAGCTCCAAAAGGCAGCAAGCTACCATGCCTCTGTGTCCCCCCCTCCTGTGTGTCCCCCCTCCTGTGTGCCCCCCCCCTCTGTCGTCCCCCCCCTCTCGTCCCCCCCTCTGTCATCCCCCCCCCGTGCGCCCCCCGTGTTCCCTCCCCCTCCCGTGCCCTCCCCCTCCAGTGCAGATCCCCTCTGTTCCCCGCCCCCCCCCCTCTGTGCCCCGGGCCCCCCTCTGTGTTCTCCCCCCCTGTGCCTCTGGGCCCCTCACTCCGTGACCCTCTCTGTGCCTCCGTGACCCTCTCTGTGTGCCTCCCTGTCCCTCTATGTGCCCCGCTCTGTGCCTCTGTCCCTCTCTGTGTCCCCACAAAGAGATGGTTATTGAATGCATTTTCAAGTAAAGTGCGTAGAAGACATATCAATTGGTGGCAAAGTTATGCATTCTTGTGCTCTTACATGGGTATGGCCGCACATAAAAATTAACAACAGCAAAATGGCACCGTCTCGAACTACCAAGCCTCCTGTCCTGTTGAGCATTTCCTGTTCTCTCTGGGGGTCCATGTGGTGGGGGGGGGGGGTGTAGAGAGGAGGAGGACGATATTTGGAAACTGTCAGTAGGCGTAGAATGAGTGGATCAGTTTGAAGAAGGGTCTCGACCCGAAACGTCGCCCATTCTTTCTCTCCAGAGATGTTGCCTGTCCCGCTATATTACTCCAGCATTTTGTGTCTACCTTCGATTTAAACCAGCATCTGCAGTTCTTTCCTACACATAGAATGAGTGGGGGATTCCTTTGCCCCTCATCATGGCAGAAACACTGAGTTTGCCTAGTCCTAAACAATAAAACTGCCAAACTAAGGGCTGCAATTAAATTTCCAAAGGGATTTTTATTGAGTTTGGGTTTTTTGCTAGTGGGCCGGTTTCATAATTAGCATTACTGACAAAAATGTTTAATTGCAGAATCAATTAACAAATAAGTACACTTGATTAGACATTTACTTCAGACACCATATGATTTTCATTGTTATTATATTTAGCTACAGTTCCTGCTAAATTCTATGGTAATGCAGCAATCCTGCATTATTTTCTAAACAGTAAATGAGAAGAGTCATTTTATTCATTCCCATTAGAAGAACTGTACCACCAGATGCTCTGGTGTAGTATCTTGCACATCGCTCATGGAACCAAATTACAGAAACACAAACTGTCACAGGAAGAAGAGAGTACATAGTAGTAATCTTGACTGCAATTAAATTTATACAATATTTATAATGCAGTTTAATTTAGTTTCTGTGCTGCAAAGTGATGTTTCTGTCTGCTTGTGAATACATTTTATGAAATGTCACGTAATTTCTACACTTCTTTCTTGTTTTCCCCACGCAAGAAAAACTGACCAGAGTTTCACAAGGCTGCATAGAAAATGAAAGCAAGAGAAAGATTAAGATCACCGACTTCAAGAAACTAAATGAGGGAAATTCCAGTTGCTTGTATGACTATTTAAAGGTAAGAATTGCTATAGGGAAGGGCTGAAATAAAAAATGGTTATGTGATTGTAAAATGTACTGATGTCATTGCAATATAATTTTAAATATATTGAGGAAAGTAATGTGTTTTACTAGGGTTTTTTAAAATTAAAATTGAATATTTGCTAGTTGGGTTTAAAAAATAGCTGGACTTTTGATACTTTCAATTTCTAAATTTACCGGGCCGATCTGGTAAATTGACTCTGCAGATCCTGAAAAGGGCACTATGTAAGTTGTGCATGTCCAAGTTCGTTGCATTGAGACTAACCACAGGTTGCAAAAGGAGTAGTCAGACTCATCTTAATGTCCCTACTTCAAAACTGTATAATCTGGTTACGTAAGTCCCTTTATAGAGTTAAAACTAGACTAAGTGGGACCCATTGGGTTTCTGTCACACGGGAGGTCTGGTCCCCCAACGCAATCCGTTCCTCCAACGCAATATTCTGCCACTCACCTGTAGCCCCCAACTGCGCAGGCGCGACTCATTTCCCCTCATCCCCCAGCATTCCATCGCCCTCCTCTTCACCCTCCCTCTTCTTTCCCCTCTCCTCCTTCCCTCCCTCCCTCTCCTTTCCCCTACCGTCAGTCATTCCCTCCCTCCCTCTCTCCATAACTCCTCTCCCCTCCATACCCCCTCCTATCCCTCGATCCCCCCATTCCTCATCTCCCCCTATCCCTCCTCAACTCCCCCACTGCCCTCTTCTTCCTCTATTCCCCACTCCCCCCTCTTCTACTCCCCCTCCTCTCCCTCTATTCCTTCTCGTCTCCCGATCTCCTTCCTCGCCTCCTCCCTCTCCTCCTCCCCTCCCCAATCCCTCCCTCACCTCTCCTTTCCCCTACCCTCAGTCACTCCCTCCCTCCATAACTCCTCTCCCCTCCCTACCCCCCTCCACTCCCTCTATCCCCCCCCTCCTCCCCCACTCTCCCTCCTCACCCCCACTTTCCCCTCCCTACCCCCTCCTCTCCCTCATTCCCCCCCACTCTCCCCCACCTCCCCAGGATCTCTAGGTTGTCGCTCCTCTCCCTTCTTGCGTGCCCCGGAGGAGCATCAGCCGTCGGCAGCCTCAGGATCCCTGGCAGGAACGGCGCGCAGGCGGGCTGTGCAGGCAGGTAGGCGGGCCTGTGCCGGCAGAAAGGTGGGCCGCGCCGGCAGGGAGATGGGCCGCGGCTGGTGACTGACAGCGGAGGTTTTAAACCTTAATAACTTTGAAAATATACCACCGATTGAAACAAAACTTGGTGCATTTGCAGCACAGAACAGCAGTGAATAAGGAGGCAAAATATCGTAGCGCTATCGCTTACCGTTTTTGCGCAAAGGTAAAAACAGCTCCTACTGGAAGATAAGATGAGAGTTTTAGTTATGTGTAGATAATAGATAGATTATTATAAACAAATCTAAATGGAAAATCTATTTTCAGCACAGGATTTTGGGAAAAGTCAAATCTGTCCGTGACGCTCTGAGATGTGGCTCTGATCAGGGATAGATTAGTTGTGAGCAGTTACTTCCATTTGGAAATAGCAGTATGCTTGCGAGTTCATTTCAGCACAACTTTTGGGTTTGGGATCGAGAAAACTCCTTGGGATATATAGGGTGAGTGTATCCCAAGCGTAGGTAGGGGAATCAAGAACCAGAGGACACAAGTTTAAGGTGAGGGGAAGATTTATTAGGAGTGTAGGGCATCTTTTCACTACAAGGAAGGTGGGTTTATGGAACAACCTGCCAGAAGAGCTACTGAGGCAGGTACTCTAATAGCATTTAAAATGCACTTGAAAGGTAAATGGCTAGAAAATTAAAATGCACTTAAGGTAAATGGCTAGGAAAGGTTTAGAAAGATATAGGCCAAACACAGGCCAATGGGACTAGCTTAGATGGGACATCTTAGTCAGCATGGATGACTGACTCATTTAATTGCCACTTCATATCAAATTGAGTGTTTTACCCACTATTTATAGAACCTTCTTACTTATTTCATTTAAATGAAGACTGCTTGCCTGTTGTAGAACCTGTGATGTTTACTAAGAGTTTACTGGTCAAATCGGTGGAAATTAGTACATGGATGTAGGTTCTGAAACAGGTGATAGGTCCTATTTGGAATTGTATTTGAGTTTCATTTTAAAGTATGACTGAATGGTAGTTTCTTCTATAGATGTTATAATTTATTTTGCAACAATTAAGAAAGTCCAATTTACAACAGAAGCATAAAATTTAATAGCTATTAAGCAATAATCTTATCCTGCTTCAGTGACTGTTTCAATTTGGGCTTTCCCCCCAATACCTTGAATCATTTTCTGATCTGCCATGGTTTGGAATTTCCAGCAGCAGATCAAATTTCCTGTGTGTAAATTGCTTTGCTGGTTATAATTAATTTCCAATTCTGCGCTTGCATATTTATTTGAGAATGTGTGCAATTTCCCTGAGCTGCTGCCTCACAGCGGCAGAGACCCGGATTCAATCCTGACCTCAGCTGCTGTCTGTGCGGAATTTGTACGTTCCCCCTGTGACAACGTGGGTCTCCTTCAGGTGCTCTGATTTCCTCCCACAGTCCAAAAACACATGCAGGTTTGTGCAATAATTGTTTTTTGTGACATTGTCCCTAGTGTGTGGGATGCAAAAGAGGGATGACATCGATGGTCGATGTGGACGCTGTATCTCCAAAAAAAGCATTTTACCGCATTAAGTGTTTAATTGTTATGTACTGACAGTGGAACAACGACGTACATACTTGCAGCAGCATAATAGGCGTGTAAGGACAATACACATAGATAATATTTAATACACAAATTCAATAAACTAATAAGTCTAATAAGAGTGCATAAAATGTCCTGAAGCTACAAACAAGAGAACTCCAAAAAATGCCAGCGATCGGAGGAATAAAATTAAAATACATATGTCCCTGCCATATACAAAAGTCTTAGAGTATAGAGATACAGTGTGGAAACAGGCTCTTCGGCTCACTGACTGCGCTGGGCAACGATCACCCATGTACCTTAGCATTACCCTACACACTAGGGACAATTTACAATATAAACTCCAATTAACCTACAAACTTTTTTGGAAAGTGAAACGTCTTTGGAATGTGGGATGAAACCAGAGCACCCAGAGAAAACCCACACGGTCACAGGGAGAACGTACAAACTCCTTACAGAAAGCACCCGTAGTCAGGATCAAACCCAGGTCTCTGGCGCTGCAATTCTACTGCTGCGCTACTCTACTGCCATTAGTGCAACTAAAGACAGTTCATTGTTCATTTCCCAAAGCAGAATTAATGTCTCAACATTGGTCATAATTTATGTTAAATAGAAGATGCAACACAATTAAATATCTTTTTGTGAAAACTTTTCATTTTGAGCTGATCCAAGGCAAAACACATTTTTTGAAAGTCAGTTTTATCTCTTGTAAAAGGCTCATGTTGAGGTATTATGTGAACAATGTGAATTATTGGGAAATCAACTATCTTTAGGTTCCATTTTAGTTTTGTTGTGATTGGCTTTCATTTGTAGCCATTACTTTGAATAACCAAATGCAAAAAGTTTCACCCATTTTGCATGTTTATGGTAAGCTTTATTTAAAAAGCAGTATTTGATCTGGGATATTAAGGCCTGTGGCGTTGGCGTGGATGATTTAGTGGTGCATGGTAGCGCTACTGCCTCACTGCGCCAGAGACTCAAGTTGGGTCCTAACTTCGGGTGATGTCTGTGTGGAGCTTGCACGTTCTCCCTGTGATCGCATGGGTTTCCTCCAGGGTTCTCCCCCCGCTTCCCAAAGACATGCAGGTTTGTAGGTTAATTGGCCTTTGTAAAATTGCCCCAGGTTTGCTGGGAGAGGATGGGATAACAAAGAACTAGTGTGAACGGGTGTTTGATGGTCAGCGTGGGACGAGTAGTGAGGTTCATTTCTCTGCCATGTACACTAGTAAATGGTGCACTAGTAATCATGTGTTGTCTTTCTGCTGACTGGTTAGCATGCAACAAAAGCTTTTCACTGTACCTCGGTACATGTGACAATAGATTAAACTAACCAACTGGTAGGGACACTTATTTTTATTTTATCCCTCCAATCACTAGCAGTCAGTGCATCTTTTGGTGTTGTCTTGCTACACCTATGTTTTGTAGCGTCTTCTACAAACTAATTCTTGTAAATATCTCCCTTTTCTCACTTGATTGTTAATTCTTCCCCTTTTTTGAGGTATATTTCTGAGGCTAAGCCTATAACCGATACAAAATGCAGCGTTTAGTGGGATTTCCTCACCAGCCGTGTGATCTTTAAGCTGCATTCCAGTACATTATTTATGATTTTTGAGAGGAGAGGGAATGAATGATTAATCCGACTCATTGTTTCCACGGGAGGCTTTCTGTTTGAATCTGTTAGATTCAGCCTTTGATCAGCTCTTGCTGAAACTGCAGCCATATGATATACTGTGCAGTTGAATGCCAAATTTTATGCATGTTATATGGATGGAGCATAATACAATCTGTCTCCCAGTGACCCGTCACTTGCCTCAGCGATGAGGAGAGCAACATTATAGCCCCCCCTCCTCCACTAAAATGTTGTTAACTAGCTCTACACCACAACTATGTGTCTCTCTTGGGATCACACCTGTTTCTATTTCTAGCAATTTGCCTATCAGGGAACCCCCTCGCCCGAGGTCATCTGTTCCCTGCTGCGATTTGTTGTGCCTCTTTTCACTTCCCGTTTCCTTTGCCTGCTCCCCACTATAGTCTGAAGAAGTATTCTGAACTGAAATATCACCTATCCATGTTTTCCAGGGATGCTGCCTGACCCGCTGAGCATTTTGTTTCTATCTAAAATTGAAACCTTTTTTAACTTTTCCCCTTTTTTTTAGTTCAGTGGTAATGTTATTGCAAGATTGAGAACATAAATCTGCTGAAGATTTGTGCTGTTTATTGAGAGGTCCTCCAAAAGGTTGTGTTAAAACAACAACCATAAATCTGTCGGAACAAGTTTTCCCAAGGTAGAAATATCAAAAACTAGAGGGCACTAAAGACTAGTGGGCGGCACAGTGGCATAGTTGCTGACTTGCAGCGCCAGAGACCTAGGTTCGATCCTGACTGCAGGTGCTGTCTGTATGGAGATTGTACGTTCTCTCTCCTGGTGCTCTGTTTTTCTACCATATCACAGACCTGCAGGTTTTTAGGTTAGTTGGCTTCTGTAAATTGTTTCTAGATGTGTAGATAGAATAATGTAGGGGTGATTGTTGTGGCGGGGACTTGGTGGCCAAGGTAACCTGTGCTGAACTTTTCTGACTCCGTGCCTCACCTCAGTAGAGAATTGACTAAAGGTTAGGGAATATATCAGGACCCTGTAGGAGGTAAGAAAGAGATTTACTGAATGCAGTAACGTGGTTGAGAGCTTTCAGCTATGTAGTGAGGTATTTAACAGCAGTAAGTGGAGTTAGAATGCATGTTCACTGCTGCAGGTTCTTGACCTAAATGATAGTCATCCCTCTGCCTCCACAGGGAATGGGCTGCCAGGGGTGTGTAGGAGGCTGATATGTTAGTTGCGTTTAAGAGGCTTTTAGATAGGCACATGGGTGCGTTAGCAATGCAGGGATATGGATTTTGTATGTGTAGATAAAATTAATCTTGGCATTATGTTCAACACTGACATTATGGACTGAAAGGCCTGTTTCTGTGCTGTACTTTCCTATGTTCCAAACATTTTGTGCAGGGACCCTTACACCAGTTTACTGAGTATCAGTTCTGATGTAGGGTCTCTTCCCGAAATGTTGACAATTTTCCACCCTCTCGCCCCCACAACGGACACTACGTGACTTGCTGAGTTTCTACAGCAGTTTGTTTTGGTTTTGCTTATGATGAATTTTAAGACCATTTTTCCACTTGCCAGTTGGTGGAGCTGTAATCAATGTTTCATGTAGTCAAGCTTTTACAGTATCACTCAGAGGCTGCATCAGTACTGTGTAAACTGCATAAGATGGCTAAATGTCAGAGTTCTATCCAGGAGCCTCTCATGCAGGTTATGATTTTATCCTATGTTGGTTCAAACAAATAAAAAGGAATATTTTATTTTGAGCTATAATATTAAAATGAGCAGAATAGGACTCCATTACTTGGAGCACAGGAGGATGAGGGGTGATCCTATAGAGGTGTACAAAATCATGAGAGGAATAGATCGGATAAACACAGTCTCTTGCTCAGAGTAGGGAATGTGAGGTTTAAATCTGAGGAAGGACATTATAGCCATAAAGGGAGTGCAGAGAAGGTTCACCAGACTGATTCCTGGGATGTCAGGACTTTCATATGAAGAAAGACTGGATAGACTTGGCTTATACTCGCTAGAATTTAGGAGATTGAGAGGGGATCTTATAGAAACGTACAAAATTCTTATGGGGTTGGACAGGCTAGATGCAGGAAGATTGTTCCCGATGTTGGGGAAGTCCAGGACAAGGGGTCACAGCTTAAGGATAAGGGGGAAATCCTTTTGGACCGAGATGAGGATAAACTTTTTCACACAGAGAGTGGTGAATCTCTGGAACTCTCTGCCACAGAGGGTAGTTGAGGCCAGTTCATTGGCTATATTTAAGAGGGAGTTAGATGTGGCCCTTGTGGCTAAGGGGATCAGGGGGTATGGAGAGAAGGCAGGTTCGGGATACCGAGTTGGATGATCAGCCATGATCATATTGAATGGCGGTGAAGGGCCGAATGGCCTACTCCTGCACCTATTTTCTATGTATCTATGTTTAAGGTGAGGGGGGAAAGATTTAATAGGAACCTGAGGGGCAACTTTTTTTATACAAAGGGTGGTGGGTGTATGGAACGTGCTGCTGCCGGAGGAACTAATTGAGGCAAGTACTTTTGCAATGTTTAAGAAACATTTAAACACGTAAATGGATAGGATGGTTTAGAGGGATATAGGCTAAACACAGGCAGTTGGGCCTAGTCTAGATGGGACTTGTTTGTTGGCATGGACAAATTGGGCCAAAGGGCCTGTTTCCACGCAGTATGATTGACTCTTATAGAATATTGTTATAATCATCAACTTTCTATGTAACATTTCAATGTATAGGACATTGATGGAGAGTAGAGGATGCACTTGAAGTAATAGCTATCAAAATGAAATGGACAAATATTGGAAAAGCCGTGGGAAAGATGATTAACATGGACCCAATGTGCAAAGAACATTAATTCCACTATGTTACTGGGGAACAGCAGATTGGATTGCTCACTGAATACTGTTAACCAGTGTGAATACAATTCGACAACTTATCTGTAAAAGTAATAAAGAAGTGAATTTTCCATCAGAACTTTGCTGAAATTGTAAATTGAAATGGCTTTTCTGATGAGCAGGGAGCTGTGCACTTTTAAAATGAAGAGGGAAAAGGGTTTTCTGCACAGCTAACCATGATCTGAAACTTAACTGTTTAACGATACTAGGATTTTCCTGAATTATTTCCATTCACCTTCCTTTTCCTTGAAACAGTTTCTATCGCCATTTAGTCTAGATCTGGCTAAGTTAATTTGCGTGCTATTCTTTAACAATTAATGGCAGCTGTTTTTGCATGACCTGTTTCTCAACGGCTTCTGTTTAGGAATGAACTCAACAGCCCCATAACTATTAATCAGCCATGGTGCAATTAAACCAAGAAACTTTGTTTGCCCACACAATTATCCTCATTGTCTATTGTTTAGTCTCTGGGAGAAAAATATTTACTTGGAAATAAATAGTTTGTTTCGGTGGCTGAATCATTTCCTTATTTTCAGTTTGTTGAATCCCTGTAATATAGTAACTTTTATCTTTCCATGGTATTACTTTTATCAGAATTTAATAATAGCTGTAGCTGTATAGTAGCTGTAACTGCATCAGAGCATAATGGTTTAGTTTTATGATAGGAACATTTCAACCATCAGAGTTTTGTACTGTGGCTTTTTGTAACTTGTATCCCATTATTGTAGGGACGGATGATCGATGGTCAGCGTAGACTCAGTGGGCTGGAGGGCTTTTTCCCATCCTGTATCTCTAAACTAATATAAACTAATTTCAATTATAGGCACTCCCCGACTTGCGCAATAGACGACTTGCATAAACTTGTACTTCAGCGATTCTTTAAGCCCACTGCTTTATTTCCGAATTGCATATCTCTGTAGCAGAGCATTACTACACATGCGGCTGTTTTTGCAAGCCCAGTTAGCGGTTCTCGTGTATGCTCCCACGTAGTCTCCACATCGAATAGTAAATTTACACATGCGCGATAGCACTTCCGTTTCTGACTTGCGTAACATCTGACTTGCACAAGGGTCTACAGGACGTAACCGTCACGTAAGTTGGGGAGCATATGTACTATTAGTTCTGTCAGGAAGAGTGCTTTCCCACCATCTTCCCATGTACCCCCTTACTCCTATTGGCATCAACTGTTTCTTAAAGGGCCTGTCCCACTTGCCGATTTTTTTCGGCGACTGCCGGCATCATTGACTAACGTATCAGGTCACCGAAAAAGTCACAGCGTGATGACGCATTGACGCGTGGTGTTTCCTCAAATGTCGCAACGTTTTTTTCTTGTCGCCGCTGGATTTTGAAATGTTCAAAATCTTTCGGCAACCATGATACGTCAGTTAATGACACCGGCAGTTGCCGAAAAAAATCGGCAAGTGGGACAGGTCCTTAAGTGATTCCAGATTTTTACCTCCACAGCCCTCCGAATCAACTTCAAATCAATTTTGTGCAGTACTTTGAGATATTATTTATAATGACAGTTCAAAGCCTTGCTGTTTTTTCTCATGGTTGCATCTGTATTTTATAAAGCAGCTTGTACAACACTATCACCAGCGACACCTCCCTGTATGCGTTGGTTTCTGCTCTGCTGATAGCAACAAGACCAGGATAAATCTCTCATCATTTCATCGTAAGACCACGCTTTGTTTTCTCCATCTGCAATCAAGCTAACGTTTGTTCAATTGGCTTAAACCATCTTGGATAAACAATGTATTGTTGAGATGTGATCCACTCTCACTTAATCCTTGAACTGTTACGTGAAACTAAACCTGTATGTGCACACCCTGTGGTGTCCTCTTTAATTTCCAAACTGAGCTGCAAATCCCATATTCAGTTGTCATTCAAGACTTTCACATTAAGACTCGTATTATATGTGTCTTATTATCTTTATCTGTTTCCCCAGCCACTGTATAGCTAAACTCTCTCAAAATCCATGCTTTGCCATCTCCATGGTGGAACTGTGTCATCACACTGATCTTCTGCTACCTCTGCTGGCAGTTTGCTAGTATTTTCCATTGTTGCCCTTCTACCTTTTTCGTATTTTATCAGACCGGTTATTCTTTCTCTCTGATCCGCCATCAATGGAGAGTTCACAACTTACTCCTACACAGCAGAATATTTTTTGTTCCAGTGTTTTATTGTCATACATACCGAAATGGAACAACAAAATTCTTACTTGCAACAACAGCACAACAGATTTGTATTCAATGGGTAACATAATAAACAAAAAATAACTTAATGACTTAAAAATAAAGTCCAAAAAAAGCCAAAGGCACTAGTGCAATCAAGGCAGTTCAAAGTTTAGTTGGGGTCGTAGCTTTCAATAGCCGTATGATTGTTGGGAAGAAGCCGTTCTTGAACCTGGATGTTAGTTTTCAGGCTCCTATACCTTCTTCCTGATGGCACGAGACATGCCTCCTTTTAAAAGTTTTTGAATTTGTTTAGCTACCACCTTCATCACATTGGTCTGAAGAAGGGTCCTGACCCGAAACACCATTTATCAATGTTCTCCAGAGGTGTTGCCAGACCCGCTGAGTTACTCTAGCACTTTGCCTTTTTTTACTTAACCAGCATTTGCAGTTTCTTGTATCTCCACTCTATTCATGTAATGGTCTAAACTCCCTACTTCCACTCCTCTCTTCAACTTGGCTCTTTGGATTTAGTTTAAAGATAGAGCTTAGAAATGGGGCCCCTTCTTTCTACCTAGTCCACACTGACCATTGTTCACACGTTCATGCTAGTTCTATGTTATCCCACTTTCTCATCCACTGGCTACACATTCGAGGCAATTTCGAGGCCCAATGACCTATAAACCCGTTCGTCTGGGATGTGGGAGGAAACCCCATCCGATCGCAGGGAGAACGTGCAAACTCCTCACAGGCAGCTCACACTTTGTTGTTTCTAAAGTTATTGTAGTGAAAGGATGTTTTTAATGGACGAAGGCTTGATGACTTAAAGCGTGAATCCAAACACCTGAGCCAGAATACAAGAAAGTTGCAGCAGAAATAATTGTAGAAGGCAGGAACATTATCTAGCTGGTGCCAAATTGTAGATACTAGGTTCTACATTAATTCAGTGGATCAGGCAGCATCTGTGAATGGAATGGATGGGTCACATTTCGGAGCCGAACACTTGCTGAGCTAAATCCGTTTGACTTGAACATCCACTGGACTGAAGCAGGGTCCCCACTTCGCAGATGCTGTTGGACCCGCTGAGTTCCTCCAGCACGTTGTGTTTTGTTCAAGATTCCAGCATCTGCAGTTGTTTGTATCTTCAATGTATAGATACTTGTTGTTCATTTAATTGACCACATGATGGCACCAAAACTTCGAAGAGCATCTCTTGTTCTTCATTTCAGATTTACTCTGTTCTTTTTTTGTGCCCTTGATCGCGAAGCGCCTTAACGATTTGCATGAAACTGAAGAGTGGCAGCTAGAATCTTAAGAATCTTAAAAATGATTTCAAGGGAGGATGAAGGATCCGGTTAAGTCAGCAAGCTGAAATGTTCAAAAAAGGAAAAATTGTTGATGCTGTAAATCTGTTGAAGTTTCAACAGTAATAGGACTAAGTCACCAGTAATAAGTCACCAAGCACAGGAATAGGCCCTTCGGCCCACAATGTCTGTGCCTAACACGATGTCACGGCAAACTCTTATTTGCCTGCACATGATGTATATCCCTTCATTCCCTGAAGAAGTCTCTTAAACACAACTAGTATTTGTCTCCACCACACTTGAAACAATAACTGCTTTTCTTTCTCTGCTGATGCCTACTGAATATTTTCAGTATGTTCTGTTCTTAAAGGAGATGATTGATCTGGGTGGGTGGGAAGAGGGAATAGTATAACAGAACGTAGGAACTGGGCATGACATGACACTAGTGGTGGGATAGTGAACGGGAACCATGTGAGCCCAGGTTTGATGGATCAGAGTTCCTGGAGTTTGTCGTAGTACAATTTATGTAGCTAATAAATAGGAAATGCAGATGTCGGTTTATACCAAAGATAGACACAAAATGCTAAGTAGCTTTGCCACTCATTCTGAGACAGCTTGATATAAACTGAACTACTGATGGAAAGAGGACATTTTTGCCCTCTATTATTGGCACTTAGTTATGAGTAAATTACTAATGTTTTAATGAGTCATTTTGAAGGTTTGATTCAAACCAAAAATGGTTACTTTGACCACATGTTAAAGTGCTTTTGGTAAAATATACATTTAAACAGTGTTATTTGACATTGTGCTCTCTATATGTGATATATATATATACCTAAACCTAAAATTTCTGCTGTTGTGAGATTTTTCTTTAAAAAAAGACACAATGTTGGAGGAGCAAGTCAGGAAGCATCTCTGGAGAACATGGATAGGTGATGTTTCGGGTTGGGACTCTTCTTCAGAATGAAGTGAGTTCATTCTTCAGATTGAGTCTGTAGAAGGGCCCAACCCAAAACGTCACCTATTCATTTTCTCCAGAGATGCTGCCTGACCCGTTGAGGTACTCCAACATTTTGTGTCCATCAATCTAAGCAGCTTTTGGATGTATTTTGAAAATCCAAAACTTTCAATGTAGACTTCCAGTTTTGTAACTCTTCAACTTGCGATCTCTGTTACAGATAACATCGAGCCAGGCTGTTTTCCCCAACATGGAACCGGAGGGAAAAGGTGGTGAGGATGAGGAGAGCCTGCAGATGGCATTCAAAAAGCTTAAAGTGGATTCTGAACGGTAAGTCTAGTCAACCATTTAGTGTGGCACGTGAATATTACTGGTGCACATCCAGCCCTTCAAGGGAAGCAATAATTCTGGGAGACTCTACATCCAGCCTGTAGCACTTCATGTGTCATTGGTGCAGGGGGAAAAAGTGCTGGACGCTGCCCGGTCGGTCACAGGTACTGACCTCAAAAAGGCAGCAAGCATCATCAATGACCCACACCAGCCTGGCCATGCTCCCATTTCACACCTGGCATCGGAAAGGTGCAGGAGCCTGAAGACCATGAACTCGAGGTTCAGGAACAGCTTCTTCCCAACAACCATCAGGCTCTTGAACCCTACAAATACCAAATTAACTGCAAACTGTCTTGCTACTAGGTACTGTGGGCTTTTTGCACCAATGTTTGTTTTTTTAAACATTGAACTTTTGAAAATCTATTGTGTTATCTCTGCGAATTGTGTTTACAGGCGTTATGCTGCTTCAAGTAAGAATTTCATTGTTCCATTTTCAGTATAAATGGCAATTAAAGACTCTACCCTTAAGCTGACTAAAGGTGGTTCTGAATACTCGTCAGGAATTGGGGGCCCACAGGAGGAAATAATGAGAATTAGCAGGAAACAAAGTTCGGCTGTTTAAATCCAATGGCAGCACCGGAGCTAATAGACAACGTGGAGAGCAAGGAAAGCAAAAACAGTCTACAAGTAGAGCAGCAAGTCACAGATTATGACAGTGCACATGAGCGGTGAGCTGTTTGGGGCCAGTCGCTAGCGATCCATCAGGGAGACAGCAGCTAAAGTTTACACGTTCTCCCTGCGACCATGCGAGTTTCCTTTCTCATCCCAAAGACGTGTGGATTCACAGATTAATTGGCCTCTGTAAATTGCCCCGAGTGTGTAGGGAATAGTACTTGTATGAACGGGTGATCGATGGTGCGTGTGGACTCGTTAGGCCGAAGGGCCTGTTTCTATGCTGTATCTCTAAACTAAACCTTCTTTCAGGTGCCATTTCGTGTCATTGTCTTGGTGTCCATTTTTCATTCAATCTCCCACCCTTATAAAACATAATTTCAACTTTTTTTCTGAATTCGGACAAAAGATGATCAACCTGAAACTTTAATTGTCTAACTGCTATACAGCTGCAGCCTGGCATAACTTCCAACACGTTGCATTTCTCTATTTTATCATATAGCTATACCCTGATTTATTTCACATCCTGCACTGTGATTTTTCCTATTGGATCTTCTGAATATCTGCAAGCTTCATGCTAAAAGCCACCTCAAGATCCCATGGTGATTAATGCCCCTGTCTCACTTAGGCAATATTTTTTTCAGGCGACTAGGCTGTCGCGACATGGTCGCCGGGGTGTCTCCTCAGTCGCCCAAAGAATCGTAGCATTGTTCTGGTCGCTGCTGGATTTTGAAATGGTCAGAAAATTTCGGCGACAGTCGGTGCACGTGGGCTTGCCATAGCTTGATTTCTCCTGACCTAGGTGCTGTCGTAGGTTGTCCCCAGGGTGGCGTAGGTAGTCGCCAGGGTGAAGTAGGTTGTCGCCAGTGCTGACTACCATTGACGACTACCTACGTCAACCGGCGACTGAATTGTCATAGCTTGTCGCGGGTGGACGTAGGTTGTCGTAGGTGTGGTCGTAGGTGGACGTCCTAATGGTTCGCGGGTTGTCAGTAACAAGGTCGTAGACATTGTCGTAACGGGGTCCAGTCGCCGGTTTTTCGGTGACCTGCTACGAATATAACAGTCGCCGAAAAAATCGCCTAAGTAGGACAGGTCCATAAGTAGCTTGTGAAAGCCCTCCAATTATAATCTCTTCCATTTAGAGCACAGCCCAGTGTTATGGACAATCTTGTTCTCTGTCCTTTTTACTGAAAATTATAAATAACTTTCAAAGTTGTATCTGCAAAAGATGCCTTTTAGATCTTCCTTTATATTAGTGCAATTATTAAAGCAGCAGAGGTATTACAACAGCAAGTGATTTATTTTTAAATGTATTCATAATTTCTAGTGACCTGTCAATTTAAGAATTATAAACATCTTGTTATCTAACCTCTCAATCAGTTATTTGTTATAAGTTGGGTGTTGTTAATTTAGAGATCTGTCAGTTCATGCTGAAAGAAAAATCGCAAGTTAACAGCTGTAATGTAGTGAAAACCACTAGCTGTTGTTACTTAATTTTGCATAATTTCAAGTTTTAGTCTTAATGTTTGGGGTACATTTGTTTCTTGTGGTGGGCTTTTCACTTGATGCATTTTGGAATGGTCAAGAAAGAATCAAGAGTTGGAACCCTTCAGACCGAAACATCACCCATCCTTTTTCTCTAGAGATACTGCCTAACCAGCTGAGACTCCTGTATAAACCAGCATCTACAGTTCCTTCCTACACAAAGGATCAAGTGTTTAATTGTCACATGCACCGATAACGGAACAATGGAATTCTTACTTGCAACAGCATTACAGGCCTGTAAACACAATACCCATCAACAATATATAATAAACAAAAATTCAATAAATTAATCGCCCCAATACTAGTGGAAAAAAAAAATCCAATCGAAGAGAGTTCATAGTTGCCTGAGCTATGAACTTCAGAGCGAGTTGCAGGGGCTCGGACTGGTGGAGGACACTTACAACATCGCCTGACCAACCCCTGTAACACTGACGCAGGGCAACGGGCCTTCAAGGGCAAGATAAGACTCCACATTTTTAACAACTTTGCATTGGAATCGTACAAAATGGTGCCAGAAACGTGGTGGCTATTGTGCACTGTCTCAGTGTAATCTTCTAATCCTACGCTTCGACACTTGAGCATGATTGTGTCTATGGTAAGAATTGTATTGACCTGTGAGCAAAAAGTAATTTCACTCTACGCAAGTACATCTGACAGTAAAGTACTGTCATACAATTGGACCATTGAAGTTAGTATTGTGTAGTGTGCAAGAGCCTGATGGTTGTTGGGAATAAACTATTCTTGACCATTTCTTGAAGGTTCAAGAAACATCTTCAAGGACATACTTTTAGAAAAGAGATGAGTAATTTCTTGGGCCAGAGGGTGATGAATCTGTGGAATTCATTGCCACAGACAGCAGTGGAGGCCGACATTGGGTGTTTTTAAAGTGAACATTCACTGTTTTTTGAATAGTAAAATGGAATAGTGTCAAAGGTTAAAGGGAGAAGACAGGAGAATGGGGTTGAAAGGGAAATATAGACCAGAAATTATTGAATGGCGGAGTAGACTCGATTGACCGAAATACCTAATTCTTCTCATATGACTTATGAACCTGGTCTTCTCGGTTTTCAGACGTACACGTCCACCACTGAGTTTTCAGCACCCTTGGTTCCAGAGCCTTGCTGTATTATCCGTTTTGCCCAACCAACAGAGGTCACAGAACTTTCTCGGGGGGACTTCCAGCTGTGATTTCAAGTGCAAACTCGTAATTATGTCTGGATTAGAGGGGGTGTCGGACCACCATTTGCTGGAATTTCAGTGGTGGACGTGTACCATCTTCATGATGGCCGGAATGAAATAGCCAGGGTGGTAGCCAAAGACAGCATGTGCTTTGGGAGGCTGGGTTTGTGCCTGCTGCCTGAGATCATTTTGTTCAATTCCCATCCATAGTTTGTGATCAAAGCAGGTATCAAGTCAGTGCCTTTCTTTGGAGCGGATGGATTGGGCACAAGTGAGAAAACTAATGTTGACTGTTGTGTTTGGTTCTGTTTACAGTGCTGCGCCTGCATCTGTCCACATAAACACTGAAACAACTACTTCAAGGACATCAATGCGAGGCAGCCCTGACGGAGCTAAGGCCAGGACAGTATGTTCTTCCAAAGAGAGCTGGCATGGGTAAGCAGCTGAAGCTCAGCATTGACTTTTGAAGTTTGCATTAATAAGTCAGCATTGTGTCAACCTAAACCAGTTCTAATCGATAGTTGTATAATGTTATAAATGCACAACATAAAGGTTTCATAGAATTGAATCAATAATTGTGCTAAGGTTTATCTTCTCTAGAACAGCCCAGTAGTGTTTAAACTGGATTCTTATTTTCATTGGAATCCTGGTTTAGGTCAACCCATGCACAGATACTCAAGAGTAGCAAACCTTTTAAAAGCCCTGCGCAAAAAGTCAAGTCAAGTGAGTTTATTGTCATGTGTCCCTGATAGGACAATGAAATTCTTGCTTTGCTTCAGCACAACAGAACATAGTAGGCATTGACTACAAAACAGATCAGTGTGTCCATATACCATTCTATAAATATATACACACATGAATCAATATACTGATAAAGTGCAAATAACAGTTAATTGGCTAATAAAGTTCAGTATTTTGTCTGAGCCAGGTTTAATAGCCTGATGGCTGTGGGGATGTAGCTATTCCTGAACCTGGTCGTTGCAAAAAAGGGAGAAGGTGAAGAAGTGTCGGCAGTGCTATGCCACATTTTACTAGGCCCAGAAGTTGGTTAAATGCATCAGCCTTTTGACCTTTTTGGCCAGTCTTAAAAAGGGTTCTGACCCCAAATGTTACCTACTCCTTTTCTCACTGAGTTACTCCAGCATATCGCATCAACCTTTTGACTTTGCTGTCAAAGTGATCCCATGATCTCTTCCACTCTCCCATCTACCTCGGAGCTACCTCTCTACTGTGCGCTTCTTCCCAACCCCAGAGTTAACGTTCCCAAGTTTGTTTACTATTTTTTACTATTTTTTACTATTAATAGCTAACAAGTAATTGAGAAAGTGAATATTTGCCCTGAGTTGAAAACTCTGCATCTGGACCTACTTATTGTGGAAATTTCTAACGCTACCCCCACCCCCACCCCAGTGCGCACCCAGTTCTCCCACTATCCTGTCCCTCTTTCCCATCCCCATGTCCCCTTCCACCTCTGTCCCTCCATCTACATTTCAATCCTCCTTATCTGACACTTTTTTTCTCCCTTTCATCTCTAGCCTTTGTCACTTGCTCCACCCATCTGCCATTCAGACATCTTTTTTGGACCCCCTCAACTGCATCCACCTATCACTTTGTCCCACACCCACCTTTTCCAATTTTAACCCCAAGACAACATTCAGTTTGAAGAAGGCTTTTATTGCATTGATGTTTGTGGCTGCTTGCGTGTCACATGACACTACAAGGTGGCTTTACCTCAGAAACACTCGATTGTTGTGCAGCACCTTGTCCTGTGTGGTGCAATATAAACACAAGGCTATGCATCTGTTCCTCCCCTATTCTCTCAATCCCTTTAACAAAGTAACATGTGGTGTTTGTGGAAAGACCTTTTCTAGGTTGTGGTAAGACCTTTCTGGTTTGTGATAAGCCCTCTTTACCGTATGTCCTTAATTGGTGGAAAGTCCCAATTCACAAATTATGCACTAGGTAGACTGCAGTGTGTGTTGCAGCTGAAAAGTGGTATTTTGTAGAAAATGTTCTGACAGTCAGAACATTGTTTCCAGGACGGAAATGTCCAACACTAGAGGACATAGATATAACGTGAGAGGGGGAAAGCTTAATGAAGATGTGCAGGGCAATTTCTTTTGCGCAGAGCCTGGGGGGGGGCGGGCCTGGAATGCACTGCCAGTGATGGTGGTGGAGGCTGATATGATAGTGGCATTTAAGAGGCTTTTGGATAGACACATGGAAATGCAGGAAATAGTGATATGGATCATGTGCAGGCAGAAGAGATCAGTCAGCTGGGCCAAAGGGCCTGCTCTTGTGCTGCACTGTTCTATGTTAACAATGTGAGCAAAACACAGTGCTGGAAGAACTCAGCGGGACAGGCAGCAACTGTGGAAGGAATGGACAGACGATGCTTTGGGTTGGGACCTTTCTTCAGACTCTAGTCTTGACTCAGCGTCGCCTATCCCTATCTGAAGAAAGATTCCGACCCGAAACAACATTGCCTGTCCATTCCCTCCACAGATGCTGCCTGACTTGCTGAGTTCCACCAGCACTTTGTGTTTTGCTCAATATACCAGTGTTTGCCGTTCCTTGAATCTCTTGTTAACAATGGTTTCTCTTTTGTGCCCTCTTGCCGACATGGGGAAAAAAACATACAGCTCAACCAGAAAGCCATCGCGTGGTGCCATCAGAACTCAGCGGAGAAGACGTTCTAAATCGCCCATTCTTCATCCTCCTAAATTTACTTACTGCAGTTCCGCAGCGCCCTCGGCCAGCTCGCAAGCGAAGCACAGCAACCAAACAGAGCCTTACCAGGGCCTTGCCGTCCAGCCTCCCAAAGAGTGCTGTAAGGCCGGGCAGCCTGAAGCTGTGTTTGGCGCTAAAGTCCCCACCGCCTTCTCACTGGAGCCATCGGAAGAACCCGCAGTTGTAAATGGCACTGAATTACGCACTGACTCCCCATCCGAGACCCCGAAACTAGCAGCCCTGAAGTCCAGGCCGTCCTCCGACTTCCGGTCTCTGTCGAAGCTTCACCAGACCGACCTCTGCAGCTGCTCACGGGAGAAGGAATGCCGCTGCAAGCGGTGGCAAGATGTCGAGGTGTACTCCTTCACTGGGCTTCGCAGCGTGATATCGGAGTGCGAGAGAGATGCAGCCGAGACCGGTCGACGCACCTCACCCCGTCGAAGAACTCAGCCAGGCACTGGGGCCACGGGTTCCCCACGCTCTTGCTCCGAAGAGGCCAGGGCATTTGTTGAAGACATCACCATCGAAGACCTGTCGGGATACATGGAATATTACCTGTATATCCCCAAAAAAATGTCGCACATGGCCGAAATGATGTACACTTAAAAGAAGAATCACTCCTTCAATGGGTGATTTATTTTCAAGCTAACGTGACTGGTGTGAAAACAAAAGTTGGAAGGAATACTGGCTTAGTTAAATTATGCAAGAACTGATTTTTTTTCTTTTTTCTTTTGATTTGACTTTTCAAAGTAATTTCTTTTCTCCCACTGCTCCCTGTGGTTTTACTTTGGGGCCCTTGGTGTAGTTTGGAGCTTCATGAGTGTCACATGTGAAAACATGAAGCTGTTGGTCTAACATATGTGTTTTGGGACAGGCTTAATGTCCGAAGTTCACTGTTTACATAATAAGTCAGCAGTCAAATTAATCAACAAAATATCTTGCATTCGCACTACATCTACAGTGGAGAAAGATGTGTTTTTTATTTGCACAAATAGAATAACATGATGGCTTTGAAATAAACGGTAGGGTACGTCTTTGGCTGATTGCAGGCTGTGACTTGTGTTTATGTATTCCTCTGATAGAAAATAGTCTTAACCTTGATATGGAATGTTAAATCTGCATTGCGTTGTGATTTTAAACCTGGTAAAACCAAGGGAAGTCTTTAACGTGACAGTCATTTCTGAGGGTGCAAATGTAAAACCCAGTACTGCCCAAATCCTGTGCTCTCCTCTTCTGGGAATGGATTTGAGGTGGGGGGGGTGATGGAGTATTGGCTTCCGATTTCTTTAGCCGCATACTCTGTCTTCAGCGGAGCGGATCACAAGTGTTTTCTGAATTGGAAGACCATGGGTAGAAATTCCCATTATGCTAAAGGAGCAGAAAAAGTAGTGGTCACACATTGTACCAGAAATTGGGCTTATGGACTCCAATGGAATTGAATTTTGGAAGTAGATGGCACAAAGCCATCTTATTTATGTAATTTGCCCCAAGCAGTTGCTTCCGCTTTTCAAAATTAATTTGTACACCACTCTATTGGCGTATTGATCCATTTTGAAGGAACATTTGCTGGTGTGAGTTGTAATTGATACGCATTTAATAATCCAAAAGAAAAAAGCTGGAAATGTGTAAAGGAACTATTGAATGTGCAGTAGCAGACCAAGCAGTGTCTGGAGAGATGCAAATAACTGGTTTTCTCCCTCTGTAGAATCTCCCTGACCAGCTGAGCATTTCAAGCTCTATCTTGGCAGCCAATTGATCTTTGACTTGTTGCTCTACCAGTTGTTCACATTAGCTGGGTACGATGACTTGGAATTACCTGATTACTTGTAACCCAAACTAATTTGTGCCCTCCAATTTCGCTTTTTTTTTTAAAGCTTGAAATAGTTGTTCACTGCACTAACTTGTTAAACCAGCGAGAGGCTGAATGATGAAACCAGAGTATTTAAATCTATTGCTGATCCATTAAGATAAATGATCTTGAATGGGAAATGGAGAAGGTGCTGCAACTAGCCCTTGCACTTGTAGGTGTGAATAGAGGAGGGGTGAGGAGAAATCCACCTTCAGGTAATAATTCACCTGGATTGTGAAATGTCAATTTTGAGGATGTTTAATGTTAATCTATTTGGATGAAAACAAATTATAAAATGTCTGCTTGAGTGCTTTTGTAGTGACATAAACACAGATTACGCCATATCTGAATTGAATTATTTCTGATTTCCTTCCTCCAACAGAGGATAAAGTGCTTTGAGTATTAATACCGCCCTTCTGATAGGACTACGATAGAGTTCTGAAGTAGGATGAGTACTCTGTGCATCTTTGTCTTGTTTACTGTAGTTATTTTGCACAAAAAATTCAATTTATTTGGAATCAATAATTCAGATTAGGAAAGGATGGGGGGTATTCTGCGTCTCCAGAGATTGAACCTCGTAAAATGTTATCGAACTTGGAATCAAATTGACTTTTAATTAGCAACAATAGTCAAACTGGCAGCCTGTTAGAATAAATGTTGAGGCGTTTTCCAATTTACTTCTGGGAAGTGATGTTGTGTGCAAAGCCAAATCCAAGCTGCACTGATTAGGAGGTGGGTCATTTGATTAATGTTCTTCTACAGCAGAGGATAGTTCAGAGTTGAGTCCAACATGGATTCTCCCAAGTTACAAAATTAGAAACTGGGTTATCAATTGTAATATTTGAAAATTGTACATCCATCTGTAAAGTATACATGCCCAGTACCATTCTGTTCCTTCTGGTCTGAAAGCCACTAGTTATTTAAAAACAGAACCTCAGCATGGTTAACACTATTATATTAACTATTGTGCCAAAACATACACTCAATTCACAAAATAACTATTTTCACAGGCAGATGTGCTGAAATTAGGCGTCAAATCCAAAATAATTTGAAATTGATCAGGGATGAAAATAGGGTATAGTAATTAATGATGCTGCCATTTTTGAAATCACACAAGTTTACATATAACTGTTTAATGTATACTACCTAATCCTGTGATCTGCTGCAATATGGCATTGCATCCCTCTTTTGCTGTATTGAAACTTTATTGCATTAAATACAAATGTTGCAGTTTGATGCCAGCCAGTTGCATCCCTGGGTAATGCAATTTGCATATGCATGACTTGTTTATTTCAGCAGATCCCAGAAATTTATGTTTGGCCAGAAATGTAGAAGATCCAGATCTTGCAAAAAAAAGTGTTCATAACCAAGTGTTAGGGCATGGTCTATTCACTGTCCCTTGCAGTAATAGCGAAACTTTGTGATATCCTTTTTAACACCACAAAATGCATAAATGTTTCCTGAATTATAAAAAAATTGCTGCTTATTGTTAAATGTTTGGGGATTTTTGTGAGTTGTCATCAGTTCCCCAACCCTCTCCATCCCAGCACCATGTACAAACTTGTACATTGACCCACAGATTGAAGTGTACAACCGTGTGGAGATGCCTGCTTGTATTGTGGGCTGTTGGACCTTTTTAAAGTCCATCCCTGTTGACAGTTACCTTTCCAAGTCTGAGCTAGAACATGCATTAGTTATCATTCGCTTGCGTCCAGAGGTGTGTGGGTCCTACCCCCAACACAAGAACTGAGCATGTAGCTTCACTATCGTGATGCCCCAAGTGAATGATGCTGTTCAAAAATTGGCGTTGGGAAGTTATTTGGGATATATACAAAGGATGGATGTCAAAATGAATGGAGGAGACTTAATTCCATCTAATTATATTAATTTCAAAAGCAAAAGAAACACATTGCAGCAGGTTTTATGGTGACAGCCTCTGTGGCCAAATGAGAGAAAAAAAGCTGCATGTATGTATTGTACCATTCTTAACTGTTTCACAGTAGGGTCACATTGGATTGCTGTATTGTCTAGGTTCTTAGTTTTTGACATAATTGGACGTGCCAGAATTCTACAGACTGTCAATCCCTGTTTTGAATGTTAGCAAATTCTCATTCTAATACTGTGTTCCCATGCAGTGAGTATTTTATGCATCAAAATCCTGGATGTTCTTTCCATTAAAGCCACGTGTAAATAGGTGATTGGGTTGCTGTGTCTTTGTACTGGGGAGCCATTATGTGGGAGTCTTTCTGAATTATTGAAACGGGCTCAAGGGGGCTTGTTTTAGGGGGAGGGGGGCACACTGATGCCATTATGACGGTGTAGAACAGCACAGGAACAGTATCGTTGGCTCACAATGTCTGCTGAACATGATGTTAAATCTGGGCAGCGTGGTGACGGAATTTAATGCAGGCATGTGTGAGGGTCAGACACCACACTTCAGGGTTTAAATGGTCACCGTAATCCTGTAACTATTTCCCTTTGATAGAGATTCTCCACCTGGTGAGAATGTCTTCTTTGTCACACTCCCTCAGTACCTTGCATGTGTCAGTCTGATCACTCCTCCCCAGCCATACCGATCTAATGGCATCTGTTACTCCTAATAGGAAAGAGCTCTCAATCCTGAAATTATTCGAATGAATCCCTTTTGGACTACCTCCAATGTCAGGGTGCCTTTTCTTAAATAAGGAAACCCACAGCATTCCAGGTGTAGTCACAAAGTCACCCCTTACGATTGTAGCAGTACTTCCCTATTTCTGGACTCGAACCCTCTTGCAATATGAGGTCAATATGCCATTTACATTTCAAACCACTTGCTACAGCTGCCCACTAACATTTGTGCCTAAAGAACACTCAGACGTCTCTGTACATGTCACATCTGCAAACTTTCTCCATTTAGATGAGGTTCTGCCTTTCAACTGCTCATACCCGAGTGTCTCCCTCATCCCGTAAAAAAAAGGGCAGCACACTGACGCAGTGGTAGAGTTGCTGCCTCACAGCGCCAGAAAGACGGGTTCGATCCTGACTACAGGTGAAGTATGTATGGAGTTTGCACGTTCTCCCTGTGACCGCGTGGGTTTTCTCCGGGTCCTCTGGTTTCCTCCCACATCCCAAAAGCGTGTGGATTTGTAGGTTAATTGGCTTTGATAAAATTGTAGATTTCCCTTGTGTAGGATAGAACTAGTGTGTAGGGTTGATAGTTGGACTCCATGGGCTGAATGGCCTGCTTCCACACCATCTCTAAATTAAACTTGGACCTATGTTCTTTGCACATCTGCAAACTCTCTTCATTTAGATGAGTCTGCCTTTCAATTCCTCTTGCTCATGTGTGTAGCCTCACACTATACCACCTTAAATTCCCTTTGCCAAATTTTAACCCACTCGCTCAGCCTATCTATATCCAGTTGCAGAGTTCTAATCTCATCGCTACATGCTCCCTACCTACTTTTGTCACATTGGCACGTTTTAGTGTTAAAAGCTTGTCACTGTTTGTTTTCTACTACATTGTATTGCTACACTGTTACTGCATCAAGATGGTACAGTTAAATTTGGACAGGTACATGGACAGGAAAGGTTCACAGGGATATATGGCGGGCGTCAGAAAATGGGATTATCTTAGAACGACCATCAGTGACGAGTTAGGCCGAAAGGCCTGTTTCCGTGCTGTATAACTCAGTCATAACGGCAGGGAAAAAATCTATTCAGCACACTAACCTTGTGCTGAATCTGTGAAACCACTCTGTTCCACACTTCTGTTTTCTATGTACCCATACAAATGTTTCTCTTGAAATGCTTTTGAAAATTACTGCTAAATTTGTGTTGGCGGGTCCATAAGTTAATGGAGCAAAATTAGGGCATTTGGCCCATCCAGTCTACTACACCATTCAATCATGGCTGATCCATCGTTCCCTCTCGACCCCATTCCTCTGCCTTCTCCCCCATAAAACCTGACAACTAATCAAGAATCGGTCAATCTGCCTTAAAAATATCCATTGACTCCACAGATTCACCACCCTCCGACTAAAGAATTTTATCCTTGTTACCTTTCTAAAGTACGTCCTTTTATTCTGATGTATGGCCTCTGGTCCTAGACTCTCCCACCAGTGGAAACATCCTCTCCACATCCACTCTAACTAGGCCTTTCACTATTCGATAGTTTCAATGAGGTCACCTTCCATCATTAAACTCCAGCATTTTCCTCTCTTGATTACCAAGCTGCATCTGGTTTGCTGCATTAAATTATACATTTTAGAAAAATTCCTACATTCCCTAATCTAAGTAACGGTCTCGACCCAAAACGTCATCCACTCCTCCTCTCCGGAGATGCTGTCTGTCCCGCTAAGTTACTCCTGCTTTTTGTGTCCATCTTCCCTTGCATTCCATTTGGTTGACAAAGCTGGTGTCTTGCAGCGCTAGAGTCCCAGGTTCAATCCAGACCTCCATTATTACCTCTGTGGAGTTTGCATGTTCTTCCTGTGACTGGGTTTCCTAAACATCCCAAAGACGTGCGGGACAAGTAGGTTAATTGGCCTCTGGAAATTTGTGTAGGTAGAATCTGGGGGGTGGGGTGTTGATAGAAATGTAGGAAGATTTTGTTTTAATGGGATTAGTATAGGATCAGTGTCAATGGGTGATTGGCATCGACTCGGGGGCTGAAAGGCCTGAGAGTGTTGTTTGATTCTATAGGTCTATTACCACCACACACACACCCCTATCCCTGCTCTTTTGTTGCATATTATGCTGATATGCTTGCCTTCATCGATCAGGGCATTGTATAGGATGGTTCAGTTGCCTGATAACAGCTGGGAAGAAGCTGGCCCTAAATCTGGAGGTGTGTATATTCGCACTTCTGGACCTCTTGCCTGATGGGATGAACCATCCCTTTGCCAACTAGAGAGCGGTCCTGACATACCATCTATAATTGGAGACCCTTAGACTATCTTTAATCGGACTTTATCTTGCATTAAACATTATTCCCTTTATCCTGTATCTGTACACTGGACGGCTTAATAGTAATCGTGTATGGTCTTTCCGTTGACTGTATAGCACGCAACAGAAAAGCTTTTTGCTGTACCTTGGTACACGTGACGCGAAGCTAAGCTATGTCAGGAAGTCACGTTTCAGCTTTAGAAGACTTTGGTTATGCTGCATATGGAATCCTCTGGAGATCTGGTCACCCTATTACAAGAAGGATGTGGAAGCTTTGGAGTTGGTGCCATTCTGATTAGAGGGCATTGGATATAAAGAGAGGTTGGACAGACTTGGATTGTTTTCTTTGGAGTGTCAGAGGCTGAGGAGAGACCCAATAGTAGTGTATAACATTTTAAGAAGCATAAATAGGGTAGAGAGTCAGAATCTTTTTCCCAGGATGAAAATGAGAACAGCTAGAGGGTATAGTTTAAGGTGCGAGGGGTGAAGTTTAAAGGAGATGTGCTGGGCAGATTTTCTTGCCCACATGGGCAAGTGGTGGGTGCCTGGAACGAGGTGGTGGTGGTGGAGCCAGATACAAGATTGGTATTTGAGAGGCGTTTGGCTAGGCACATGGATGTGCAGTAAGCGGAGAGATATGGATCAAGTGCAAGCAAAGGAGATTAGTTGAACTTGGCATCATGATAAGCACATGTGGGTTGAAGGGCCTGTTCCTGTGCTGTGCTGTTGTCAGTTCTGTGACTACTGCAATCAGATGTGTGTGTTCCTCCAGTCCAGAGAAAGCTGAGAATCCATGAATCTTCATCAGCAGGATGACGTCGGAGAGAGTCAACAGCTTAAAGTTCCTGGGTGTACATATCTCTAAAGATCTGTCCTTGGCCCAGCATGTTGATGTAATCACAAAGAAAACATCACTATCTCTACTTCCTCAAATTTGTGGAGATTCGACATGTTGCTGAATACACTTGAACTTCTCCAGGTGTATGTTTAAAGAGCATGCTGATTTGTTGCATCATGGCCTGGTTTGGTAATTTAAATGCCCAAGAGTGAAGGAGGCTGCAGACCTGGTGGAAAGAGGCTGGTGGACATTATCCGGACCTTCACAGGTATTGACCTCCCCTCCGTTGACAGGATTACTTCCCTATTTCATGACACTCTTACATAATATTTCTTAGTTTCAGTGAACACATCAAAAGCATCACGAGTGTTTCATTGTCATGTTTTCACAAAGGAACAATTCTATTTTTCCTTGCCGCAGCATAATAGGCCTGTAAACGCAGTACACATAGATAACATCATAAACAAACAAAAAATCTATAACTGTGTTTAAAAACCCTAATACTCGTGCAAAAAGCCTGACGTCCTTGGTACAACCAAGACCATTTATAGTGTAGATAGACACAAAGTGCAGGAGTAACTAAACGGGTCAAGCAGCATCTCTAGAGAAAATGGATGGGTGATGTTTTGGGTTGGGACCTTTCTTCAGACTGAAACATCACCCATCCTTTTCAGAGATGCTGCCTGACCCACTGAGTTACTCCAGCACCTTGTGTTTATCTTCAGTATAAACCAGCATCTACAGTTTCTTCTTACACCAGACCCTTTATAGTTTTGTGTAATTTATTGTCACATGTGAAAAGTTAGTTTTTCTAGTGTTCAAGAGCCTTATAGTTGTTGGGAAGAAGCTGTTCCTGAACCTGGTTGTCATGGTTTTCAAACTCCTGTACCTTTGTCCTGATGGTAGGAGTGAAGTGAGAGTGGCCAGGGTGGTGAGGGTCTTTGATGCGGGCTGCCTTTTAAAACATGCTTTGAAAACTGGGTTCTTAATAGCCACTGTGCAATATCATGTCAAGCTGAAAGCAGTCTGCATTAGATCATTACCTTTTCAGTACTTTCTCATTTCTTGCAGATAAGCCGCTAGCTTTCTGACATCTTATGTGCTCGTAATTAAATTACCAAGCTGTCATTGCCAAGCTGCCTTTGAATGGCACCTTACCCATCCCCTATACAATGTCCAGTCATTGTCTTTTTAATTTACAGACAAACGTTTATTACAGAAGATAGACACAAAATGCTGGAGTAACTCAGCAGGTTGGGCAGTATCTCTGGAGAAAATAGATGGGTGATGTTTCAGGTCAGGACCCTTCTTCAAACTCAACCCAAAACGTCACCTTACCCGCTGAATTACCACCATCTTTGGTATAAACCAGCATCTGCAGTTCATTTTTATTACGTTAAGTTTATTGCAGTTTCAAAAGTACTATTCAAAGAAAATATAAATCTGGAAAATTAAGAATAAGCAAGAAATAAGCGCATATCAAAGCAAAGTTTCTACTCTTACAGATATTTAAAGATGCAGTCGAGCCCCTGCGATGCCCATTGGTCCTATAAAGTGGCCAAGGTGCCCGTGGACACTGTGCTTCCTCTCCAGACTCAGCGTGGACATTGACATAAGTCTGGCTGACCCCTCAGCCACCTTCAGTCATGACCCACGACAGGCCAGATTGGCCAGACCCAGCTGCAAACTGACCAGATGTATCAGTGCAGATTAATTGTCTTGAAGTACTGTATGCAGTTGTGATCGCTTGGAGGATGTGTGCAGTTCTGGCCATCCAGCTACAGGAACGATGCCATGAAGTTCGGGGAAATGTTGCTGAAGAGATTCACCAGGATTGTACCTGGAATTGGGGGCTTGAGTGAAAGGAAGAGGTATAGGTTGGGCCTTTTTTTCCTTGTAGTGTAGGAGGCTGAGGGGTGACCTTATTGAGGTGCACAAGACCATGAGGTGCATGGATCAGGTGAATATTCAGTCTTTTTTCCCAGGGTAGAGGATTCTAAACTAGAGAACAGGGGCTTAAGGACAAATGGAAACGATTTAAGAAGTACGTCGGAGGTACTGGTTTCACTCAAAGTGGAGTATGTATCTGAAATCAGCTGCTAGAGGAAGCTATGGAAGTGGATATAGTTACTGTATAACTTTGAGCTGCTGCTTCAGAGTGCTAGAGACCCGAGTTCGATCCTGACCTCGGGTGCTGTCTGTGTGTGGAGTTTGCACGTGCTCCCTGTGACCATGTGGATTTCCTCCGGGTACTCCGGTTTCCTCCCACATCCCCAAGACGTGCAGGTTAATCGGTCGCTTGGTGTGCAGGGAGTGGATGCAAAAGTGGGATAAGATAGAACTTGTGTGAACGGGTGAATGATGGTTGGCGTGGACTTGGTGGGCCGAAGGACCTGTTTCCATGCTGTATCTCTGAACTAAGCTAAAGAATGTCAAGAGTGTCTATCATATGTACTGACAACAGAACAATGAGATGCCTCTGAGTAAGAATTTTATGTCGTTTATTTTAGAGATACAGTGTGGAGACAGGCACTTCAGCCGAATGAGTCCATGCCGGCCAGCGTTCACCTGTACATTAGTTCTATCCTACAGAGAGGCCAATTCATCTACAAACCCACACGTCTTTGGAATGTTAGTTTAGTTTATTGTGGGCGTGGGAGGAAACTGGAGCACCCAGAGAAGCCCCACGCAGTCACAAGGAAACATACAAACTCTGTATGGACAGCATGTGTAGTCCGGATCGAGCCTGGGTCTCTGGCACTGTGATCACAGGAGCATGAAAATGGAACAGGCATGGGCAACTTACAACCCAGTGGTATGAATACTGATTTCTCTAGCTTCAAGTAATCCTTGCATCCCCTCTCAGTCCCTTTCCCCAATCTAGTCATCCTAATAGTTTCACTGTTCTGTTGAGTTTCACTGTCTGGATCACTCGTTATCACCTTACCCACAGCCAGCAATGGACCATTGTGGGCTCCACCTTTCCTTGATCATTGTTGCTGGCTTTGATCAGTTTTGCATATCTTTCATTAATTTATTCCAATGTTCCTATTCATATCTCTCGGTTTTCTCCATCCCCTCTCAGTCCGATGAAGGAACTCGATCCGAAACATCACCTATTCCTTTTCTCCAGAGATGCTGCCTGACCCACTGAGTTACTCCAGCTTTTGTGTCAATTTACGGTATAAACCAGCATCTGCAGTTCCTTCCTACACAGTCATGAAGGGCAGATCTGTTCTGGGAACCCCTTGCACTTGCCCCTGATGTGGAACTGCAAGGCATGTCTGTACCTGTCCATAGAGCATATTATATCTGTTTATGATTCCGCGCATTAGATTATATAAAAGACCCATTAAACAAAGCTGCCTGCGGATGAGTCAAGTTGGACCTGGTCCAGAGCAATTGAAAGGCTGCACAGCAAACCTGAATTAGTGGCTTGTTATGTTCCTTGCTTGAATGCTTCAACTGATGCCAATTCTCAGAATTATAGTTGGATGCAAGTCCAAATATTTTAACACAAAAGAATTTAGTTTAGTTTAAAGATATAGCGTGGAAACAGGCCCTTCACCCACCGAGTCTGCGCTGACCAGCAATCCCCTTACACTAATACTATCCTACACACTAGGGACAATTGATTACTTTTACAGAAGCCAATTAACCTACCACCCCGCACACCTTTGGAGTGTGGAAGGAAACCGGAGCACGAGGAGAAAACCTGCGCAGACATTGGGAGAACGTACAAACTCTGAACAGACAGCACCTGTAGTCAGGATCGATCTCAGACTCTGGGGCTGTGAGGCAGCAACTCTACCGCTGCGCCACCATGCTGTAACGGCTGGAGGAACTCACCGGGTCTTTCACCAAATTGATGATCTTTCCAGCAGCACGATATCCATCTCCGAGTGTTTCACTGGGAATCTGAACATCGAGAGTCCTCTGTTAGGCAGCTGCTCGGGATGAGCTCGTGACAAGGAGCAGAACATCCTTCTCCAGACCCTCTTTGCTAATCCACGCTTTGGAAAGAGGTGGGCAACTGTCTCCACTCCATCACAATCATCCCAAAGCAGCATGGATTAGATCTGTTTAAGAAAGAACTGCAGATGCTGGAAAAATCGAAGGTAGACAAAAAGCTGGAGAAACTCAGGGGGTGAGGCGGCATCTATGGAGCGAAGGAATGGGTGACATTTCGGGTCGAGACCCTTCTTCTGACTGATGTAGGGGTGGGGGTGCACATCACCCGCTGAGTTTCTCCAGCTTTTTGTCTACCTTGGATTAGATCTGTGTTTATTATTGGCACTGTGTACCAAGATATGGTTAAAAGCTTTGTTTTGTATGCTATCCAAACATAAGATAATAGTCTACATACATACAATCAAGTAAAACTCAAGTACAATAAGTGGAACAAAGGAGAAGATACAGAGTGTGGAATATAGAGTGAGTGACACAACCTGTATTCCTCCTCTTTATTCCCCATTTCTTCCAACCCCTTGTGCCTATTTCTCCCCTTCCCCTTCACCTACCATCCTTCCTCTGGCTTCACAACTCATCTCTGGCCTTTGATCAGGCATCTGCCTATCAAAAACCTTCCCTAACCGTGATCACCTATTACCTGCCATGCTTTATCCTGCCCCTCCTCTCTTGCAGCTTTTTTCTTCCCTCCCCCCCCCCCCCACCCTTCCCACACCCCCCGCCATCAGTCTATTGAAAGGTCCCGATCCAAAACGTCACCTGACCCATAGAGTTACTCCAGCACTTTGTGTCTTTTTTTGTAACAGTTCTTGTTTCAACTTCTTCATTACAATGGCATCCATCTTTGTTTATTCAGCAAAGTCGGGACAGGGCTGCCTGTTCCTCATTTCTGAAACAAATCTAATTTAAAACGGTGAACTAATCTCAGCCAAGTACTGATGATTAAAAGTATTTGCCAAATTTTCAGTTCCCTTTTCATTTCCACCTTAATTCATAATTTTATTTTGCTGACTATATATGATTTTTGTGCTGAATAACAGCTGAATTGGTTTATTTTTTTCCGAGTCAGATTGTGGGTTTTTTTGCTGACAAGTTTTTCCCCAGCACTGTCATCTCTTTACGTCATTTCTGCTCACATTTTCCCAACTGAATCCTGGCCATGTTTAGGTGCTGGAATGAAAGATGGTTGAAAGGAGCTCTGTGTTGTGTCAGAAGCCCCCTTGTGCAAAAGATACAGAAGCTTGAAAGCACATACCTCCAGACTTGGGAACAATTTAGCAAGGCCAGCAGCATAATCATGGACTAGTCTCACTCCCTCTTCTCCCGTCTCACATCAAGCAAGAGGTACAAAAAGTGAAAACGCACACCTCCAGATTCAGACTCACCGCTCAGTCTGAAGAAGGGTCTTGTCCCCAAAACGCCTATTCCTTCGCTCCATTGATGCTGCCTCACCCGCTGAGTTTCTCCAGCATTTTTGTCTACCTCCTGATTCAGAGAGTTTTTTCCCAGCAGTTATCAGGCAATTGAACTATCCTACCACCAATTAGAGAGCAGTCCTGACCTACATCTGCCTCATTTGGAGACTTTCAATCTATCTTTAATTGGATGTTGCTGGACTTTATCCTGCACTAAATGTTATTCCCTTTATCATGTATCTGTACACCATTGATGGCATGATTGTAATCATGTATAGACATTTCCTTGACTGGACAGCACGCACCAAAAATAGTTTTTCACTGTAACTGAGTACGTGATAATGATAAACTAAATTAAACTTCTCTGTTATCAAGCTTCTGAATGGTCCTTCCATAATCTAGGGTACAGATTCTATTTTCAAACCTACCTTATTGCGGACATTGGACTTTGCTCTACCTGTTATTCTTGTGTTCGGCTTGATGGTATTCATCGAGAGTATTCTCTGATTTGATTCCATAGCACACATACAAAAATCTTTCACTGTAATTGGGTACACTTAGGGCTGCATAGTGGCGCAGCTGCTAGAGCTGCGCTATTTCACGGCGTCAGAGACCCTTGTTGGATCCCAACTTCAGGTACAGTCTGTGTGGAGTTTGCACGTTTTTTTTGTTGCTCCTTTCCCTTCGTTGGTGGGAGGTCAGTAGCTGTGATGGACTAGACAGTGTCTGCTGTAATCTCCTTCGTTCTTGTGCTTGAGTTGCAGATTCAGGCCATGATGCAACCAGTCAGAATGTTCTCTTCAATTTGAAGACGAGTCCTGACCCGAAATGTCATCTGTCCAATCCCTCCACAGATGTTGCCTGACCCGCTGAGTTCCTCCAGCACCTTGTGTTTTGCTCAAGAGGTCAAAGTAGATTGGCCCACAAGAGATTATGATCATCCCTCAGCAGCCTACGCTACTAGGAATAAAGTCCTACCTTGTCCAACCTTTCCATAGCTCATGCCATCGAGTCCCAGCAACATCCTTGTAAATCTTCCCTGCACTCTTTCCAGCTTATTGGCCTTTCTCCCATCAGGGTGACCAAAACTATGCACAATACTACAAGTGCGGCCTCACCAACATCTTATACAACTGTAACATAACGTCCCAAATTCTACACTCCATTCCCTGACTGATGAAGGCCAGTGTACCTAAAGCTTTCTTCACCACCTGTGACACCCCTTTGAGAGAACAATGTACTTGTACTCGTAGAACTCTCTGCTGTACAGCATTTCACTCAGAGTTGAGGTCATGCCCTGGTTTGACTTTCCAAAATGAAGCTCCTCGCCCTTATTGGAATTAAACTCCATTTGCCATTCTTCTGCACACTTTTAGTTTTTTTGAGTTTTTAGTTGAGTTTATTGTCACATGTATCGAGGTACAGTGAAAGGCCTTTGTCATGTGCTAACCAGTCAGCAGAAAGACTATATACATAATTACAATCGAGCCATCCACAGTGTACAGGATAAAGGGAATAACATACGTTGAGCAGGAATTTTGAAATGCCAAGACCCTCTGGAGACCAATGAGTACAGGGAGGGCAAGGAAGCAGAATAACATTTAGTTCAACCACAGACAACAGGTCCTTTCATGTTGCCTGCTTGGCTCAGACCACCGTATAGAATTCTATGAAAGCAGCAATGTTGGTGGTCCTATCAGACTTTTGACACATCCTGAAGCAATCTTGAAGAAAATAACTTCCACTCCTGGGTTTTCAGGAAAAGCATTGCAGTTTTGCAATGGTTAATCTTCAAAGTTCTGCAAAACACTCGAGAAGTCTGGGCTCCAGTTCCTGAAGCAGCCAGGGAACTTTTCTGCAGCTGTTTTGGTTCCAATATTCCACTGAGGACACGTGCGAGACCCAGTATCTCCTGACACAATGATTCTTATCCAAGGTGAAAAGCCATCCGACTGTTAACGAACACTTAAGAATAAAGGAGCTGCAGTGAGCGGTGAACATTGCCCGGTCCATCATGGTTACTCTACAAATCCCCCTACCATCTACAGGAAGCGCTGCCTCAAGAAGGCAGCCAATATCATCCAAAACTTTACTTTAGAACTTAGAGATATAGCGCGGAAAAAGGCCCAGCGATTACCCCGTGCACTAGTTGTTTTCTACACACTAGGGACAATTTACAAATGACAATTAACCTACAAACCTGTCCGTCTTTGGAGTGTGGGAGGAAACCAGAGCACCTGGAGCAAATCCACCCCGTCACAGAGAGAATGTACACCACCCTGGCCATGATCTCATCTTACTTCTACCATCTTGGAGAAGGTACAGGAGCCTAAGAACCATTACCTGCGGGTTCAAGAACAGCGTCTTCACATCAACCATCAGGCTTTAGGCTTTACTTTAAAGACGCAGTGCGGATGCAGGCCCTACGTTTCCACCGAAACTGCACCAACCAGCGATCACCCCATACACTAACGCTATCCCACACGCTACGTGACAATTAACAAAAGCAAAGTAACTTACAAACCTGTGCATCCTTGGAGTGTGGAAGAAAAACAGAGCAGCCGGAGGAAATCCACACGCACAGGGAGAACGTACAAACTCCGTACTGACAACAACTGTAGTTGGGATCAAACCTGGGTCTCTGGCGCTGTGAGGCAGCAACTCTACCGCTGCATCACTGTGCAGCCACTCTCGAACCACCCTGCACAACCCTAACCACAATCCTACCTCGGCACCAAACTGCAGGTCTTTGGGATGTGGGAGGAAACTCAGCTGGTCACAGGGAGAACGTGCAAACTCCACGCAGACAGCACCTGTAGTCAGGATCAAATACGGGTCTCTGGCACTGTGAAGCAGCGACTCTACCCCTGCGGCACTGTGCCACCCTATTGTTTCTGGTTGCTGTCTGATTGTTGAATCTGATAGTGCCAAACCCGTGCCTGTTTCTGCACTGTTTGTTTTGCCTGTGATTAGTCAAATGCAAACACTATGTCAATAATTTCTCAGTATCTTGAAATACACAATCCAAATATTGGCTTTGTTCACAGCTCGTCCCCCAGCTCCTAGAGATGAGTACAGAGAGCAGGGAGTAAGCCGCGCAGATCAACCACGTTGCTAATACAACAGCAAATCAACAATGGCATGGTGGTGCAGCAGCAACATTGCTGCCTTACAGCGCCAGAGACACGGGTTTGATCCAGACTACAGGTGCTGTCTGTACAGTTTGTACGTTCTCCCCATGGGTTTTCTGCGGCAGCTCTAGTTTCCTCCCATACTCCAAAGACGTACAGGTTTGTAGGTTAATTGGCTTTGGTAAAATTGTAACTTGTCCCTCATCTCTGTTGACTAGTGTTAGTATGGGGGATCACTGGTCAGCACAGACCCGATGGGCTGAAGGGCCTGTTTCTGCATTGTATCTAAACTAAACTAAACCTATTGTGTATTATCCGATGAACCCAGATGTTCCTTAGAATGTAAAAGTGTAAGACCACATCCCCAACCACATGCCTGCTCTATCATTCGGACACACCGCGGTTGATCTTCAATGATTCAATGGTACTTCATTGTCACATGTACCTAGGTACAATGCAATTCCTTTTTTCATACAGTTCAGTAAGAATCTCACGCTACATAGGCACAAACATACTTACAGTACAAGTGGAAAATAGTAGATTACTATTAGTTGCAGGGCAGCACAATGGTGCAGCGGTAGAGTTGCTGCCTTACAACGCCAGAGACTCTGGCTCGATCCTGACTATGGGTGCTGTCTGTTCTCTCTGTGACCACATGGGTTTTCTCCGGGAGCTCTGGTTTCCTCCCACACTTCAAAGACGTACGGGTTTGTACGTTAATTGGCCTCGGTAAAATTGGAACTTGTGCCTGTAGTGCTAGTGTAGTGTAGACACTGGAGTGTGGTGCTAGTGGCACTCTACTATCCAGTGTCTGCTGATTTGTGCGGACACAGTTGGTGAAGGGCCTGTTTCGGTGCTGTATTGCTAAAGTCTAAAGCTATATGTCTAGCGTCTAAAGTCTAAAGTGCATGTACTATCGCAACGATTAACAAACATTTAGACATACCTGGATAGGGAAGGTTCAGAGGGATATGGGCCAAAAGCAGGCAGGTGGGACTAGTGTAGATGGGGAATCTTGGTCATGTGGGCAGGTTGGGCCGAAGGGCCTGTTTCCACACTGTATGACTCTATGACTCTATGGTGGGACTGAGAGGAGGAGTTGTAAATAGGGGAAGATGAGTAATGATCGTAATTACCAGGAAAGAACTGTGAATGGGAAAACTGACGAGGCAGGAATTGCTGAGTAACTGAACTTAATGTTAAATCTGGAAATGTTAATGTCTCTAGTGGGAAAAGTTTGGGAGGCCAACTATGGTCTTTATATTTGTCGAATAAACTATTTAGAGACCAATCAAAGCTGAGTGTGTTAGTAGCAGCCACAAACTCTAAGGCAACAGTTCACCACTGGGGAAGCTTCGCTGCAGACTCACTCCTGGTTCCACTCCACACTTATCATGCCCATATGCTTGTCTGTTTCTGCAGTGGGTCATGTACCTGCAGGTCAGTGAGGAAAAGCCCCGACCCAAAATGTCCATTCCCTCCACAGATGCTGCCTTGCCCACTGAGTTACTCCAGCACTTTGCATTTTGTTCAAACAAAAGTAGTGAAACATTAACGTGTGTGTGTGTGTGTCGGCGTGTGTGTATGTGTGATGGTGTGTGTATTGGTGTGTGTGCAATAGTGTGTGTGTTGGTGTATATGTGTTTGTGTGTTTGGTGGTGTGCATGTTGGTGTGTATGTTTTTATTGTGTATACGTCGGTGTGTGTATATGGTTCTGTGTGTGGCGCATGTGTGTGTATACATGTGCATATATGCTCGTTGTTTGTGTTTGCATGCATATGTGTGCGTGCGTGTGTGCATGTGTTTGTGCTCGGGTGCATAGCAGTGGTTTAGGGGATTTCTAAGGCCACAGTTTATAAATGAGAGATGTCCCTCACTGTGTATGAATCCCTGAAGTTGAAGGCGGTCGCTATGACTCACGATCATCCCAGAAGATTATCCACAGTCAAGACCAGTTTACCAAAATAAAATATTCTCGGTGCTAATTACTGTCCCATTTTTACTTTGTAAATTGAAGATGATGGAGATAGGTTCTTACTGATAACAAATATTTCCCTGTCCCCACTTGCAGGTTGTGTTGTTGGTTGCATTGGAGACAAGGCATGATCCCCTTCCCATCTGTCTGTGGTTGAACTCCATTACACCACCGCTCTCCTGTAAAGCTATTATTATTTCCGCTTGATGTTTTTAGGATCTGGGTGTCACTGAGTTATTGGAGACACAGGGAACTGCAGATATTGAAATCTTGAGCAAACACTGCAGAGAGTTAAAAATGTAGCCCAGTCCATCACACAGACCAGACTTCCTACCATTGACTTTTGTGTACTGTCTCAGTTTAATAGAGTCATACAACATGGATGCTCCGGTTTCCTGCCACCCTCCAAAGACGTACAGGTTTGTAGGTTAATTTGGCCTCTGTAATTTATCCTTGGTGAGTAGGATAGAATTAGTGTACAGGCGATCATTGGTTGGCACGGGCTCGGTGGGCCGAAGTGCCAGTTTCCACGCTGTAAAACAACTAGATAGGGTTGGCAGTCAGAACCTTCTTCCCAGGGTGGAAATGTCAAAGACTAGAGGGTATGGCTTGCAGGAGAGAGGGCAAAGTTGAAAGGTGAGATGGGAGTTAAGATAGATATTATAACAATATTTAAAAGACTTTTGAACAGGTACATGGATAGGAGAGATTTAGAGGGATTCAGACGAAACATGGGCAAATGGGATATGGGAACGGGCAAACTATCTGGGACATTTTGGTCAGCATGGGCAAGTTGGGCTGAAGGGCCTGTTTCTGTGATATGACTCTGTGTAAGACATGTTTTGTTTATACAACAACATAGTTGTTACCTGGAATGTGATGATGGCGGAGGCAGATTCAATAGTGGCGTTTAAGAGGCTTTTAGATAAGCACATGGGTTAGTTTAGTTTATTATTGTCAAGTGTACCGAGGTACAATGAAAAGCTTTTTGTTGCTTACTATCCAGTCAGTGAAAACACTATACATGATTACAAACAAGCTGTCCGCAAGCTGTCCAATTAAAGATAGCCCGAAGGTCTCCAATGAGGTAGAGGGTAGGTCAAGGCTGCTCTCTAGTTGGTGAGAGGATGGTTCAGTTGCCTGATAACAGTTGATAATGGCTGGGAAGGACATGGATCATGTGGAGGTAGACGAGATGAGTCTGAAGAAAAATCTCGACCCGAAATGTCACCCATCCACATACTCCAGAAACATCACATGCTGCCTGTCTCGCTGGCAATTTGTGTCAATTTAGTTTAGTTTAGTTGAGAGATACAGCGCAGAAACAGGCCCTTCAGCCCATTGCGCCGTGCCGAACACTAACATGATCCTACACTATCCTACATCCTAGGGACAATTTACAATTATACCAAGCCAATTAGCCTACAAACCTGAATGTCTTTGAAGTGTGGGAGGAAACTGGAGCTCCCAGAGAAAACCCACGTAGGTCACGGGGGAAACGTACAAACTCTGTACAGACAGCACCCTTAGTCACGGTCAAATCCGTGTCTCTGGCGCTGTAAGGCAGCAGCAACTCTACCGCTGCACCACCGTGCTGCCCGAGAGATCAGTTTATCTTGGCATCGTTCGGCATGGAAATTGTGGGCCAAAAGGCCTGTTCCTGTGCTGTCCATATGTGCTATGAAAGGTGGGGTGAAAACTGAAAAAAGATGGTCATAAACATACCTGTACGATGAAGTTTTGTTTGAACAGCATTAATCTATAATTTGATGTCATGCCCTGTCAGGCGAGGAAGCTGTTAAAGATCTATGACACTGCTCTGGAACCTCACCCTGGTCTAACAACTTCACAATAAAAGTTGTCCCAGGTAGGTTGGGGTGCTGCCACACCTGGTGTAATGGGACTGCTAACTGCTTTAACAAACTGCTCAAACAAACAATGTTCTTCGGTCACAGTTCTTGCTTTGCACTTCAGCACTCCATTTTAGAGTTTAGTTTAGAGATGCAGCATGGAATCAGGCCCGTCAGCCCACCAAGTCCACACCAACCATCCATCATCTGTTTGCACTCGTTTTATGTTATCCAACTTTCTCATCGACTCCTTACACACTAGGGGCGATTTACAGAGGGCCAATTAACCTGCAAACCCGAAGGCAGACAGAAAAATGCTGGAGTAATTCAGCGGGTCAGGCAGCATCTCTGGAGAAAAGGAATAGGTGTCGTTTCAGGTCCGAACCCTTCAAACTTTAGCAGTCTATCCAGAAACATCACCTATTCCTTTTCTCCAGAGGTGCTGCCTGGCCCGTTGAGTTACTCCAGCATTTTGTGTCTATCTTCAGTATAAACCAGCGTCCGCAGTTCCTTCCTACATATTTAACATGCAAACCAACACGTCTTTGCAATCTGGGAGGAAACTGGAGCACCCGGAGAAAACCTATGTGGTCACAGGGAGAATATGCACACTCTGTACAGACAGCATCCGTAGTCAGGATTGCACCCGGGTTTCTGGCACTGTAAGGCAGCAACTCTACCGCTGCACCACTGTGCCCTCCACAGACCTGGCTCAAATGGAGTTCATGTCCCATTCCAGTTTGTCTGTTGCAGAGTCAAGAACAAAGAGTGTTTTATTGTCATGTACTGAAATCGGAGCAATGAAATTCTTACTTGAAGCAGCTTAACAGGCCAATAAACACACAACTCATAGATAACATTCACTAAACAAAATATTCAACTAGTTAATAACCCAATACTTGTGCAAAGTCCAGGCACCCACCAGTCTCTGTGTCAAAACCTTAACGACTTCAGGAAACATGGTATTTAAAAGACATATGGACAGGTACAAGGATAGGAAAGGTTGAGAGGTATGTTGGCCATACACTGACAGGTGGGACTAGCTTAGATAAGGCATCATGGTTGGTATGGTAGAGTTCGGACAGGGTTGTTTCCATGCTGTATGATTGTGGCCCACATGGGCCCTTCCTAGGCTTTTCCTTCTCGCATGTCTATGGAGGGTCTCACATTATGTTTCTTGCTGTTCTACTCTCATCTGCTACATTCTCCTTCATACAGAGCTGTGCAGCACAGGATCAGTCCCTTCGGCCCACAATGTCCATGCCAAGATAAATAATATTCTCTGCCTGCACGTAATTCATATCCCTTCTTTCCCTGCCTATCTATGTGCCCATCCAAAATCTACTTAAACACCACTATCATACCTGCCTCCACCACCACTCCTGGCAGCACGATCCTGGCACCCACCACCTTTTGTGTAGAAAATTTGCATTGCACAGCTCCTTTAAACTTTGTCCTTGCATTAAAGCTGTGCCCTCTAATCGTTGACATTTCCACCCTGGGAGGGAGTGAAAGCTGTTCATAGTTTTATATACTTCTATCAGGTCTCCCTCTGGCATTCTGTAATCATGTATAGTCTTTCCACTGACTGGTTTGCATGCAACAAAAAGCTTTTCACTGTACCTCGGTATACGTGACAATAAACTAATGGGGCGACCAGATCTGCACGCAATACTCCAAATGTGGCCCGACCAAAGTCCTATAAAGTTGCATCACAACTTCATGACCCTTATACTCAATGCCCTGACCTATGAAGGCAAGCATACCATACGCATTTACAATTCCTCTGACATCCTACGTTCAATTCTAGAATGTTTGCAATCTTCCGGCTCATTGCTTTCTCTGGAACTGGATTTCCAGTTTATTGCAACGTCTTCTGCATACAAAGGATTGGAATCACAAGTGAAGTGAAACCCAAGGACATGCCTTGACGTGGGTTGTTCTGTAATGATAGTCACACTTCCTTTCTGCACTGTGGCTGTACACGGATCTATTGAGCTTCCTTCATCCTTTATTGAGTTCCTCTCATCCCCCTCCACCATTGCCCACTCTGTTGCATGCAGTTCTGGTCGCCCCATTAGTTTATTGTCATGTATACCGAGGTACAGTGAAAAGCCTTTTGTTGCATGCAAACCATTCAGTGGAAAGACTATACATGATTATAGTCAAGCTGTCCACAGTTTACAGATACATGATAATGGAAATAACATTTGACATAAAATAAAGTCCAGTACAGTCCAATTAAAGATAGTCCACGAGTCTCCAATGAGATAGATGGTAGGTCAGGACTGCACTCTTGATGTTGAAAGGATGGTTCAGTTGCCTGACCACAGCTGGGAAGAAACTGTCTCTGAATCTGGAGATGTGCTTTTTCACACTTCTGTACCTCTTGCCTGATGGGAGAGGGGAGAAGAGGGAGTGACCAGGGTGAGACTGCCCTTGATTATGCTGATGGCCTTGCTGAGGCAGTGTGAGGTGTAGATGAAGTCAATGGAAGGAAGGTTGGTTTGCGGGGTCGTTTGGGCTGCATCCACAGTTCTCTGCAATTTCTTGCGGTCTTGGATGGAGCTGTTCCCAAACCTTCTACAGAAAGGACAGAGCATGCTGCTTATGTACTGGGCTACACCTACATGGGGTAGGCCATTTAGGACTGAGATGAAGAAAAACTTTTTCACCCAGAGAGTTGTGAATCTGTGGAACTCTCTGCCACAGAAGGCAGTGGAGGCCAATTCACTGGATGGCATCAATGTGGTTGAACTGTGACAGATCGTTGGTAATATTAACGAGAAGGAAATTAAAGCTCTCAACCGTTGCCACTTCTTCACCTTTGATGCTGTTTGGGGCAAGTTCTCCATCATGCTTCCTGAAGTTGAATAGTGTTGAACTATTGCCCTGACACCATGTTACTAAGTTACTAAGTTCTCTATCTCCTTCTTGTACTCCTCATTCTTGTCATTGTTTGTGATTTGGCCTCTGCAAACTTGTAGATGGAGTTAGAGCCGAGTTTGGCCGCACAGCCATGCGTCCATAGAGGGTAGAGTAGAGCACCTGTGTTGAGAATTACTGTGGAGGAAACGAAGACTCTGCAGGTCGGGCAACAATACTGGAAAACATGGATTGGTGACAATTCAGGCCAAGACCATTCATCAGAAGTTCTTCACTTTGTGTCTTTTTTTAATTCTGTAATTCCAGTACAAAATGATGCTCTCTGATTGAGGGGCGATCTTATAGGAGTGTATAAAATCGTGAGGGAAATAGATAGGGTAGACGCACAGAGACTTTTACCCAGAGTAGAAGAGTAGAAGAATCAATTACCAGAGGACATAGGTTTAAGGTGAGTGATGAAAGATTTAATAGGAACCTGAGGGGCAACGTTTTCACTCAGAGGATGGTGGATATATGGAACGAGCTGCCAGAGGAGCTAGTTGAAGCAGGTACTATAACAACATTTAAAAGACACTTGGACAGGTATCAATGGTTCAATGGTACTTTATTGTCGCATGTATGAAGTTACAGTGAAATTCATTTTTGTTTCTAGTTTAGTAGAAGTATTACTATACATAAGCACTTACATACTTAAAACATCTCAGATACAGTACAAGTATACAGGAGTAGTGCACTGAGACACTCTACAGAGTTGCTGCATTTTCAAATCCCAGTTCACATTTAGTTTAGTTTATTGTCACGTGTGCCGAGGTACAGTGAAAAGCTTTGTTGCGTGCTAACCAGTCAGCAGAAAGACTATACATGATTACAGTCGAGCCATCCAGAGTGTACATGATACATGATGAAGGGGAAAACTGCTGTTAGTGCAGGGTTCTTGACCTAACCATGGATAGGAAAGGTTGAGAAGGATATGGGCCAAATGCAGGCAGGTGGGAGGACTAGTGTAGATGGGGTATGTTGGTTGGCATGGGCAAGTTGGGCCGAAGGGCCTGTTTCAGTGGGCTATGACTATGACTCTTATGCGGCCTACAACATCTTGGAGCCTCGGTCTGTGGAGCTTCTGGCGACAGGCATGGAGCGGACCTTCCATTGTGGAGCGGGCGATCCCTCACCGGGGGTCGCCGGAGAAGAGCTCCGACCGCCGGACTGCGGCCTATAACATCTTGAAGCCGTGGTCTCCGGTAAGGAGGTGGCGATTTGGGAGCTTCGGGCCGCGGGGTATGCTCGGCCTGTCTCGACATCAGCGTTCCGACCATCCCAACCAGAGGGCTTAAACATCGGCCCATCTGTAGCGGCGACTACGGAGGGTCAGGGCCCCGACCACGGGTCACAAGGGAGGAGGAGGACTGTCTGAACTGTATTGCCTTCCACTACAGTAAAGAATGCTGTGGTGGATGTCTGTGTTGAAGTTGTGTATTGTGTCCTTTTTTAAATGTGATGCTGCATGGTAAATTGCATGGTAAATAAATTTGAACTTGAACTTGAACTGTTTTTCTGGTTTGTTGATCATTAATATCACTGTGGGTACCACACTAACTTGTTCAAGGGACGGTGCAATCGTCTTATTGTACTCCTCCACACACAAGGAAAGTGAGATCATTAATAACAAGTGTAGAAATTATCATAACAACAGTGTCTGGAATAACAGGCAAGACTAAACCTGCTGTAATCTGAGCTGTGGACCTGGTAACGTGGAGCTCCACCTAGTTACTGATCCACAGTCTTCATGGAACAAGAAACTGCAGATGCTGGCTAATACGGCAAACGACACAAAGTGCTGGAGTAACTCAGCTGGTCAGGGAACATCTCTGAAGAACAAGGAACTGCAGATACTGGTTTATACCAAAGACATACGCAAAGTGCTGGAATAACTCAGCGGGTCACCAAGTATCGTCTGAAGAAGGGTCCTGACTCAAAACGTCACCCATCCTTTTTCTCCAAAGATGCTCCAGCACTTTGGAGAACACGGCTGGTGACATTTCTTCAGTCCTTCTTCACATAGAGAGTGGATGCAAAAGTGGGATAACATGGAACCAGTGTTCAGTTTTACTGTACATCATGGAACAGGCCATTCGGCCCACGGAGTCTGCGCTGACCAGCGATCACCCATACGCTTGTTCTGTTGTACATGCTAAGAACACTTTACAGAGGCTGATTAACATACAAACCTCTCGTTTTGGGAATGTGGGAGGAAACCGGAGAACCTGGAGAAAATCCACAGTCACAAGGAGATTGGACAAACTGCGTACAAAGCACCCCTAGTCAGGATCGAACCTGGGTCTCTGGCGTTGTAATTGTAGTCATTTAACCAGTTCCGCAGTTTGCTCCAATATATCCGTCTTGAGGTCACACCTTCCCGAGCCAACAATTGGCCTATGAGGGAACCTTCCTGCCTGAGGTCATCTGATGCCAGCCCTGATTTGTCCTGGTCTTTTCTCATCTTCCGTTTAGTTTAGTTTAGTTTAGTTTAGAGATACAGCGCGGAAACAGGTCCTTCGGCCCACCGAGCCACGTCAACTAACGATTCCGCACACTGACACTATCCTACACACTAGGGACAATATTCAATTATACCAAGCTAACTAACCTACAAACCTGTACATCTTTGGAGTCTGGGAGGAAACCGGACTTTCCCAGATAAAACCCTCGCAGGTCATGGGGAGAACGTACAAACTCCGTACAGACAGCACCACCACCCAGTTCTTGCTCTTACCCCCCACCCCTCCCCTATTTTCAGTCTGAAGAGGGGGTTCCGACCAGAAATGTCACCTATCCTTTTTTCTCCAGAGTTGCTGCCTGACCCGCTGAGTTACTCCAGCATTTTGTGTCTATCTTTAGCCATAATTTGTCCAATAACGCTGGTATCGTTGGTGAGTTTAAAGACGGCATTGACGCTCTGACAGTGCCAGAGATCCAGGTTTGAATCTGACTATGGATGTGTCTGTGCACACAGTGTTGGCTACAGGGACTGAGCACACGGCCCTGAGGTGTTCCTGTGCTGATGGTTATCGAGGAGAAAGTGTTATTGCCAATTTGTACTGAATATCGTCTGATGGCAAGGAAGTTGAGGATCCGATTACATACATTACTACATCGGGTGATGAAAAGAGAAAAATAAATAAAGTGCAAAGAAAGTGCAATTTAAAAAACTGCAAGGGCCGCAACGAGGTAGACTGGAAGATCGGGCTAACATCCTTAACATATAAGAGGTCAGTTCAAAAGTGTGATAAAAGCAGGGAAGAAGCTGTTCTTCAATCTGGCGGTATGTGCTTTCAAGATTTTGTGTCTTGTGCATCGTGTATAAGAATTTCATGAATCACCAGTCTGGTTAAACGTCATTGAGGAGCAGCATGAAAACAATTTTGAAGCAAAGGATTGCAGCCAATCTGGCCACAGCAAGTTTGCAGAAATAGCAGTGCAATAATAACAAGGCCATCTGTTTAAAAGCATACTGTAGATAGACTCAAAATGCTGGAGTAACTTATGAACTCAGCGGGTCAGGCAGCATCTCTGGAGAAAAGGAATAGGTGACGTTTTGGGTCCAGATGCTTCTTAAGAGAGTCAGGGGAATGGGAAACTAGAGGGATGAAAAGGTGCAGAACAAATCAGAGTTGGCACCAATTACTCAGGAAAGTGATTGATTATAGTGATTGAGTTAAAGCAAAGTTGATCATTGCCCTGGCAACACCTTGCCCTCCTGCTCCCCATCTACCCAACTTGGTTCCAGAACTCTTGATAAATTGACCCATCAAATGCCTTCATCAGTCAGAGCATTGAGTATAGAAGTTGGGAGGACATACTGCAATTGTATAAGACGTTGGTGAGGCCACACTTAGAGTATTGTGTCAGGTTTCGGCACCATGTTATAGGAAAGACGTTAAGCTGGTAAGGGTGCAGAGAAGATTTAGGAGAATGTAGCCAGGACTCGAGGGCCAGAGCTAAAGGAAGAGGATGAGCAGGCTAGGATATTTATTCCTTGGAGCGCAGGTGGATAAAGAGTGATCTTATAGAGGTGTACAAAATGATGCGAGGAGTAGATCTGATAAAATGGCAGGCAGTGACTAGTGGGGTACCGCAAGGCTCGGTGCTGGGACCCCAGCTATTTACAATTTATATTAATGATCTGGATGAGGGAATTGAAGGCAACATCTCCAAGTTTGCGGATGACACTAAGCTGGTGGGCAGTGTTAGCTGTGAGGAGGATGCTAGGAGACTGCAAGGTGCTTTGGATAGGCTGGGTGAGTGGGCAAATGTTTGGCAGATGCAGTATAATGTGGATAAATGTGAGGTTATCCACTTTGGTGGCAAAAACAGGAAAGCAGACTATTATCTAAATGGTGCCCGATTAGGAAATGGGGAGATGCAGCGAGACCTGGGTGTCATGGTACACCAGTCATTGAAAGTAGGCATGCAGGTGCAGCAGGCAGTGAAGAAAGCGAATGGTATGTTAGCTTTCATAGCAAAAGGATTTGAGTATAGGAGCAGGGAGGTTCTACTGCAGTTGTACAGGGTCTTGGTGAGACCACACCTGGAGTATTGCGTACAGTTTTGGTCTCCAAATCTGAGGAAGGACATTATAGCCACAGAGGGAGTGCAGAGCAGGTTCACCAGACTGATTCCTGGGATGTCAGGACTTTCATATGAAGAAAGACTGGATAGACTTGGCTTATACTCGCTAGAATTTAGGAGATTGAGAGGGGATCTTATAGAAACGTACAAAATTCTTATGGGGTTGGACAGGCTAGATGCAGGAAGATTGTTCCCGATGTTGGGGAAGTCCAGGACAAGGGGTCACAGCTTAAGGATAAGGGGGAAATCCTTTAAGACCGAGATGAGGAAAAACTTTTTCACACAGAGAGTGGCGAATCTCTGGAACTCTCTGCCACAGAGGGTAGTTGAGGCCAGTTCATTGGCTATATTTAAGAGGGAGTTAGATGTGGCCCTTGTGGCTAAAGGGATCAGGGGGTATGGAGAGAAGGCAGGTACGGGATACTGAGTTGGATGATCAGCCATGATCATATTGAATAGCGGTGCAGGCTCGAAGGGCCCAATGGCCTACTCCTGCACCTATTTTCCATGTATCTATGTATCTATGTATTATTCCCGATGTTGGGGAAGTCCAGAACTAGGGGTCACAGTTTAAGGATAAGAGGGAAGACTTTTAGGACCGAGATGAGGAAATCATTTTTTACACAGAGAGTGGTGAATCTGTGGAATTCTCTGCCACAGAAGGTAGTTGAGGCCAGTTCATTGGCTATATTTAAGAGGGAGTTAGATGTGGCCCTTGTGGCTAAAGGGATCAGGGGTATGGAGAGAAGGCAGGGATGGGATACTGAGTTGGATGATCAGCCATGATCATATTGAATGGCGGTGCAGGCTCGAAGGGCCGAATGGCCTACTCCTGCACCTATATGTATCTATGTATCTAAAAGCACAGTCTTTTGCCCAGTAAAGGGGAATCAAGAACCAGAGGACATAGGTTTAACGTGAAGGGGAAAAAATTTAATAGGTACCTGAAAGGAAACCTTTTTACACAGGGGTTTAGGGTGTATGGAACGAGCTGCAGGAGGAGTTAGTTGAGGAGCTATCGCAATGTTTAAGAGACATTCATGCAGGTACATAGAGAAGATAGGTTTGGAGGGATGAGGGCCGAGTAGTGGGCATGTGGGTCGGTGTGGGCAAGTTGGGCTGAAGGGCCTGTTTCCACGCTGTTTGACTCTATGACTCTAATCCTAGTTGTGTCATTTTCATCACGTTCTAGTCCCAGGCAGGGCGTTCAATATCTCACACATCAGTTATCAAACCCTTGAAACGTTTGGCTCCAGTTTCACCGTTACGCCCTTCCCCTCGTCACTCCCGTCAATGGAAATAGCTGATCTCTCTCCATCCTATCAAATGATCAAATCTGATTCAACACCTGTTCATCGCCCCAGCGCTAGCAAAGCCACAACTATAATTAACCCTCCTGGTTCCGAACACTCCGGTGAATCACAGCTCGGTTTGGCAACTGCTCTGCCTCTGATCCGCAAGATACTGCAGAGAGTTGTGGACGCAGCCCAGCCCATCAATTCCATCTACACTTCACGCTGCCTCGGCAAGGCCCCCAGCATAATCAAGGATCAGTCTCACCCCCGGTCACTCCCTCTTCTCACCTCGCCCAACCGGCAAGAGGTATACAAGTGTGAAAATGCACACCTCCAGATTCAGGGACAGTTTCTTCCCAGCTGTTGTCAGGCAACTGAACCAACTCGAGAGCGGTCCTGACCTACATTCTACCCCATTGGAGACCTTTGTATTAAATTTAATCAGACTTTACTGGACTTTATCTTGCACTAAACATTATTCCCTTTATCCTGTATCTGTACAATGTGGAGGGCTTGATTATAATTCATGTATCGTTTTTTCTCTGACTGGCGAGCACGCAACAAAAAAGCTTTTCACTGTATCTCAGTGCGTGTGACAATAGTAAACTAAACTAAACTAATGCAGCCAGAATCTTTGCCTTAGGAATGTGACAGCACAGTGGCACAGCAGTAGAGTTGCTGCCTTACAGCTCCAGAGACCCGGGTTCAATCCTGACAACGGGTGCTGCCTGTACAGTGTTTTACGTTCTCCTGTGGCCTGCGTGGGTTTTCTTCGGTTTCCTCCCACGTTCAAAAGATGTACAGGTTTGTAGGTTAATTGGCTTCAGTAAAATTTTAAATTGTCCCTAGTGTGTAGGATAATGTTAGTGTATGGGGTGATCTCTGGTCGGCTCAGACTCGGTGGGCCGAAGGGCCTGTTTCCACGCTGTCTCTCTAAACTAAACTAAACTAATTATATTATCCTAGCTGGGGATTTCCACGCACGCCTAGCTGGGTATTGGGAAAGGGGGGGCTTTGATCTGGCGGTGTTAGTTTAGACTTGTCTGTTTTCTGGTCCTTGTAGAAAATAAGATAACAAGTTCTCTTTAGTCAGAGGGTGGTGAATCTGTGAAATTCATTGCCACAGACAGCTGGGGAAGCCAAGTCAGTGGATATTTTTAAGACGGAGAATGACAGATTCCTGATTAGTACGGGTGTCAGAGGTTATGGGGAGAAGGCAGGAGAATGGTGTTGAGGGGGAAAGATAGATCAGCCATGATTGAATGGCAAAGTAGACATGACAGGCCGAATGGCCTAATTCTGCTCCTATGACTTATGAACTTATGAACATATACCGATGAATGAATGAATGATACTTTATTGTCATATGTACCTAGGATATCTACAGTAGATAGAGTGAAAAGCTTTGTTTTGCATACAACCGAGGCAGTACACAAGTGTCACCATGTGTTGGCGTCAACAAAGTTATAAAAGTACCGAATAGTCCTATCTACTGCCTGCCGCCGCACGTGGCAGCAGCCTCACCCCCCCCCGCCCCCCCCCGACTAGTGATAATGGGGTCAAGCATTCTGTGCCCTGAACCCTCACAGCAATTGATGTTCCATTGCCTACTCTGTCACGGATCCCTGAGGTTGTTTATCGTTGTGTTACTGGAACCTGCTTATCATTCCCATCTCTCTGATTTTTTTTTAAATCTGAGTAGCAAGTGAACAATTGTAGCTCCGCTGCATGGAGTGGATCAAGATGTCCACCTTGGCTCCACAGTATTTGGATCAGCCACAATTTTGCCCCTCCAGTTTATTTCCCCCCACCTCTAATGTCAGCCTGAAGAAGGTTTCCAACCCAAAGCATCACCTATCATCTTTCTCCAGAGATGCCTCCCGACCCGCTTCATTACTCCAGCACTTTGTGTCAATCTTATGACTTGGCAGTGATAGGCAGGGGCAGAGGCCACCAGAATTTTTTAATTTGAAAAATAAACTTCATTCAGAATAAAAAATGTATACAAAATTCGGGTCTGCGCGGTGGTGCAGCAGTGGAGCTGTTGCCTTACAGCGCCAGAGACCTAGGTTTGATCCTGAATGTGGTTGCTGTCTGTGCGGAGTTTGTACGTTCTCCCTGTGACCACGTGGGTTTCCCCAGGTGCTCCAGTTTCCTCCCTCACTCCAAAGATATACAGGTTTGTAGGTTAATTGGCTTCTGTACATTTTCCCTAGTGTAAAGGACAGAACTAGTGTACGGGGTGATTGTTAGTCGGCTGGGACTCGGTGGGCCGAAAGGACTGTTTCCACGTTGTATCTCTAAACTAAAAACTAAAAACAAAAACTGTACACTCTTCACCCATTCTCAGTGTCTGTACATTCTAATTTTGTCTTACTCAGTAACATTAACACTTTACACAAAACATCCTTGCCACTCATGTGGCCTTCTAGGGTGGTATCCCTTCTCTTGTTTGAGGGATGTCCCCACCGGACTCTGTCTCCCAATGTCTAGCTGTGGAAGGACCCTAGACTGTGGTCCTCTCCCACAGAGCTTTGGCGTTGGCTCCACCGAGCTTCAGCGCATCCCTCAGCACGTACCCCTGCAGTCTGGAGCGGGCCAGTCGGCAACATTCCCTGACGGACATCTCACTCTGCTGGGAGACCAAAGAGTGTCCAGCAGCACTTTTACTTCTTGCGTATGGCGTACACAGCCTAAAGTTGTAAGACAACTTGTTCTGTTTGATCTTCTGTTTGTGCAAGCCAGGTAGATTGCATTCGTCGAAACAGGGTGGACCACGTGAAGGTTTGCAATCTCCCACCCATCTAGCAGCACTTAATGTCTGTCTCCGAATCTATACCTGGGGTCGCCCGTAAATCAGAGAGTCCTCTGTTACGGAGCTTACTCGGATGAACTGTGACAAGCAACCTTCCATCCTTCTCCAGACCCTCTTCACAAATCCATGCTCTGCGAAGAGGTGGGCAACCCTCTTCTCTCCAGAGCAGATGTCCCGAGGGCAGCGTGCATTAATGGTAAGATTCCGATGGTGTGGTAAGGATCTCACCCTGCACACTGGGTGGATTTTGCAGAGGCCTGTATGTCTTGGCATAAAATAAACTTTTATTTCTTTAAAAAAAATAAGGAGAGAACTGATGGTGATCATTAATGAAGTTGGCAATGTAGTTTAGTTTAGAGATACAGCATGGAACAGGCCCTTCAGCCCACTGAGTCTATGCTGACCATCATTCACCCGTTCACACTAGTTCTATGTCATAACACTTTCTCATCCACTCCCTAAACACTAGGAGCAATTTTACAGAGAGCCAATTAAGCTACAAGCCTGCACATCTTTGGAATGTGGTAGGAAACCAGAGCACCCGGAGGAAACCCATGCGGTCACGGGGAGAACGTACAAATTCTGTACAGACAGCACCTGTCGTCAGGATTGAACCCGGGTCTCTGGCGCTGCAAGGCAGCAACTCTACCGCTGCGCCACTTTACCACCCGGTCGGGATCCTTCTTCTGGACTGATTCTTCAGTCTGGATTATATTTGGATATATAATGCATTATGCGCATATATATTGACAGGCAGAAACCAATTGATCAGAGATGCTGCTTGACCACCGAATTACTCCAGCACTTGTGCTACCTTTGGTATAAACCTGCATGTACAGTTTCTTTGTTTCTATGGTCTTGGTATCATATTTGGCACAGACATTGAGTTAAGTTGAGTTTGAGTTTGAGTTTAGTTTATTGTCACGTGTACTGAGGTACCGTGAAAAGCTTTTGTTGCATACTAAGCACTCAGCGGAAAGACAATACATAATTACAATTGAGCCATCCACAGTGTACAGATACATGATGAAGGGAATAACGTGAATAATGTTTAGTGCAAGATAAAGTCCAGTAAAGTCCAATCACCGATAGTCCAAGGGTCTCCGTTGAGGTAGATGGTAGGTCAGGACTGCTTCTAGTAGTTGGTAGGGTGTTCAGTTGTCTGATTGTTAACCTCTGCTGTTTACATACTATCGTGCCCAGTCCCTTTAAGAACTGGAAAACCATTTTAATATTGGTCACTGTTGGTAGGATGGTTCAGTTGCCTGATAGCAGCTGGGAAGAAACTGTCTTTGAATCTGAAGGTGTGTGTTATCATACTTCTATATCTCTTGCCTGATGGGTGAGGGGAGAAGTGGGAGTGACCGGGGTGAGACTGGTCCCTCATTACGCTGGTGGCCTTGCTGAGGCAGCGTGAGGTGTAGATGGAGTCAATGAAAGAGAGGTTGATTTGTGTGATGGTCTGGGCTGCGTCCACAATTCTCTGCAATTTCTAGCAGTCTTGGATGTAGCTGTTCACAAACCATAGTGTGATGTATCCCGATAAAGTGCATTGTGGGATGAAGGGTGCTCCTGTGCTATTCTACGAGGCTCTCTGAAGTGTTTACACAGGAAAGGCCATCAATACCTGAAACAGTCCACCTCTTTATCAGTCTAATTACTATCATGTACACGGCCTCTGATTCCACTCATAAATTAGGGCGTTAGAGGCTGCTGGAGACTAAAGAGTGACTGTGATCAAGCCGGCGCTGGTCTTGCCTGTAACTCTGAGTGTTGAGACTCCTTGGAGCCTATCTTTATAATGCAATATAATGACACTGTATCCAGTGGAGGAGAGGCCAGGCAACGTGACAGCACTGAAAGGCTTCCTTTGTTCACTCCTGCTCCGCCTTCCCGCTCTGCCTGTTTACACATCAGCCGGTGAGATGTGAACTCCACACTTCCACCCTGCCCTGTTCAGCTCCTCCCTCGAAAACACAGAACTTATACAAAATCAAACTCAGTTCTCAACAGCAATTCCTTGTGTTTTTACAGGAGAAGCGATGATTTATGATGGAGGCCTGTTTTAGTTGGACATGTACCATCTCCGAAAGGTCTTGTGCTGTTGGTTATTAAAGCCTTTCAAGTGTCCAACGGTACATGAGGGTATTATCAGGCGAGCAAAAAAAAGGTCCCATTCATCCCATCTCTGCAAAACCAGCTTGAATCAAAACCAGAGCAACCCGTCGACCCGTTCACACGAGTTCTATGTTGTCCCATTTTTGCTCAAAGTATGTTGAAGGAGTGTTTGGTAAAGTTTATAAGATTCTCAGATTCATAAGTAAAGACATAGAGGGGGGCACAGTGGCACAGAAGTAGTGTTGCTGCCTTACAGTGTCAGAGACCCAGGTTTAATCCTGACTATGAGTGCTGTCTCCATGGAGTTTTTCTGTTCTCCCTGTGCCCTTTGAGGTTTTCTCTGGGAACTCCGGTTTCCTCCCACTCTCCAAATGCAGTAGAAGTTTGTAGGCTAATTGGCTTGGTAAAAATTGTAAATTGTCCCTTGTATGTAGGATAGTGTTAGTGTGAAGAGATCGTTTGTCGGCGCATAAACAGTAGGCCGGAGAGCCTATTTCTCACTGTATCTATAAACTACACTAAAGTAAACACAGGCCAATTAACCTACAACCCACACGACTTTGGGATGACCAGGAAGAAACCCTTGCTGTAGATTGGCTATTTCATACTAGCCAATTATAGTGCTTGTTAGTAGTAGCTCCGCCTAGTATGTGCTTTATGGTATCGAGAGCCCGTTTACGCTGGTTAGTAGCAGTAGCAGCTCGGAGCTGTAACGTTTTCAGATCCATGCTGTAAGTGATTTAATAAACATGTGTTGTATCTTAATGTGTTTTCGAGTCGAATCATTACATGGTGTCAGAAGTGCAATTCGAACCCACGCCTCCACTCGGATTTCTAAGAATGCCCTTCGGCATCAACTCCACTAGTGAGGTTTTCCAGTGCACTATGGAACAATTGTTTGCAGAGTACCCATGCGCCATCATTGTTGATGATATTCTCGTCTACGGTCGCGTCCTGGCTGAACATTACGCCAATTTGAAGAGAGTACTTGACCGTGCCAAAGACATTCAGCTTAAACTCAATCCCCTAAAGTGCAGGTTTCGAGTTCCAGAGGTTACTTATGTCGGACATGTTTTTACCAGCGACAGTCTCAGACCAGACCCGCTGAAACCTGCAGCTATCAACGAAATGCCGGTTCCTACTGACGTCGTGAGCTTACAACGCTTCCTCGGTATGGTTAACTACCTGGGAACATTTCTTCCCAACCTCAACGACATATTGGCCCCCCTGCGGGAACTGACACACAAGGACGCAGCATGGTCCTGGTACCCGCAGCACCAAAGATCTTTCGACACTCTCAAACTGCAGCTGGCTAGCGCACCTACCCTTGTCTACTTTGCGCTGGAGTAACCGGTAACGCTCAGTTGTATCCCAGTATGGGCTAGGCGCAGCGTGCCTGCAGGCCACTGCCGACAGCGATTTCAAGCCCGTTTTGTACGCATCTCATACACTAACTGACACTGAACAGCGTTACGCACAGATCGAAAATGAACTGCTCACAGTGGTTTTCGCCTGCACTAAATTCAAGGACTTCATCTTTGGTAAGTCTGTGACTATCGAGACTGACCACCAGCCGCTGGTCACCATTTTGAACAAACCGATCCACGCTGCCCCAGCACGACTACAGCAGATGATGATGCAACTGCAGTGATTTGATTTCAACATCGTCTATAAGGAAGGTAAAGACATGTACATAGCAGACACGCTATCCAGAGCCCCACGCAAAACCAACGAACAACAACTCTCCGAACAGGACTAATTCTCAGTCATGAAGGTCTCGTTTGTGCCAACTGATTGCTTAAGCAGCTTAGCTGAACACACGGCTGCTGATGAGACTTTACAATTGCTGTCTGCAGTCATCCGGCGCGGCTGGCCCGACAAACAGCACCACACCCTGCTCGAAATATGCCCATACTTCCTGGTTCGCGATGAACTAGTACTACAGGACGGAATTATAATCAAGGGCCACAAGGTAGTGGTCCCAGCCGCCCTCCGGGCCAAATACTATAACGACATCCACAGGGGCCACCCCGGCGTGGAGGCAACCTTCCAAAGGGCGCAAAGCATGTTTTACTGGCCCGGTATGACCAAATACATACGCAAAAAAAACCCGAAACGTGCGCTGTCTGCAAAAGCCTGACGCCACATCAGCAGAAGCAGCCTTTACTGCCATAACCAGTCCCTCCTCTCCCGTGGTCCTCGTTAGCCACCGACATCTTCGAGTGGCACGGGAAACACTATCTGGTTTTTGTTGACTCTTACTCGGACTGGTTCGAAATTGACTTACTTCAAACCATTTCTTCTGAGGCAGTCATCGAGAAGTTGCTGGGTCACCTCTCCGTGCATGGCTCCCCTGCACGTATCCAGTCCAACAATGGCAGACAGTTCACCAGCCAAGCCTTCAAAAACTTTGCCAAACAATTTGGACTTTCAACACGTTACCAGCAGTCCCGAGTTCCCTCAGTCCAACGGACTCGCTGTTCGGAATGCTGGAGTAACTCAGAGGGCAAGGCAGCATTTCGGGAGACATTTCGGGTTGGGTCCCAGCTGGGGGGGGGGGGGGGGGAGGGGGTGAAAGGCAAGGAAAGAAAAGGAAACACCAGGAACAATCAGGTTCACCCACAAATGGCTTCAGGCAGGGCGGCGTGTGGTAGGTCCATTGTTGTTTAGGGAAAGTGTGATCTCAAGGAGGAACAATGTGGAGAACTGTGGAACTGGTAAAGTGACTAGGGTGGAGGGAAGGGGAGGGGAGTGTAAATAGAAGTTACTTAAAACTAGTAACTTCATACCTCAAAACTAGTATCATTCATACCTCAGCGTTGTGAGGTACCAAAGCAAAATATGATGTGCTGTTCCTCCAAGTTACCTCACTCTGGCAATGGACGAGGCCCAGGATAGAAAGATCAGTGTGGGAAAGGGAAGAGGAGTTAAAATGGTTAACTGGGAGATCCTGTAGGCCTCGGCAGACCGAGCATAAGTGTTCAGCAAAATTGTTGCTGAGTGTATGTTTGACCTCGTCGATGTACAGGAATGTATTCATAGAATGGGAGGGGCCCTTCGCCCACCATGACCATGCTACCCATTGTACCTATCTACACTCACAGACGGCTGTGAAGGCCACGTCTTTGGGTAATTTTAAGGCAGATTCTTCATTATTAAGGGTGTCAAGGGTTATGGAGAGAAGGCAGGAGAATGAGGTTGAGAGGAATAGCTAGATCAGAGGGTCCAGAGGAAGTTTACGAGAATGAGGAACGTTTGATTGCTCTGGGACTGTACTCACTGGAGTTTAGAAGGATGAGGCAGGGGTGGGGGGGGGGGGGGGACTAATTGAAACCTACTGAATAATGAAAGGCCTAGATAGAGTGGACGTGGAAAGGATGTTTCCCATAATGGGAGAGTCTAGTACCAGAGGGCACAGCCTCAGAATAAAAGGAAGTACCTTCAAATTAGAGGTGAATCTCTGGATTTCAATGCTACAGATGGCTGTGGAGGCCATTGGATATTTTTAAGTTGGAGATTGGTAGATTCTTGATTAGTTAGGGTGTCAGAGGTTATAGGGAGAAGGCAGGAGAATGGGGTTGAGAGGGAAAGATTGAGCAGCCATTATTGAGTGGTGGAGTAGACTTGATGGGCTGAATGGCCTAATTCTGCTCCTATGATTTAAGTACTAATCGCACTTAACTGCAGTTGTTCTTGTAGCCTTCTATGCCTCTACCAAGGAGTCAATGCAGGAACAATGGACATTCAATGCTCTGTAATTCTATGATGCTGGATACCTATGATCTAAGCCACACAATATGTACTGCCCAACTACTCTCTATTATTAGTCATTGAAAAAGAATGAGAATAATGTTACAGGCTCAATTCGAAGTTGATGGCCAGATTAATGCCTTCTAGAGTCAGGTGGGATTGTCAACAACGAGAGGATTGTATTGTACTCACAAGGTGTGGAATTCAAAGACTAAGCTAAGTTCATGGGCAGCCAAAATATTGTGCTTTAACCCTGTCCCGTACTTTTTGAGTTTAGTTTAGAGATACAGAGATTTAGTTTAGGAAACAGGCACTCGGCCCCATTGAGTCCACACCGGCCAGCGATCCCCGCACACGAACACTATCCTACACACTTTACCAAAGCCAATTAGCCAACAAACCTGTACATCTTTGGAGTGTGGGAGGAAACCGGAGTTCTGGGAGAAAACCCACGTAGGTCAAGGGGAGAACGTGCAAACTCCATACAGACAGCACCCATAGTCAGGATCAAACTTAGGTCAAGATTCAAGATTCAAGATTCAATTTAATTGTCACATCTACCAATTAAGGTACAGTGACATTTGAGTTACCATACAGCCATATAAAGTAAAAAGCAAAAATACACACAGCACATAAAATAAAGTTTAACATAAACATCCACCACAGTGGAATCAACATTCTTCACTGTGATGGAAGGCAATAAAGTTCAGTCATCTTCCTCCTTTGTTCACCCGTGGTGGTCGGGGCCTTGAACCCTCCGCAGTGCCGCTGCCGATGGTCCGTGTTCAAGCCCTCTCGTCGGGATGATCGAAACTCCGGCGTCGGGACAGATCGGAACACTCCGCGGCATGGAGCTCCCGAGTCGGCCGCTTCTTACTGGAGACCTCTGTACAGACAGCACCCGTAGTCAGGATCGAACCCAGGTCTCTGGCGCTGTAAGGCGGCAACTCTACCGCTGCACCATTATGCTGCCCTTGCTGACAATTTTGAAATATATCTGGGGTAAGAGAATGGGGAGAGGCAGATTGGTAAAAGGGCGTTCAAGAACAGAAAGGCCTGGGTGATTTTTAATATAAGTCCTTGAAAGCAGCCGGACATGTTGAGGGATTGGTTGGTAAAGTTTATAGGATTCTCGGATTCATAAGGAAAGGCACAGAGTTCAAAAACAAAGAGGGGGCACGATGGTGCAGAGCTAGAGTTGCTGCCTAACAGCGCCAGAGACCTGGGATCGAGATATGGAGTTTGTACGTTCTCCCCGTGACCTGCGTGGGTTTTCCTCGGGTGCTCCAGTTTCCTCCCACACTCCAAGCACAAACTGCTTTGTAGATTAATTGGCTTCGGTAAAATTGTAAATTGTCCCTAGCCTGTGTAGGATCGTGTTGGTGTGCGGGATTATCTGGTCGGCCCGGACTCGGTGGGCCGTAGGGCCAGTTTCTGCGCTGTATCTATAAACGGTCATAAAGTCATACAGCATAGAGACAGGTTCAAGATGCCTATCTAACAAGATGCCCATCTACACTGGTCCCATCTGCCCCCGTTTGGCCCATATTCCTCTACATTTTCCTATCCATGTACCTGTCCAAATATCTTTTAAATGTTGTGGTGCCTGCCTCAACTACAGCTCGTTCCTATACCCACCACCCTCTGTGAGAACCCAGACAAAATCTGATTAGGCTACAACTGCAGTGCCTATCCAATTATCACTAGAAGAAGGATATCAAAGTTTACAATTAGGTTTAGGTTAAACCCAGTTTATTTTGGTTTAGTTTAGCTTTGGTTTAGAGATACAGCATGGAAACAAGCACCGTGTCCATGCCGACCATCGATCACCCATTCCATGTTAACTTGCATTCTCATCCATTCCCTGCACACTAGGGGCAATTTTACAGAGGGCCAATTAACATACAAACCCGCATGTCTTTGGGATGTGGGAGGAAACCGGAGCACCACGGAGGAAACCCACATTATCACAGGGAGAATGTGCAAACTCCACACAGACAGCACCCAAGGTCAGGATCGAACCCGGGTCTGTGGAGCAAGCACCCATTGTGTCGAGATACAGTGAAAAGCTTTTGTTTGCATGCTATCTAATCAAATCAAATAATACATACATGAATACAATCAAGCCAAGCTCAAGTACAATAGGTAGAGGCAAAGAGACAGATTTACAGAGTGCAGAATATAGTTCTCAGCATTGTAGCTCAGCAGTTTCAGAGACAAAGTCCAATGTTGACAATGAGGTAAGGGAGTCAGAAAAACACAGAGGTTCTGAGAATGCAAGAGTTTCAGTAGTTGGGGAGTTATAGTTATGGAGTCAATCACAGTGGGGAAACAGGCCCTTCAGCCCAACATGCCTATACTGACCAACATGTCCATCTACATTAGTCCCACCTGCCTGTGTTTTGCCCATATCCCTCTAAACCTGTCCTATCCATGTATCTGTCTAACTGTTTCTTAAACATTGCAGTTGTACTGGCCTCAACTACCTCCTGAGGCAGCTCGCTCCATGCACCCACCGCCCTTTGTGTGATAAAGTTACCCGTCAGGGGTCCCAGGATCGCGAGAGTATTGAGAGAGCAAGAGTGTGAGAAACGGAGGTACACAAAATGCTGGAGAAACTCAGCGGGTGCAGCAGCATCTATGGAGCGAAGGAAATAGGCAACGTTTCGGGCCGAAACCCTTCTTCAGACCTGGGGAAGGTTTCGGCCCGAAACGTTGCCTATTTCCTTCGCTCCATAGATGCTGCTGCACCCGCTGAGTTTCTCCAGCATTTTTGTGTACCTTCGATTTTCCAGCATCTGCAGTTCCTTCTTTAACAGTGTGAGAAACGGTGTTGGCAACATGATCCAAGAGTGCAGAATTGATTGATTGAAAGATACGGCATGGAAACAGGCCCTTCAGCCCATCGCGTCCACGCTGACCATCGATCACCCATTGACACTTGTTTTATGTTATCCCACTTGGCCATCTACTCCTTCACACTCGGGACAATTCACAGAGGGCCAATTAACCTGCAAACCTGCACTTCTTTGGGATGTGGGAGGAAACTGGAGCATCCGGAGGAAACCCACACAGTCACAGGGAGAACGTGCAAACTCCACATAGACAGCAACCGAGATCAGGATGTGGCAATCGATGGTCGGCATGGAATTCGTGGGCTGAAGGGCCTGTCTCCATGCTGCATCCTTTAATCAATCAAAGCATAGAAGGATACAGATCCACTGAAGGCACATGAGATTAACGTTGATGGGCAAAAAGGTTGGCATGGACATGGTGGGCTGAAAGACCCATTTCTGTGCTGTACAACACCATGAGATGCGACCTAGGGCAGATCATCCATGATCAAATTGAATGGTGGGACAGGCGCGAGGGGCCGACTGGTCTTGTCCTACCTTATTCCTGCGTTCTCATGAATGCAGTTCAATTCTTGAGCTGGACTGAACCTGGGGAAGGTGAGGTGGGATGGAGCCTCCCTGGGTTTCTGCGGTGGATGTCTGGGAGGGTTTAGATCAGTTTAGGGATACAGTGTGGAAACAGGCCCTTCGGCCCATCAAATCCACGCCGACCAGTGATCCCCGTACACTAGCTCTATCCTACACACAAGGAAGAATTTACAATTCTTACTGAAGCCAATTAACCTACAAACCTGTTGCAAGTATGTTGGATACCGCACATCTTGAGGAAATGCGATTCCTCCTAATAGATAAATTTGACCAATTCATAACGAGTTGGTCTCCATTTGTCGTCTTTTTGGAAACATATGGTGCAAAACAGGTGTAAAAGCTAATCCGTGACTGCGGATGGTCAAGATTATAAATGATCTCCTTCTATTTTCTTTTCTTCTCTTCTCTTCTTTTATTCTCTTTCTTCTATTTTCTATGTCTCAACTTTCTTTTTTCATTCTTTATTTTTCTTTTTCACACACTATATATCTCACATTTTTCTATTTTTCATTACCTAACTTTTTTCTTTTTCTTCTTTATTTCAAATTTTTAAAAAAAATAAGAAGCTGTACATAAAAGGTATTATGAAAATATGATTGTATACAATTGTACTTACTTCTAATAAAATAAAAATATTTTTTAAATTTTTTTAAAAAAACCTACAAACCTGTGCGTCTTTGGAGTGTGGGTGAAAACCGGAGCACCCGGAGAAAAGCCACGCGGGTCACGGGGAGAATGTACAAACTCCATCTGCTGTCAGGATCGAACCCGGGTCTCTGCCACCATTTGACAGCAACTCTGCTGCTGCGCCACAGTGCTGCACCTCTCCCCCGAGAGCTTGGATAGTCTCCTTGGCAACAATACCTTGAAGAAATCTGAGCCCAGCTAGGTCTGAATCCTCATTCCCAAACTATTTCCTGACACATTCAGTTATTGTGTGATCAAATGGACAGAACCCACATCTAAGGCCAAGACTAACAAAGCACAATAAACTTCCACTGATATTAACCATCAGTGACAGTAGCTAAAGGCAATATTTTTCCCTATGAATATAATAATTGGACGACTGCAAAAACCCAGGAATTTTTTTCCCATGAGGAATGTCTCTCAAAAAGGCTGCTGATTTTTTAAATGAGAAAGTGAGAAATAGTTTCCAAAACACTTTCATTTAAAGTTTGAGTTGGATAGTTCGAGAAGGATGTGGAGGCTTTGGAGAAGGTGCAGGTGAAGTTTGCCGGAATAGACAATAGACAATACGTGCAGGAGTAGGCCATTCGGCCCCTCGAGCCAGCACCGCCATTCACTGTGATCATGGCTGATCATCCACAATCAGTACCCCGTTCCTAGCTTCTCCCCATATCCCCCGTCTCCGCTATCTTTAAGAGCTCTATCTAACTCTCTTGAAAGCATCCAGAGAATTGGCCTCCACTGCCTTCTGAGGCAGAGAATTCCACAGATTCACAACTCTCTGGGTGAAAACGTTTTTCCTCATCTCAGTCCTAAATGGCCTACCCCTTATTCTTAAACTGTGACCCCTGGTTCTGGACTCCCCCGACATCGGGAACATTTTTCCTGCATCTCGTCTGTCCAATCCTTTAAGAATTTTATGTTTCTATAAGATCTCCTCTCATCCTTCTAAATTCCAGTGAATACAAGCCCAGTCGACCCATTCTTTCATCATATGTCAGTCCCGCCATCCTGGGAATTAACCTGGTGAACCTACGCTGCACACCCTCAATAGCAAGAATGTCCTTCCTCAAATTTGGAAACCAAACCTGCACACAATACTCCAGGTGTGGTCTCACTAGGGCCCTGTACAATTGTAGAAGGACCTCTTTGCTCCTATACTCAACTCCTCTTGTTATGAAGGCCAACATGCCATTAGCTTTCTTCACTGCTTGCTGTACCTGCATGCTTACTTTTAGTGACTGATGAACAAGGACACCCAGATTTTGTTGTATTTCCCCTTTTCCTAACTTGACATTCAGACAATAATCTACCCTCCTGTTCTTGCCACCAAAGTGGATAACCTCACATTTATCCACATTAAACTGCATCTGCCATGCATCTGCCCACTCACCCAACCTGTCCAAGTCACCTTGCATCCTCATAGCATCCTCCTCACAGTTCACACTGCCACCCAACTTTGTGTCATCTGCAAATATGCTAATGTTACTCTTAATCCCTTCATCTAAATCATTAATATATATTGTAAATAGCTGCGATCCCAGCACCGAGTACCCCACTAGTCACTGCCTGCCATTCTGAAAGGGACCCGTTAATCCCTACTCTTTGTTTCCTGTCTGCCAACCAATTTTCTATTCATGTCAGTACCCTACCCCCAATACCATGTGCTCTCAATTTGCCCACTAATCTCCTATGTAGGACCTTATCAAAGGCTTTCTGAAAGTCCAGGTCCACTACATCCACTGGCTCGCCCTTGTTCATTTTCCTAGTTACATCCTCAAAAAATTCCAGAAGATTAGTCAAGCATGAGTTCCTCTTCGTAAATCCATGCTGACTCGGACATCCTGTTACTGCTATCCAAATGTGCCGCAATTTCATCTTTTATAATTGAGTCCAGCATCTTCCCCACCACCGATGTCAGGCTAACTGATCTATAATTACCTGTTTTCTCTCTCCCTCCTTTCTTAAAAAGTGGGATAACATTAGCTACCCTTCAATCCACAGGAACTGATCCTGAATCTATAAAACATTGGGAAATGATCACCAATGCGTCCACGATTTCTAGAGCCACTTCCTTGTACCCTGGGATGCAGACCATCAGGCCCTGGGGATTTATCAGCCTTCAGTCCCATCAGTCAACCCAACACCATTTCCTGCCTAATGTGGATTTCCTTCAATTCCTTCAGAATGCAGGAAACAAAGCACTTTGGATGCTGATTAATGTATAAAAGGACACAAAGTGCTGGAGGAACTCAGCGGGTCAGGCAGCGTCTCTGGAGAACATGGAAAGGCGATGTTTCGGGCTGGGTCCCTTAGTTGGGTTCAAGAATCAAGTCTGATGAAGGGTCCAGACCCGAAACATCACCTATCCACACAATATGTTGTTTCAATGTGCTGAGCAGGCTGTTGATACCAAAGACAGGAATTGGATACGGTTTTGGTAGCATCTCTGGAGCGAAGGAATGGGTGACGTTTCGGGTCGAGACCCTTCTTCAGGGTTCAGTGTTGGCCAGACCACCAGTCTTGGGCATTGACTTAACATTCAAAGTTATCGACTTCAGGAAGCATGGTGGAACATGCGCCCCAATCAGCGTCAACGGTGCCAAAGTGGAAATGGTTGAGAGCTTCAAGTACTTAGCATGAATATTGCCAATGATCTGTGGTGGACAAACCACATTGGTACAACAGATAAGAAGGCACAGCAGCACCTCTATTTCATGAGGAGACCGGGAATTTGCACATCTCCAGTGACTCATAACGTCTACAGATGCACATAGAATGCATACTGTCGGGTTGTGTCACGTCTTGGTTTGGGAAGAGCAGTGCCCAAGACTGCAAGAAATTGTAGATGTACCGCAGTCCATCACACAGACCTGACTCCCCACGTTGATGACTCTATCCACACTTCACACTGCCTTGGGAAAGCAGCCAAAATAACCAAAGACTTGTCCCGCCCCGTTCATTCCTCTTCTCCCTGACAGAAGGTACAGAAGCTTGAAATCATGTACACTTGCTCTCTCTATTGTACTTGAGTTTGACTTGATTGTTATTATGTGTGTTATTATCTGATCTGTTTGGAGAGAATTTCGACTTTCGACTTTAGAGATACAGCGAGGAAACAGGCCCTTCGGCCCACCGAGTCCGCGCCGCCCAGCGATCACCCCGTACACCCGCACTACCATTCACACGAAAGACAAATTACAATTGTACTGAAGCCATGTAACCTACAAACCTGTACGTCTTTGGAGTGTGGGTGGAAACTGGAGCACCTGGAGAAAACCCACATGGTCACAAACTGGGTACAGACAGCACCTGAGGTCAGGATCGAACCTGGGACTCGGGCACTGTAAGGCAGCAACTCCTGAGCACTGTGCCACCTGAGAGCATGCAAAACAAAGCTTTTCCCTGTACCTTAGTATATGTGACAATAATAAACCTAAACTTAAACCTAACCAGTTGTTTCAGCACAGGTGAAGTTATAGCAATAGCCTTGGGGTTATAAAGATGTTGATGGGAAGAATCTGCAGTCATTATTTAAGGTGCAGGAGCAAGGAGATGCTTGAGGCACGTTATGTAGTTGCCTCACCTGCATATCTCTGGATGAGATCAGGACAGGTTGTGTTCACTTCTTGCCACATATTTCCGCATGGTCTTGTCAAAACTGATTTAATTTGACAAATCTTCCTGAAGTAATTGCCTAATCAATGATGCTTGGTTTAGCTTCTCCAACCACACTGGGACCTGCAGCTTTAAACTACATAAAACGGTTGATTTCAGTATGAAATGTATAAAATTCAAGCAGGGTAGATGCCAGGATGATGTTTTCCTGCTTGGTGCCCAGAGTCAGGGATTGCAGGCTTAAAATAGGGGTCATTCATAGTCATAAAGTCATACAGTGTGGAAGCCGGCCCAACTTGTCCACGCCGACCAACTTGTCCCTTCTACACTAGTCCCACCTGCCTGTGTTTGGCCCACATCCTTCCAAACCTATCCTATCCATGTACCTGTCCAAATGTCTTTTAAATGTTAACATTGTACCTTCCTCAACTACCTCCTCTGGCAGCTTGTTCCATAAAGCAACCACCCTGTGTGTAAAAAAGTTGCCCCTCAGGTCCCATTAAATCTCCCCCCCCCCCACCTTCCCACCTGCTCACCTTAAACCTATGCCCTCTGATTCTTGATTCCTCCTGGTTTGTGAATGCACAGTCTTTGACCCAAGGAGGGGAGATCAAGAAGAAGAAGAGGGCATAGGTTTAAGATGAGAGGGGAAAGATTTAATAGGAACCTGAAGGGGAGCTGGTTCACACAGAGGGTGCTGGCTATATGGAACGAGCTGGAAGAAGGAAATAGCTCAGGCAGGTAAAATAACAACATTTAAAAGCCACTTGGACAGGTACATGGATAGAAAAGGTTTAGAGGGATATTGTCCAAATTTGGGCAAATGGGACTATGGTCGACATGGACAAATTGGGCCGAAGGGCCTGTTTCCATGCTGTGTGACTAAGACTTACAATTACCCTTTTCCTGACGCCCTTGTTTACTGTTTATAACGTGACTGAGAAAAAGGGAACAAAAGGCTTTCAAGGGTGGGGTGACACAGTGGCACAGTGGGATAGTTGCTGCCTTATAGCTCAAGAGACCCGGGTTCGATCCTGACTACGGAGTCTGCACGTTCTCCCTGTGACCGCATGGGTTTTCTCCGGGTGCCGGGGTTTCTTTCCACACTCCAAAGACTTGTAGGATATGGAGAGAAGGCAGGCACGGGATACTGAGTTGGATGATCAGCCATGATCATAATGAATGGCGGTGCAGGCTCGAAGGGCCGAATGGCCTACTCCTGCACCTATTTTCTATGTTTCTATGTTTCTATGATTGTAGGTTAATTGGCTTCTGTAAATTGTAAATTGTAAATTGTCCCTAGCATGTAGAATAGTGCTAGTGTATGGTTGATCACTGATCGATGGGTCAAAGGGCCTGTTTCCACACTGTATCTCTAAACTAAACTAAACTAACCTTAAATGGGGCATCCTGGTCGGTATGGACGAATTGGGCCGAAGGGCCTGTTTCCGTGCTGTGTGACTCCATGGCTCTAATAATCATCCTTTTCCCGTTGCTTTTGATGCCATCGTTTACTGTTTGTAAAACGACTGCAAAAATAGGGAACAAAAGGCAGCTTGGCAGAAGTTAGACTGAAGTTGGACGTGGGAAGTTTAGTCTGGTGAATTCCAGGAATTGTTCCAACTGAACTTGGCAACGCCAACAATCTTCATAGCGTTGTTTCAAAGGAGATTGTTATTAAACAGAGTTCCAGGCACTGTTATAAACTGCGACTTGTCCTGTGTTGGTTTTAGGGTGGAGTTCTTGGAAGAAGTCGTGAGGATGACATTGCGGTTGCAGTAACAGGCAAATCCAGGCGCCTGATCTGGAGACCTGAATTCAAATCCCACCACGTCTTCTGCAAAAATTATATTTAGATCATTTAATAAGGATGAGATTTGAAATCTACCGTCAGTTATGGGCTTCATAATGCCACTGGATTCCTTTAAAAAAAACACATCTGGTTCACTTTTTAAGGAAAGAAACCTCCCATGAATTGTGGAATTAATTTCCACAGACGAGTGTGGAGGCCAAGCCGGCGGGTATTTTTAATGCGGAGATCAATAGATACTTGATTGGGAAGGGTGTCAAGGGTTATGGGGAGAAGACAAGGAAATGGGGTTGAGAGGGAAAGATAGATCAGCCGTGATTGAATGGCGGAGTAGACTCGATGGGCCGAATGACCTACTTCGGCTCCTATGACACAAATGTATGAACATCCTTATCTAGCCTATATAGGTGTTGGTTGTTGGGAAGAAGCTGGAAGTCACAGATTTCAGACTCCTATACCTTCTTGCCAGGTTGGAATGAGAGCGTAGTCAAGTTGGTATGGGTCCTTGATGATGCTGGCTGCATTTTTGAGGCAGTGCCTCCTATCGATCCCTTGGATGACGGGGAGGTCAGTACCCGCGATGGACCGGCCAGTGTCCACCACTTTTTGTAATCTCCTTTGTCCCTGGGCGTTCAAGTTGTGGGAACAGGCGGTGATGTAACCAGTCATTAAGCTCTGGACCGTACACCTGTAGATGTTCAAGAGTGTATTCGTCAACATACCGAATCTCCTCAAACTTCGATGGAAGCTGTGTTTGTAATTCTGTCACAGAACTAAAGGTTCTACTAAAGTATTGGCTGTGCCTACTGTTGCTGACTGTTGCCTTTGTCTGATATGGGGCCGCCCCACTAGGTACAATCGGTAAATAGATTTTTAATTTCACAACCTTAAATATTCATGACCTAGTAGTCAGACCATGTATTGAGTACTGTTCATGTACAGTCATGCCTTTCTGCGAAACAACATACGCAGGTTGAAATATAAACCCTTCCCATTGATTGCTAACTTCAATTCATCAGAACCTCTGCTGACGGATACTGTCGCTCATTGTTTCTGTTACCCGAGCAGAGCAGGTGAGATTCATAATATCTCACAGATTGATGCAAAGTGTTGGTAACTCCGTGGATCAGGCAGCATCTCTGGAGAACGTGGAAAGGCGACGTTTCGGGTCGGGACCCTGCAGTCTGATGAAGTTCTCCCCATGTTCTCCCAAATTCATGCAGAGATTTAGAGCACAGAAGGAGGGTTTGTAGGCTCACTGTGTGCAAGCTTGGCTGAAGAGCACCACAATGCTTAATCCCACACTCCCGCACTCAATCCAAGACCTTATAGGTAACAGAACACCAAGTCTCCCATGGGTACCGTTTAAATGGTCACTGGTTCAATGATACTTTATTCTCACATGTACCTGAGTACAATGAAATTCTTTTTTGCATACAGTTCAGTGGCAATCCTACTATACATTTGGCACAATCATACTAAGTATATGAGTGCAAGACAGTAGACCACACTGATTCAGCACACAGGAGACGTCACGTTTTAGACGCCAATTTGTAACATTCAAGACAAACATTTTAAAAAAATGTTAGTCTTATCTTGGCCAAAAGGCCTGTTGTCCTGGCGATGGCACTGGGTTGGAGTTACAGGGTTGGGCAGGCCTGGCGATGTTGTCATTGTACTCCACCGCTGCTCTGCCACACCGTGCCGCTTGCTGCAGGCTGCGTCCCATCCATGCGCTCGGCCTCTTGGAGCAGCCCCCAATCTTATGGAGCCTCAGGCTGCCTGTGCTAACCCTAACCCACACCACAATTCCTTCCAATCAGTCCCTTAATGACCAACATAAGTCTTTACTCTCTGATTTATAACTTGGAACCAACAGATCAATTTCCCTTTCATTCCCTTATCTTTTTTTAAATCTTCCTGCACTCGGGCGGAACAGTGGCGCAGCGGTAGAGCTGCTGCCTTACAGCGCCAGGGACCCAGGTTCATGCAGGCTTGTAGGTTAATTGGCTTCGGTAAAATAGTAAATTGTCTGTAATGTGTAGGATATAACTAGTGTATGGGGTGATTGCTGGTCAGCATGGACTCAGTGGGCCGAAGGGCCTATTTCCACGCTATATCTCTAAAGTCTAAGGTTTAAATTCTAACTAGTGCACGAAGTGATCGCTGGTCGGCACGGACTCGGTGGGCCAAAGGGCCCTTTTCCATGCTGAGTCAAGCTAAGAATTCCTCTCCTATGACGGGGCACAGGATATTGCGCGGTGAGCGGTGAAAGTGTCAGAGAATGTCAAACCTTCCCGTCTAAAGCAGTAATGAGTCAAAGAGCTTTGTGTCAGCTGCAAATGATTCAGGATTTCCGGCTGAGAGGAAACGTCAGCTTTCCTCAGGCTTCCAGGATCTCCTTTGGAGACCAGATCTTTTCCCTACAAGGAAAGAGACAGCAGAGTTACTGTGGATATCTGTGGACATCTACTGTTTTGTTTTAACAAAATTAAATTTCTTCAGTTATTTACAATAGAATTTACAAACAAACTCTAACAGCACAGTGGTGCAGTGGTAGAGTTGCTGACTTACAGCGCCAGGGACACGGGTTCGATCCTGACTATGGGTGCTGCCTGTAAAGAGTTTGTACATTTTCCCCTGTTACCGCATGGGTTTTCTCCTGGTGCTCTGGTCTCCCCTCACACTCTAAAGACGTACAGGTTTGTAGGTTAATTGGCTTCGGTAAAATTGTAAATTGTCCCCAGTGTATAGGATAGTGCTGGTGTACAGGGTGGTCAGCGCGGACTCAGTGGGCCGAAGGGCCTGTTTCCGCACTGTATCTCTGAAGTTTAAAGCCTAAAGTTTTGAGGGCTTGAGTTATAGGGAGAATCTGGATAGTTTATTGAATTCGTTTTTTTACTTCATGGGCAGTAAGTTTTCATTTTTAATTTACACCAGTTGGAGTGTAAATTCCTTTCGAGTTCAAACCCTACAGATCTCTGCTGCCCCGTCTACAAATGGCTAAAGCCTCCGTTTTTATGGTCCTGTTATATCTCTTTGAAACGTCGGGTGATTTCCTCTTCACTTGCAATTCAAACTATTTAACTGTAAAGTTTATTTGGCAATGCAAAAGGCATTTATATATTCCACAGAGCAGCCCATCTGAATGTTATTACTGGCAAGATTTTTCCTTTTCAATGCCATAGCGTTCTCTTTAATAAATTATGTTGCAACCTTCCCTTCCGGCTTTGCCTTACTCTTCGAAGATTGCTCTAACCCTTTCCCTGGCCTCCGGTGAAGCCAAGTTTTATTTAAAAGCAACGAGTTTTCCATCTCAATTATTGCTCCTCCGTCTTCCATGCTGATGCTGAATCAGTTTGTGAGAGGCTCGTTCTGTCTGTTTGCTTGGACTCACCGGTCTAGATGTCCCCCCTTTCTTCCCCTGAGTCAGTGGGGCCTCCCAACAAAAATAGGCCTCAGGCTGCAAACTCTTAGGAGACCTGGCCCCCCAGATTGCCACGGCAACACACTGCAGTCAAAGGCCTTTGAACCGATTCTGAGCACCTCTGATAGAATTGCTCAAATTAGGTTAAAACCATGCAAAATAAAATACATTTAAAGGTAAGTAAAGCACTAATTAAACATATTATCCAAACAGCCAGCTACATGGCTAGGAAAGGTTTAGAGGGATGTAGGCCAAACAGGGGCAAATGGCACTGGGTTAGATGGGGCTTTTGGTCAGCACGGATGACTACAAACCCACTTGTCTTTCGGATGTGGGAGGAAACCTGAACACCCAAGGAAACCCATGCATGGAGGGTTACAGGGAGAAGCTGCAAACTCCACACAGACAGCACCTAAGGTCAGATTGAACCCGGGTCTCTGGCACTGTGAGATAGCAGCTCTACCCGCTGTGTCACTGTGCCACCCCTGCAGTAAGTCTGGGTCATGTTGTGTACTCTGACCTACTGGGGCATGCTTGAGTCTATAAATGAAAGGAAATAAAAAGGGAAGAGTGAATTGGCAGGCTCTGATACAAACAGGAAGAGCAAGTTATCATGTTGAATTCAGCATTAAGTCTTGCATGCCGCCACATGCTCAGCCTAAAGATGAGATGTTGTTCTTTGAGCGTAGGTTCTTGCTGTAATAGTGCAGGTGACCACACATGAAGATGGAGGAATAGTAACTTGATTTAGAGTCATAGTCATACAGCGTGGAAACCGGCCCTTAGGCCCAACTTGCCCACGCCGACCAACTTGCCTGCGTTTGGCCCCTAACCCGCAAAACCTTTCCTACCTATGTATCTGTCAAAATGTTTTTTAAACATTGTGATAGTACTTGCCTCAAGTACTTCCTTTAACAGCTCGTTCCATATAACTACCATCCTTTGTGAAAAAGAGTTACCCTTCAGAGCAGCATGGTGGCACAGCAGTAGAGGCTGTATTTGTATTCCAACAGAAAGGGTTTGCCAGTAATATGAACGTACATATCAGGAGCAGTAGAAGTCGAAATCGAGAGGGTAATAAAACTTGGAAACTTGCAACCGGTGAAATTGTTGGTGAGACCACACTTGGAGTATGGTGCTCTGGTTGCCCAGCTACAGGAAGGATGTCATTAAGTGGGAAACGATGCAGAAGAGATTCACCAGGATGTTACCTGGGCTTGCACGGTGGTGCAGAGTTCGAGTTGCTGCCTTACAGCGCTAGATACCTGGGTACGAAACCGAACTCAGCTGCTGTCTGTGTGGAGTTTGTACATTCTTCCTGTGACCACGTGGGTTTCCCCCAGGTGCTCTGGTTTCCTCCCACACTCAAAGACGTACAGGTATGAATGATAATTGGCTTCAGTAAAATTGTAAATTGTTCCTAGTGTGTAGGATAGTGTTATAGTGTACAGGGTGATCGCTGGTAGGCGTGGACGCGGTGGGCCAAAGGGCCTGTTTCTGTGCTGTATCTCTAAAATCTAAACTTTTTCAGGCATGAGTTATAGGGTGAATTAGAATAGGTTGGAATTTTTTGTCTTTGGAGTATAGGAGGCTGAGGGGTGACTATATTGAGGTGTACAATATCATGAGGGGCACAGACTAAGTGAACGCTCACAGTCTTTTTCTCAGGGTAGAGGATTTTAAAACTAGAGGATTCTAAAACTAGTCTTTAGTTTAGTTTAGTTTAGTTTAGTTTAGTTTATTGTCACATGTACCAAGGTGCAGTGAAAAGTTTTGTTGCATGTGAATCAGTCAGCGGAACGACTATACATGATTAAACAGTGTGGATACATGATAAAGGGAATAACGTTTAGTGCAAGATAAAGTCCCAGTAAAGAAAGTCCAATGGTCTCCAATGAGGTGGATGGGAGGTCAGGACTGCTCTCTAGTTGATGATAGGATGGTTTGGTTACCTAATAACAGCTGGGAAGAAACTGTCCCTGAATCTGGAGGGGTGTGTTTCAAACTTCTGTACCTCTTGCCAGATGGGAGATTGGAGAGGAGGCATGCTGTGGGACTTCTGCACTTCCACCCAACAACTTGGTTTGACATCTCAACTGAAGCTCACCATCCTAGATGGTATCATCTTCGCTCAGACAACAGGGAACACGCGTGACTCCTTGGTCCACAGACCCCAAATCACCAGGTTTGAGTTCCAAACCACAAACCAATCATGTAACTCCACCATGATTTGTAATGGTCATGATTACACAGTAAATAATGACAGTCTGTTTGATGAGCTCAGGTTTCTGGAGTGGACCATTCCGCTGTAACTGGGGTACAGCTCAGTTGTGCAGTGGGTAGAGCAGCTGCCTCACGGTGCCAGAGACCCAGATTCGATCCTGACCTCGGCTGGAGTTTGCATGTTCTCCCTTTGACCGTGGGTTTCCTCCTCCTGGTGCTCCGGTTTCCTCCCATATCCCAAAAGACATGTGGATTTGTGTGTAGGGAGTGGATGAGGAAGTGGAATAACGAAGAACTAATTACGTCGGTCACAGGGAGAACGCACAAACTCTACACACAGACAACACCTGAGGTCAGGAACGAACCCGGGTCTCAGGCGCCATTGAGCCACCCCTTATTTAAAGCAATGGATAAAGCAGTTAGGTTATGGAGTGATTATAACTTTGGAGAATTTGTCTTCAAAAAACTGGAGTTCATTTAAAACTAGTCACAGGGAACTAGAGCATCATAAATCTGTTCAGTTGCAATATTTCATAACAGACGTTGTACAAAAATGATTTAGATTATGAGGTTGCAGCTGGTTGCAATCTTCCTAATGTATGGTAAATGTTCTGATGGATGTTTATATGTATGTATGCACTTAGCTAGGCATTAGGTTGCACACCGATTAATTTCGGTCAGTGCTTGTTTGAGTTGCTTTTCGAATGTTGTCAATAAGCAGGGGACACAGAGGGTGTACAGCATGGTTCATCCTGACTATGGGTGCTGTCTGTACGGAGTTTGCCCGTTCTCCCTGTGACTGCGTGGGTTTTCTCCAGGTGCACCGGTTTCTTCTCACACTCCAAAGATGTACAGGTTTGTGGTTTAATAGGCTTTGGTAAAAATGTAAAATGTCCCTAGTATGCAGCATAGTGCTAGTATATGGGGTGATTGCTGGTCGGCATTGACTCGGTGGGCGAAGGGCCTGTTTCCGTGCTGTATCTCTGAAGTCTAAACTCTAAAGGGCAAGATAGATCGGCCATGATCGAATGGCAGAGTAGACTCAATGGGCCAAATGGCCTAATTCTGCTCCCATGACTTATGAACTTATGAACGAACATAGCAATTAATTACATCAACGTGTTTAAAACAGACAACAAATGGTTTGTTTAGACCAAGATATCATCAACTCCAATCCCTGTTTAATTTTTACTTTTTTTCTGTTTATATTATAGATATGGTGGGGCTGACTCGATGGGCTGAATGGCCAAATTCTGCTACTATGTCTTATGAACTTATGATCTTATGACCTGGTCAAACCTCCGTCTTCAAGGGAACTGAGCGCTCAGATCCCGGACTTCCCCTGGCTCCAGACCAGACAAAACCCGAACTGTGACACAGGCAGGTTTCCAAGCAAGGAGACAAGTACAAACTACAACACATGAGGTGATTTGATCTTTAAATAAAGCTAGGCATTCACAACAAGCAATCTTTCCACATCCAGTCGCCATAAGATGCTGTGAATCTGATAATTAGAAGGGCACACATTTATAGGCATTCTCTTACTAATTTCAGACACGGGTTGTAATCACATCCCATCTCGCTTTCCAACAGCAGCACTAGATAACTGCAAGATCAGCCCATTGTAACCTACGTCTGACTCCGTCTCTCTGTCTCTGTCTGTTCCCAGACCAGTTTGGGCAAGAAATTAACGATACCCCAACCTCACCCACCTCCCACCACCCCAAACAACCAGGGCTGTACAATTACATGGCTGTCTGCACACAATCACTGAATGTTTACAGCAGGGAAGGAGGCTGTTTGGCCCATCGAATCCATGCTATCTCCACATAAGAGTACTTATGTTTGTGAGCGTTCCATTTACCCATGACCGTGTACACCTCAGCCTCTACGCTCAACAGCAGAAAAAACGCAGCCTATATTAACTCTCCCTATAACTCAAGTCTGCAAGACTTTAGACTTTAGAGAAACAGCGTAGGTACAGGCCCTTTGGCCCACCGAGTCGGCGCCGACCAGAGATCCCCTAACACTAGCACTATCCACATACTAGGGACAATTTATAATTTACACAAACCAATGAACCCACAAACCTGGAGAAAGCCCACGTAGTCACAGGGAGAATTTACGAACGTCGTTCAAACAGCATCTGTCAGGTTCAAAACCAGATCTCAGGCGCATTGTAGCAGCAACTCTACCACTGCGCCACTGTGCCGCCCAAGCCAGTAATCCAGCTAAATCTCACTCTGTCCCACTAATACTTTCCTTTCACATACTAATCCATAAGAAGGCAAGGAAAGAGGATCAGGAGGAGGCCACTCGGCCCCTAAAGCCTGTCCCTACCATTCAACATAACCATGGCTGATCTTCCCCATACCTCATCTCCTCTTATAGAATCATAGAGTCTTACAGCACAAAAAGCAGCCCTTTGGCCCAACTTGCCCATCCCGACAAAAGTGCCCCATCTACACTAGTCCCATCTGGTCGGACCCACGCATTTGGTCCATATCCCTATAAACCATTCCTATCCATGTAGCTGTCCAAATATAGTATCTTTGAAATGTTGATATAGTACCGGCCTCAACTACCTCCTCTGGTAGCTCGTTCCATATACCCACCACCCTCTGTGTTGTCCCTTAGTTCGTCCTATTCAATCTTTCCCCTCTCATATAGTTATACAGCATGGAAACAGACCCTTCGGCCCAATGTGCCCATACCGACCCACATGTCCCAACAACTATTAGTCCCACTTCCCTGCATTTGGCCCATATCACTCTAAAACTGTCCTATCCATGTACCTGTCTAATTGTTTGTTAAATGTTGCGATAGTCCTTTCTCTGGCAGCTTGTTCCATACACCCACCACCCTTTGTGTGAAAAAGTTCCTATAATAAATAGGTTCCTATTAAATCTTAACCCTCTCACCTTAAACTTATGCTCTCTGGTTCTTGATTCCCCTACTCTGGGTAAAAGGGTCTGTGCATTCACCCTATCTATATTCCTCACGATCTTGTACACCTCTATAAGTTCACCCCTCAGCCTCCTATGCTCCAAGGAATAAAGTCCTAGCCTGCCCAACCTCTCCCTACAGCTCAGGCCCTCGAGCCCTGGCAATATCCTCGATATCTTCTGGATTCCCCTACTCTGGGTAAAAGACTGCACTTGCCCAATCTGTTCCCTTCATGATTTTATCTAAACATGATCTCACTGTAAAGTGTTATCAGAGTTTCATTGTTCCATTACCGGTACACATGACTTTCACAGACAGCCAAGATTAATCTGGCCAGATAACAAATATGATCTCCCAATTGCTCATTTTTTGGTTGTGCGTCTGAAGGATGATTCAAGAGCAAATAGTGGATGGGAGGGTAGGAGTCACAAGGACTTCCAAAGAAAAGTGTCTTAAGATAGGTTTCCAGGAATCAAAATGAATGACCTGAGAAATTCCTGGAATTTAGATTTCAGTTCCTCCTTTTCTTGTTCTTGTTAATTTTTTTTTCATCTCAAGTTTCATTCCTTCATGTTCCTTTTCTTACGTGATTGAATTAATTGATTGGAAGCTACAGCATGGAAAAAAATCAATCAATTCTTGATTGAATTGGTTCTTTGAAAGCTACAGCATAGCCCACCGAGTCCATGCTGACCATCAATCACCCGTTCACACTAGTTCTGTTTCATCCCACTTTCTCATGCACTACCTTCTTATGCACTACCTTACACACTAGGGGGTAATTTTACAGAAGCCAATTAACCTACAAACCTGCCCATTGCTGGGATGTGGGCAGAAACCAGAGCACCTGGAGGAAACCCACATCCACATGGTCACGGGGAGAACATGCAAACTCCACACAGACAGGCAGGTCAGGATCGAGCCCGGGTGTCTGGAGTTGTGAGGCAACGGCTCTACGTTGCCGCCCTGGAGTTGTGAGGCAACGGCACCACCGTGCCGCCCTCCTCTCCCATTCCATCTTTCTCTCTCCTTCTCCCATACAATTTTTCTTGCGTCACCGTCTCCCTCTCTTTCTACCTCTCACTTTAAATCACTTTGTTCTCTTTCTCTTCCAACTTTCTCACATTTCTCTCTTTTTCCCTGTCACCCTTGTCACGGTGCTGGCTCGATGGGCCGAATGGCTTACTCCTGCACCTCTTGTCTATTGGCACACTCCCTCACACTTGCACTGTTCTGCACTGCTTGATATTTCTCCACACTTCTTAATTCTTTCTCTCTTCACTTCCACCCTCTCTTATTTGTCCTTTGCTCTCTTAGTCTCTCATTTCTCCCACCCTTTTATTTCTCTCCCTTTTCACCTTCTCTCTCTATTGCTCTTTCTCTCTTTCTCTCTCCCACTCTCTTCTCTCCCTTCCCCTTTCTCTCGCTTTCTCTCCATCTTAATCCCTCTCTTCCCTTCTACTCTCCCTTAGGCTCTCTCCCTCCCCCCACCCCCACCCCCACCCCCCCCCCCCACCCCCACCCTCCTCTCTCCCTTTCTTCGTATTTCTCTCACTTTCTCTCCATCCCATTCCCTCCATTTCATCCATTCTACTTTCTCTTGGCCTGTTTTTCTCTCACTCAGTAACTCTCTTCATTATCTGGTGACATCAACACAGTCCTTGTTATTGTCAATTAAGTCAATATACCCACCCAAAATGACTAATGTTACTAACTGGCGACAGGGTGTAAAGTGCAATGATTACTATATTCTTTACAAAGTTTACAATGGGAACGAGGAACTCTCTAGTGCTCTGAGCATTGTTGTTTAACCAGAGTGATCTGTGATAGGAACCAGGCCCATTGCGACACAGTTCGAAAACAAGCCCTAACGACCCAACTGGTCCATGCTGACCAAGGTGCCCCATCTAAGCTCGTCCAATTTATGAGTGTTTGGCCGACATCCCTCTAAACCTTTCCTATCATGTATCTGTCTGTGTCTTGTAAACATTGTGATAGTACCTGCCTCAACTACCTCCTCTAGCAGCTCGTTCCATGTACCCACCACACTCTGCAGGAAAAAAGTTACCCCTCAGATTCCCATTAAATCTTGTTCCTCTCAGCTTAAACCTATGTCCTCTGGTTCTTGATACTCTAGGAAAAATGTGTAGGAAAGAACTGCAGATGCTGGTTTAAATCTCGACCTGAAACGTCACCCCGTCCTTCTCTCCAGAGATGCTGCCTGTCCCGCTTAGTTACTCCAGCATTTTGTATCTATCTTCTCCAGGCAAAATATTCTGCATTCACCTTTTCTATTCTTTTGTGATTTTATACACCTCTATAAGATCACCCCTCAGCTTCCTGCACTCCAAGGAATAAAGTCCCAGCCTGCCCAACCACTCTCTGTAGCTCAGGCCCTCGAGTCCTGACAACATCCTTGTGGATCTTCTCAGCTCTCTTTCTAGCATAATTACATCCTTCCTAGGGCAAAGTGACCAAAACTAAACAAAGTACCACAAGTGTGGCTTCACCAACGTGTTGCACAACTGAAACATAATGTCCCAATCTCTATACTCAGTACCCTGACTGATGAAGGCCAAGGAGCCAAAAGACTTCTTGACCACCCTATCTGCCTGTCATGACATCTTCAGGGAACAATGTAGTTTAGTTCAGTTTAGTTTTAGTAAAATAATTAAGGATTATAATGTAAAATGATTAAAATGTAAAATAAGTAAGGATTACAATTTACTTTTTTTTTTCCTTTGTAATGCTGATATTCTGGGTTAACTTATCTTATGGATTGTATAGGATAGGCAAAAATAAGCTTTGTGGCTTCAGCCTATTCCTTTTTCGGTCATTGATTATGTGAACGTTGTGTGAAATGGATACAGTGTTGGTTCATATTCACACAGAGTGTAAAGTTTTGTTCTTTTTAATGTATGACTGAAATAAACTATTCATTCATTCATTTATTCATTCAGTTTAGAGATATACCCTGGAAACAGGCCCTTTGGCTCACCAAGTCTACACTGACCATTGATCACCCGTTCACACTAGTTCCACTTTCGCATCCACTTCCTACACACTAGGGGCAATTTACAGAGGACCAATCAACCTACAAACCTGCACATCTTTGGGATGTGGGAGAAAGCCGGAGTACCTGGAGGAAACCCATGCATTCACGGGGAGAACATGCAAACTCCACATGTCCACAGCACCCGAGGTCAGGATCAAACCTGGGTCTGTGGTGCTGTGAGGCAGCAGCACTACTAACTGTGCCATTGTGCCACTTTTTTAGTTTTAGTTTTAGTTTAGTTTATTGTCATTTGTGTACGAGGTACAGGAAAAACTTTTGTTGCGTGCTATCTGGTCAGCGGAAAACAATACATGATTAGAAACGAACCGTCCACAGTGTACAGATACATGATAAGGAAATAACGTTTAATGCAAGGTGAAGTCCAATAACATTTGATCAAAGATAGTCTGAAGGTCTCCAATGAGGTAGACAGTAGCTCAGGACTGCTCTCTAGTTGTTGGTAGGATGGTTCAGTTGCCTGATATCCTGCAATCCTAGACCCCTCTGCTCTGTAACACTCCCCTGGGCCCTGCCATTCACTGTCAAGGTCCTGCCCTGGTTTGACTTCCAAAACTGCAACACCTCGCACTTATCTGCATTTGTCATTATGCTGTTGCAAAGTGTGTTACACACCAGTCCTGAATCATGATGGAAAGCTAGTTTGTAAGTATGAGTCAGGCAACATTGGGTGGAAGCCATAACCTCATTATTGTGCAAGCAAAGTGCAGCTGCCAAAGACTCTGATTAATGAGGGATGGCTTCCTTCAACAGTAGTGATGTAAGTTATTCTGAGGGACTTAATCAGACACCCAGCGCATTGTCAGAGCGAGGACACAGCCCCGTGCTTGCCAGCTGTGACATTCTTGGCCAACACCTACATAAGGCTTGCCAACTTTATCAAAAGTTAAACAATAGAGGAAAAAAGTGTGGTTGAATTTCAGTTTGGACTGTGCACGAATGAGCAAGTATGAACTCGTGGGAGGGGGGAGACATACAGTAGTGGCGGTAGAGCTGCCGAGATAGAGCTGCTGCCTCACAGTGTCAGAGACTGACTACGGGTACTGTCTGTACGTAGTTTGTACGTTCTCCCTGTGACCTAATGGGTTTTCTCTGGGTGCTCCGGTTACCTCACATGCTCCAAAAGACGTGCAGATTTGTAAATTAACTGGCTTCGGTCAAAATTGTAAATTGTCCCTAGTGTGTAGGATAGTGTTAGTGTATGGGGTGATCACTGGTCGGCTCAGACTCACTGGCCGAAGGACCCGATTCTGTGCTGTTTCTCTAAACTATATCTCTATACTGAAGTACAGTAAACGTAATTATCAAGCCACCAGGCCACCGTTACATGGATTTGTGAGGGTTAGTTTAGTTGATTATTATTGTCACGTGTACCAAGGTGCAGTGAAAAGGTTTTTGTGTTGTGTGCTGTCCAGTCAGTGACTACACATGATTCCAATCAAGCCATCCACAGTGTACTGATACCGAATTAAGGGATTCATGTTTAGTGCAAGATATAGTCCAGTAACGTCCTATCAAAGATAGTCAGAGGGTCTCCAAAGAGGTAGATGGTAAGGGGTCTTGTTTAGCACTGATTAACGTTTAGGTTTAGGTTTAGGTTGATTATTGTCACGTGTACCAAGGTACAGTGAAAAGCATTGTTTTGCATGTTATCTAAACATATCAGATTAATAGAATAGAGGGGTTCTACTACAAGGAGAGGATGGACAGACTTGGATTGTTTTCTCTGGAATGTCAGAGTTTGAAGGGAGACCTGAGAGAAATATAGAAAATTAAGAGAGGCATAGATAGGGTAGACAGTCAGAACCTTTTTGAGGTACGTAGTAGTTCAGGACTGTTCTCTAGTTGGTGATAGGATGTTTCTGTTGTCTGATAATAGCTGGTAAGAACCTGTCCTTTATTCTGGAGGTGTACGTTTTTACACTTCTGTACCTCTTGTCTGATGGGAGAGGAGAGAAGAGGGAATGACCGGGGTGAGACATGTTCTTGATGATGCTGCTGGCCTTGCCGAGGCAGCATGAAGTGTAGATGGAATCGATGGAAGGGAGGTCGGTATGTGTGCTGCTCTGGGCTACGTCCACAACTCTCTGCCATTTCTTGCGGTCTTGAATTAGCCTCTAAGAACAAAACCAGATCAGAGAAAGCAACACCAGCAATCAGCAGGTTTGTGACAACATCTAATGGCTTCTAACACACACCCTGGGACAGAAGGTAATGTCCAGTTTAGTTTAGAGATACAGCACGGAAACAGGCCCTTTGGCCCACCGGGTCCACTCCGACCATCGATCACCTGTTCACACTAGTTCTATGTAATCCCACTTTCTCATCCACTCCCTACACACTAAGGGTAATTTCGCAGAGGGCCAATTAACCTGCAAACCCTCACGTCTTTGCGATGTGGGAGGAAACCGGAACAACCTCCGACAAAAATTATTTTACAAGTAATTATACAATCCCTTCGGAAACTCCCGATTGATTCCTGCTCCACTGGTGTCAAATAAATTCTCCTTCCCCACCCCTGTATGCTGATGATCAGAGGATGCTTGTGAAGTTTTCAAGATGTGTGCATTTTATGAACCTCCTTTGATTAGATGGTATTTTCCAGGGTTCCCTTGGGATATACAGGCCGCCAAAACACTTTAATTGAAAGGAGGTGAGGAGGAATTTCTTTAGCCAGAGGGCGGTGAATCTGTGAAATTCATTGCCCCAGGCGGCTGTGGAGGCCAAGGTATTTTTAAGGTGGAGATTAACAGTTTCTTGATTAGTGCGGGTGTCAGGGGTCATGGGGAGAAGGCAGGAGAGGGAGAGATAGATCAGGCATGATTGAATGGCAGCGTAGATGGGCCGAATGGCCGAATTCTGCTCCTAGAAGGTATGAACATATGAACAATTGGAGTGTGAGGCTTCTACACCTCCTCCCGGGGCACCTGTCACCATTCACATTTCTTCGGAAAATTTAACTCCCGGTCAGAACACTTCTTTCTGACAAAAACGTGTTCCTTTTTATTTTTCCAAATTAAATGAGTTTTGCAGAGGAACGGGATTCAGAAATGTGGTCAAAGTGGAGTATTGGTGTTTCAGAGTCTGTACGTAGCACATGAACAAATTCATTCATTCAAGGAGGGGCCACGGGCAAGTTATTTGAACTAACTGGCTTGTTAGGTCTCTTTGAGGGAACATCTAAAGTCCACTGAGCTGCATAAGACTTGGATCACTCACACAGCCAGAGCCGGTGTGAATAATTCTCTCTGCAAATGGTTTCAGTGAATCAGATGGATTAAAGAAAATGTTTGCTGTATCTCTAAACTAAACAAGACATTACCTTCTCTCCCAGGGTGTATGTTTGAAGCCATTAGATGTTTGCTGGTGTTGATTTCTCTGATCTGGTTTTGAGAGAGTCTGAAGAAGGGTTCCAATCTGAAACGTCACCCATCCTTTTTCTCGGAGTTAGCCTGGCACTTTGCAAGACAGTTTCATATTACCATTGTTGATCTTTATTCCACATTGGGGCGACCCAGTGGTGCAGCTGGTAGAGTGGCTGCCTCACTGTGCCGGAGACCCGGGATTTATCCTGACCTCCGGTGCTGTCTGTACGGAGTTTGCACGTTCTCCCTGTGATCACATCGATTTCCTCTGGGTGACTTTAGACTTTCGAGATACAGAGTGGAAAAAGGACCTTTGACCTACCGAGACTGCGCCGACCAGTGATCACCCTGGACACTAGCACTATCCTACACACTAGGGACAATTTCCAATCTTTACAGAAGACAATTAACCTCCAAACTTGCACATCTTTGGAGTGTGAGAGGAAACCAGAGCACCTGGAGAAAACCCACGCAGTCACAGGGAGAACATGCAAACTCTGTACAGACAGCACCCTTAGTCAGGATTGAACCCAGGTCTCTGGTGCTCTACCGCTGCACCACTGTGCCGCCCGTGGGTGCTTCGGTTTCCTCCCACATCCCCAAGTCGTGTGGGTTTGTACGTTAAGTACCCCTCTGTAAATTGCCCCTAATGTGTAGGGAGTGGATAAGAGAGTTGGATAACATGGAAATGGTGCGAACGTTGTGCGTGGATCCGTGGGCCTGTTTCTGTGCTGGATCTCAAAACTAAATTTAGGTAACTGGCTGAAAAAAATCCCATTGATGCCATGGTAAGATATGAACTCATTAGTGTTGCCCTAGATCTTAACATAATTAGTTCAGTACTTTAACCACTAAACCACCATGAGATGAAATACAGCAGAATTTAGGTTTAGGTTTAGGTTTATTGTCAGGTACAGTGAAAAGTTTTGTTTGCATGCTGTTCAATTAGATCAGATGTACTATACATAAATACAATCGCCAAACTCAAGTACAATAGGTAGAGCAGAGGGGAAGATACAGAGTGCAGAATCTAGTTCTCAACATGGTAGGACATCAGTTTCTTAGATAAAGTTCAGTGTCTGCAATGGGGTAGAGGTGAATCGGAGGTGAATCCATATCTCAGCTTACGGAAGGACCATTCAGAAGCCTGATAACAGTGGGGAAGAAGCAGTTCCTGAGTCTGGCGGTGTGCGCTTTCAAGCTTCTGTGCCTTCTGCTGGGTGGGAGTGGTGAGAAGAAGAAATGACAGGGTTAGGACAAGTCTTTGATTATGTTGGCTGCTTTTCCAAGGCAGCGTGGAGTCAATGGTGGGGAGTCTGGTCCGTGTGATGGACTGGGCTTATGTCCACAACTCTCTGCAATTTCTTGCGGTCTTGGGCAGAGCGGTTCCCAAACCAATCTGTGATGCAACCTGACAGTATGCTCTCTATGGGTCAAGACATTTATAAATATCACTCCCATCTCCACGGCCTTTAGCATCAGAAGTTCCCATTTTCACACCCGTGGATGTGTTGGGATTGGCCCTCCCCTGGTCAGTCAACCAGTGATAGGGATCAGAGCGGCGTCTAAGGCAGAGAGCTCTGTCACATTACATAACAAATGCACTAGCTTGCTGTGAACATTGGGGTGGGATAAGGAGGCACTTTAATCATTGAACGTCAACGAAGCGTTTGTTGTTTATTTATTTATTTTTTTTAATTTTTTTTTTTATTAGAAGTATTTTACATTACAGTTATCTGCAATAACATAACATAATTTTATACAATTCTTGTACCACTTCTGTTTTTCAACTTTAATAGAAAGAAGGATAGAAAGAGCTAGCAAAGATAGTCAGTGAGTGAATGAAAGTGGTCCAGGAACACTCTTGTGAACCTAAACCACAAGAAGTAGTTAAAGAAGAAAAGGAAAAAAGAGAAAAAAGAAAATAAGATAGGACAATATGAAAGGGATGTGTCTACTTCTTATCTTTACTCACCCCTCGCCAGGTCCTAAAACCATTTATTATCAACATTTTGTTGCACCCTATGTTTGTAATAAGTCGATATATGGCGACCAAATCTTTTGGAATTGGTCTTGTTTACCTGCTAGGAGGAATCTCATATCTTCCAAATGTAACAATTCCAACATATTAGAAGTCCACATTTTTATTGTTGGCGTAGGGGCATTTTTCCAAAATTTCAATATCAGTTTTTTTGCTGTTAATAAACCATAACTAAGAAAACTCCTTTGAAACACAGTCAGCTCCAAACTTGCTTCTGTTGTTCCAAAAATAATCAGTTCTGCATTCGGTTTCAATTTTATTTAAAATAATTTAGAGAAAATTTCAAAAATTTCATTCCAAAATGTTTGAATTTTTATACAAAAGACAAAAGAATGTGCTATAGTTGATTCTTGGACTAGGCATTTATCACAGTTAGCCGAGGTATTAGGGTAAAATTTACTTAATTTAGCTTTTGAATAATATAATCTATGTAAAATTTTAAATTGAATCAGAGTATGACTTACGTTAATCGAACATTTATGCACATATAATAGATGTCTATCCCAACTCTCTTTCGAGATTTTTATAGCTAGTTCCTGTTCCCATTCTCTTCTAATCTCGTCCGATGCTGGAATTTCTATGTTTAAAATGGAGTTATATAGGTATGATATTAAATTAGCTGATTCCGCTTTTATATTCATTATCCCATCTAATAGGTCAGGAGACATATTTTGATATTCTCGTGTATACTTTTTCAAATAATCACGTAGTTGAAAATATTTAAAATATTGATTACTATTCAAGTTGTATTTAAGTTGTAATTGATTAAATGTTAAAAAACTTCCATTATCATACATATCTCCAAACGTTTTAATTCCTACTCTTTCCCAATTTATAAAAGCTCTATCTATCATAGAAGGTTTAAACGCAGGGTTATTCATTATAGGAGAAAGTAGTGATAGATTTCTTAATTTTAACGTTAATTTTATTTGTTTCCAAATTCTAATTGTACTATAAATAATTGGATTTTTACTATATATTGTATTCTTTATATTTGTTGGTGAGAGAAGGATCGTTCCTATATTAAAAGGGGAACAGTCCTCTCTCTCCATTACTATCCAATCCACCCGTTGGGCCGAATTGTCCAACAGGTGAATCATATTTTTGACATTTGTGGCCCAATAATAATATAAAAAATTGGGAAGTGATAATCCACCAAATTCCTTAGGTTTGCACAAATGTTTTCCTTGAATTCTGTGGGATTTATAGTCCCATATAAAATTTGTAATATCGGCATCCAATTAAAAAAAAAAAAAATGTTGGTAAGTATATCGGTATTGACTGGAATAAATATAAAATTTGTGGTAAAAAAATCATTTTTATAGCATTTATTCGGCCTATAAGAGACATCGGGAGGGTTTTCCAGAATTTAATCAGTGTGTTTAATTTATTGAGTAAGGGCATATAGTTTGCATTAAATAGAGATTTATATTTTCTAGTAATTTCAATTCCCAAATATTTAAATTTTTCTGAAGCGATTTTAAAAGGGAATTTTAACAGGTGTGTCGATTCTTGAGGTTTAATCGTCATAATTTCACTTTTATTCCAATTTATTCTATATCCTGAGAAGGATCCAAATTCCCGTTTGTTGTTTATTATAGACAATTTTAGGAGGCCATTCAGCCCACTGAGCCTGTGGTGGCCCCAATGAGTCATTGGTACTATCTCATCCGATATCAACACAGCATTGAAAATAGAAAATACTCACCTCAGCTAACTTGTAGGCAGGCTTCTGTGGTGCAAGTATGAAAGTATTGATGAATCTGCAGTCGCTGACTCAGTCTACCAGAGTTGGGGCTTTCCATTAGTTACATTGAATACTCTGTGAGTTACCGGCAATGGGGAGAGCTATCTGTACATCAGATGGATAACCATCTTAATACTTGGAGGAGCTGAGTGTGCTGGCTGGCACAGATCAGGAGTGGGTGGCCGGCATAGATCAATCCTGTTGAATCTGGGGGCAGAGTTACGTGGTCTGGCGACTTACTCCTGCTGCGATTTTCTTGTGACATTTTAAGTTTGGTTTAATTTAGTTTAGTTTAGAGATACAGCGTGGAAACAGGCCCTTCGGCCCACCGAGTCCACGGCAACCAGTGATCACCCCGTGCACTAGGACTATCTTACAATTAGGGACATTTTACAATCTTTACCGAAGTCAATGAACCTACAAACCTGCACGTCTTTGGAGTGTGGGAGGTAATCGGAGCACCCAATGAAAACCCACGCGGCCACGGGGAGAACGTGCAAACTCCGTGAAGACAGCACCCATAGTCTGGATTGAACCCGAGTCTCTGGCGCTGTAAGGCAGCAGCTCTACGGCGCCAACATGCTGCCCAACGTTAGGGTATTTGTGGCTTGATAAGTAGTCTTACTGAAAACATACTCAAAGAAATCTGGAAATGAGCTCAACACAAAAGAGAGGTCCTTTGCTCTCTAGCCAGAATTGGCTTCATTACCAGTAGCTTTGGAAAGATTAAATAAAAATGCAAGCTTCTTTGCTCAGCGGGTCAGGCAGCATCCTTGGAGAACATGGATAGGTAATAAAGACAAGAGGGCGGTACAGCGGTAGAGCTGCTGCCTCACAGCACCAGAGACCCGGGTTCAATCCAGACCTTGGGTGCTGTCTGCATGGATTTTGTACGTTCTCCCCATGACCTCGTGGGTTTTCTCCGGGTGCTCCGGTTTCCTCACACATTCCAAAGACGTGCAAGTTTGTGGGTTAATTGGCTTCTGAAAATTGTCCATAGGTTGTTGGATAGTGCGAGTGCACAGGGTGATCGCTGGTCGGTGCGGACTCGGTGGGCCGAAGGGCCTGTTTCCGCGCTGTATCTCTAAACTAAACTAAGTACAAAGTGCTTCTTTCTGCTGAACACGATGCCAAGATTAAACTAATCTCCACCTGCATAACATGTTTCTTTCTCTTGAGCATTGCTTGAGTATGCATTTCCTATCTCCTTTTCTCCCTCATGATGTGGGTTGAGCAGGCTAAGACTTTATTTCTTGGAGCGCAGGAGGATGAGGGGTGATCTTACAGAGGTGTACCAACACGCTGCCAAAGGTGGTGGTGGAGGCAGACACGACAGGCCTTAAGTGGCATTTGGATAGGCCCATGGATATGCAGGGAATAGAGTGATGTGGATCATGTGCAGGCAGTTGCTTTGCATCGTGTTCGGCACAAACATTGTGGGCCAAAGGGCCCGTTCCTGTGCTACACTGTTCTATCTATCTCAGATTCCTCCAGCAGTTTTTTTTTTTCCAGATGCCAGCATCTGCAGTCTCTCGCGTCTCTGAGTTTTTGTTATTTGACAGGGACATGGGACACAAAGTGCTGGATTAACTCAGCGGGTCAGGCATCATCTCTGGAGAAGATGGACAGTTGACATTTTGGGTCAGGACCCTCCTTAAGACTGTCAGACCAATTCTTATTTTCTTGCCTCTTACTTTCTCCTTCAAGTGTTTGCCCAGATCCTTTATACATCCTGAAGCTCCATAGCACCGCTATTGCCTCCCTTCCCCCCATTTGTAACACGGACAGAGTACCCCTTGTCCTCACCTTCCACCCCATCAGCTATCGCATACAGCATATAATCCTGCAACTTTTTCGAACCTCCAAAGGGATCCCACTACTGGCCACATCTTCCCATCTCCACCCCTTTCTGCTTTCTGCAGAGACCGTTCCCTCCGCAACTCCGTGGTCAACTCGTCCCTCCCCACCCAAACCGCCCTCTCCCCGGATACTTTCCCCTGCAACTGCTGGAGATGCAACACCTGTCCCTTTGCCTCCCCTCTTGACTCCATCCAAGGACCCCGTCAGTCATTTCAGGTGAGGCAGATGTTCACTTGCACCTCCTCCAACCTCATCTACTTTATCCTCTGTTCCAGGTGTCCTGTACATCAGCGAGACCAAGCGCAAGCTCGCGATCGTTTTGCTGAACACCTCCGCTCAGTCCACCTTATCCTACAGTACCTGATCTCCTGGTTGCTCAGCATTTTAACTTCCCCTCACATTCCCAATCTGTCCTTTTTGTCCTGGGCCTCCTCCATTGTCAGAGTGCGGCCCAGCGCAAATTGGAGGAACAGCACCTCATATTTCGCTTGGGCAGCTTACACCCCAGCGGTATGAACATTGACTTCTCTAACTTCAATTAGCCCTTGCTTTCCCTCTATCTCCATCCCCTCCCCCTTCCCAGTTCTCCCACCAGTTTTCCTGTCTCCGCCTACATTCTATCTCTGTCCCACACACTCCCCTGACATCAGTCTGAAGAATGGTCTCGACCCAAAACGTCACCCATTCCTTCTCTCCAGGGATGCTGCCTGTCTCGCTGAGTTACTCCAGCATTTTGTGTCTACCTTCCTTTATTGTATTGTATTGTAATTAATTTATTAGCCAAGTATGTAAAGACATACAAGGAATTTGATTTGCCATACAGTCATACCAAAAAAACAACAAGACACACAACTACATAAAAGTTAACATAAACATCCACCACAATGGCTCGCCCACATTCCTCACTGTGATGGAAGGCAATAAAGTTTTATCTTCTTTCCCTCTTATTCTCCTGCAGACGGGGCAGGTGAACCATCCGCAGTCAGGGCGATCGAAGATCCCGCAGACAACAATCGAAGCTCCTGCATCGGGGCGGTCGAAGCTCTTGCGGCTTGGAGCACCCGAAGTCGGTCCCTAAACAAGGGACCACGAGCTTCACGATGTTAAGTCCGCAGGGTCCCACGGTTGGAGCTCCCGACGTTGATCCCCAGCAGGAGGCCACCAGCTCCCCCCCCCCCCCCCCCCACCACCACATAATACAAAACTAAAGATACACTAAAACATACAACAACAGACTAAAAACAACAAAAGAAGAAAAAGGATGCGACAGACTGTTGGCGAGGCTGCCATCGTACGGCGCCACCCGGTCTACATTTACGCGTTGGCTTTTGATACCACAGAATAGCTCTTTAGATAAGAATAGACAAATTTTCCACTATTCCACAAATTCGAGGGCCCACAGGTCCTACAAATGGCAATCAGATAAACCAAGAAGCAGGGTGCTGGAGTAACTCAGTGAGTCAGGCAGCATCTTTGGAGAACATGGATAGGTGACGTTACGGGTCGGGACCTTTCTTCAGACAATGAGTGGACTGGCCCCAAGTGAGTCCATTTGGAGTCAGCTGTTCGAGTCCCTGACCAAACTCCATGCCAATCTCATTTTTTCAGTCATACGTGTACCCAGAGAAACAAACCCAACCACATGGGTGAAAATAATGTGCATCCTTGGACATTTATCAACGCTGACATAGCACTGTGGTTAACCAAGAATTTCCCAATCTATTAAAAAATGTTGCAAATTCTCTCCCCTGAGGTTTGGCTGCAACGTTATAACAGGATCTTTGTGATGTCTGCACCAACCATCTGCTCTTGTTGGCAAGATATCAGAAGTGGAGTAAGAACGAGGGGAGGGGACAATCTCCACCGCCATATGTTGGGTTCATTAACCGACCATACGATGTCTTGCTCGTATAGAATGTCACAACACATTTGGCAGAAGGTCGGATTAGAGCAAGAAATGGGTTCTAGAACTCAGTCGAATGTAATGAGGACGTATTTATGTAGCATCTTTCACATCCCTCGCATCACATCCCAATGCAGTATTCATCCAGTGAGTTGTGATTTAGTTTAGAGATAGTTTAGAGATACCGTGTGGAAACAGGCCCTTCGGCCTACGAGTCTACGCCGACCAGGGATCGCCCCGGACACTAGTTCTATCCTAGTGTAGGATAGTCAGGATTGAACCCAGGTCTCTGGCGCTGTAAAGCAGCAACTCTACCGCTGTGTCACTGTGTTGCTCAAATTTGGCATCAAGTCATACAAACAAAAACTTCACTGTACTTGGAGCAGCATGGTGGCGCAGCGGTAGAGTTGCTGCCTAACAGCGCCAGAGACCTGGGTTCGATCTTGACTACGGGTGCTGTCTATACGGAGTTTGTATGTTCTCCCCCTGACCACGTGGGTTTTCCCAGGTGCTCCGTTTCCTCCCACATTCAAAGGACATATAAGTTTGTAGGTTAATTGGCTTTGGTAAAATTGTAAATTGTCACCAGTGTGTTGCATAGTGCCAGTGTGTGGGGATCACTGAACGGCGTGGATTCAGTGGTCCGATGGGCCTGTTTCTGCACTAAACTAAACTCAAACTAATCCTTTAGCATGGCTGACCATTGATTCTATGTGATCCCACCTTCTCATCCACTCCCGATAGAGTACGGGCAATATTTTAAGAAAACAATGGCCAGTTAACCTACAAACCTGAGACACAAAGTGCAGGAGTCACTCAGCAGATCAGGCAGCATCTCTGGAGAACATCGATAGTATCAGGACGAGACACTTTATCTAAAAAAGGGTCTGACCCAAAACACCACCTATCCTTGCTTTCCAGAGGTGCTGCCTAATCCACTAAATTATTCCAGCACTTTGTGTCTTTTTTTCATTACCCGGCATCTGAAGTTCCTTGCGTCTTCAACCTACCAACCCCCACGTTTTTGTGACGTTGGGGGATACCGGAGCACCCGAAGGAAACCCACACGATCACAAGGAGAATATGCAAACTCCACACAGGCAGTACGTGAGGTCAGGGTCAAACTCTGGTCTCTGGTGCTGTGAGGCAGCTGCTCTACCCGCTGCACCACTGTGTCATCCCCAGTAATAAACTAATACCTGTTATATATCTGAACCAAACACTTACAGTGGAAAGGGTTGTTTACAGAGTACTGTGTTTTCATATGTGTGGTGCTGCTGCAAGTAGGAATTTCATTGTTCTGTTTCAGGACATTTGATAATAAAACACATAGTCATAGAGTCATACAGCATGGGAACAGGCCCTTTGGCCCAACTTGCCCACATTGACCAACATATCCCATCTACACTAGTCCCACCTGCCTGTGTTTGGCCCATATCCCTCTAAACCAGTCCTATCCATGTAGCTGTGTAAACGCTTTTTTAAATGTTGTGATTGTACCTGCCTGAACTGCCTCTACTGGCAGCTCGTTCCATACACCCACCAACCTTTGTGTAAAATGTTACCCTTGAGATTCCCATTAAATATTTCCCCCGTCACCTTAAACCTATGTCCTCTGGTTCTCGATTCCCCTACTCTGGATATGTGCGTGTACCCGATCTATTCCTCTCATTATCTTATACACCTCTATAAAATCACCCCTCATCCTCCTGTGCTCCAAGGAATATAGCCCTAGTCTGTTCACTCTCTCCCTATAGCTCAGTACTGGCAAAATCCTCATAAATCTTCTCTGCACCCCTTTCCAGCTTGACAACATCTTTCCTATAACATGGTGACCAAAACTGAACACAATACTCTAAATGTCTGAAGAAGGGTCTCGCCCGCGAAATGTCACCGATTCCTTTCCTCCAGAGATGCTGCCTGACCCGTTGAGTTACTCCAGCCTTTTGTGTCTGACTTTGGTTTAAACCAGCATTTACAGTTCCTCCCTTCACACACTAAATGAGGCCTCACCAATGTCGTATATAACTGCAACATGACCTCCCAACATCTATACTCACTCTTGACTCCTCGTGTTTATAAGTTCTTGGAACAGAATCAGGCCACTCGGCCCATCAAATCTATTCAACCATTCAATCAAGGCTGATCTATCTTTCCCCCTCAACCTCATTCTCCTGCCTGCTCCCCGTAACCCCTGAATCTATCAATCTCTGCCTCTTGACATTCTTTATTTTCAGCTCCCGATCTTTCCTTTCTCAGGAGCAACCAACTCCCCAGATTTGCCACCGAATATAATCATCTTCAGCGGCCAGAGACTGAAGGGCAGGAGTTTCTCCCTAAACCCCTCTGTCTCCATTCCTTTAACATGCTGCTTCAAACCTCCCACAGAGAACACCTGTCCCAGTATCACTCTGTGAAGTACAAAGGGACCTTTTACAACGTAAAAAAGGGCTATTTGTTGTTGTTTTTGTTCCTCCCCCGAGATTTGAATCCAACGGCTGAAGCAGATGCTGGAGGAGTGTTGCATGAACTAGGCGGCAGCGTGGTGTAGGTAAGGTGTGGGATGTAGTTGTCTGGTTCCCGTGCCAGTCAGATGAATTATTTCAGGCCACATGAAATTTAATGACCTCGATCCGAAGTTAATTACGGCGGCAATTGCAACATTTGCTGAGGAAACATTTTAGTTTAGTTTAGAGATACAGAGCAGAAACAGGCCCTTCGGCCCACCATGTCTGCGCTGACCAGCGACCCCTGCACACTAGCACTATCCTACACAATAGGGACAATTTACAATCTTTACCAAAGTCACAGTGGCACAGTGGCTGGTAGAGCCACTGCCTCACAGCACCAGAGACCCTGGTTCAATCCTGACCATGGGTGCAGTCTGTACGGAGTTTGTACATCCTCCCTGTGACCTGCGTGGGTTTTCTCCGACTGCTCCGGTTTGCTCTTACACTTCAAAGATGCACAGGTTTGTAGGATAATTGGCTTTGGTAAATTTGTAAATTGTCCCTAGTGTCTAGTCTAAACTAAACTAAACTGAACTTGTTGGTCGGCTTGGACTCGGTGGGCCGAAGGGCCTGTTTCCCCACTGTATCTCTAAACTAAACTAAACTAAACATATTTAATGACTTAATTTTGACAATAACACCTACACCCCAAAACAAGTTTATGCTCAAAGATGTCAACCCATCCAATCATGGTTAAATGATTGGGTTTTAATCTAGAGACCTTGATTACAGCTCCAGTCATAAATTCAATCTCACCCATAAGAGCTGAGAAATATATTCAAATAATTAAACAAATCTGGAATAAATACAGCAAATGCCAGTGACAATCACCATGGTTGGGTTGTTGCAAAAATGCTTTTGGTTTTCTTGGCCCCGTTTGGTCCTAGTCCAGTTAACTCTTAATTTCACAGGTTCCTAAATGCTGTCAGAAACACCAACTCCTCTACGGCTGTAGAAAGTTGAGGAAGTTCAGCATGTCCCCAACAACTCTCACCAAATTCTACAGATGCGCCGCAGGAAGCATTTTATCGGGATGCATCACAACAGAATTTGGCAACAGTTCCATTCAAGACTGCAAGAAATTGCAGAGAATTGTGGATGCTACCCAGACCATCACGCAAACCAACCTCCCTTCCATTGGCTTCATCTACACCACGCTGCCTCGGCAAGGCCACCAGCATAATGAAGGACCAGTCTCACCCCGGTCACTCCCTCACTTGGACAGGTACATGGGTAGGATAGATTTCGAGGCTTTTTGGTTTAGAGAAACAGGCCCCTCTGTCCACCGAGTCCACGCCGACCAGCGATCCCCGCACATTAACACTATCACCAGCGATCCCCGCACATTAACACTATCCTACACCAACTAGGGACAATATACAATTTTACCGAAGCCAATTAACCTACAAACCTGTACGTCTTAGGAGTGTGGGAGGAAACCGAAGATTTCGGTGAAAACCCACGCAGGTCATGGGGAGAACGTGCAATCTCCGTACAGACAGTACCCGTCGTGGGGATCAAACCCAGGTCTCTGGCAGCAATCCTCTCACTGCGTCACCGTGCCGTCCTTATGGGCCAAACACAGGCAGGTGGGACTAGTGTAGTTGGGGCATGTTGATTGGCGAGGGCAAGTTGGGCCAAAGGACCTCTATCCATACTGTATGACTATGACTCTATAACTCTGTCAGAGAATATAGAAGATAGACTATAGAAGACTAACAGTAACAGCAAGGCCCACAATGTCCTCGCTGAGCATGATGCCAAGTTAAACTAATCTCCTCTGCCGGCATGTAATCCACATTCCTCCATTCCCTGTATATATATGTGCCTATCCAAAAGTCCCATAAATTCCACTATTGTATCTGTCTCCAGAACCACTCCTGGCAAGCACGTTCCAGGCAATTTTTGTTTATATACATCACAAACAACAGAGGTCCCAGCACAAATCCCTGCGGAACCCCACTGATCACAGACTTCCAGCCAGAGCAACAGTTCCACCACAACCCTCTCTCTGTCTTCTATGATTATGCCTGTTCTGCATCCAAAAGCCAAGTCACTGTGAATCACGGACCTTAATCTTTTCAGGTTACTAAGAGGGACTAATATGTGGATTGTAGGGGTCATAGGCAGGTATGGATACTGTGTGTAATGTAAAGACTGGAATCAAAGGGTTTTGATTGATTGATGGAAAATTATAGCTTCGGCCCAGCGAGTCCACAGCGCCCATCAATCATCCCTTCACGCTACCTCCACATTATCCCACCTTCTCATCCACTTCCTACACCATACGATACCATACGATATAACTTTATTCAACCCCGCAGGGAAATTGGGTCTGCCATACGTCATAACACACAACAATGTACATAAAAAAATTAAAATTAAAATTAAATTAAAAGTGAAAAAGTGAAAAAGGACAAGCGACTTCTGGCTGGCTGCCATTTGCACAGCGCTTTATCCGGAACAAATGAACGAACAAACAAACAAACACAGGCTTATCCCCTGGGCAGAGGATTCCAAAACGATAGTGCCCCCCCCCCCCAGCCCATACTGGGTCCCCATTGTTCTTCATGGCGGTCCCCACCCCCCCCACGCCGGGTCCCCATTGTCTTCCCCTCCCCCCCTCACGTTCATCGACTGCTGATCGCGCTATCATCGGCCATCGCATCGACTTCTCCACAACACTGCCGAGTCACGAGGCCTCCATTGTGCCGACCCGGACCCCAGCCACGGGCTCCATTGGCCATTCCGCCTGACACGGGCTCCCCCCACCTGGGCTCTGACCCGCGACGCGAGGTTCCTCCCACCGACCCGTGACGCACCGGCCAGGCCCCGACCATCCCCGAGGCATCGGGATCGCGGACTCTCGACAAAGGCCTCCGGGCACGTTCCCAGTTCGCGTTCACAGTCCGGCAGGAAGCCAGCTACGCACTAAGGGGCAATAACCTACAAATCCACGTGTCTGGGATGTTGGGAAAAATGGAGTTCCCATCGAAAACCCACGCGGTCACAGGGAGAACGTGCGAACTCCGTACAGATAGTACCCGTAGTCTGGATCGAACCCAGATCTCTGATGCTGTAAGGTAGCAACTCTACCGCTGCGCCACTGTGCCACTGTGCCACTGTGCCATGCAAACACACTAGGGGGCAATTTACAGTGACCATTCAATCTACAAGCCCGCATGTCTTTATGACGTGTGAGGAAACCGGAGCACCCAGATGAAATAATTCGGTCACAGGGAGAACATGCAAACTCCATACACCGACTGCACCCGAGGTCAGGATTGAACCCAGGTCTCCGGCGCTGTGAGGCAGAGGCTCCAGTGGCAAACGTGTAATGCATGGGCTGTCTTTACAAGGGCACCGCTCAGCAGTCTATACCCCTTTATTTCTGCCAACAACTTCAATCCAGACTTTTCTTTTTATTTTCAGAGATTGTAAGGCCACTCCCTGCAACATTACTTTTCACCAGGAATGCTATTTACTCTTCACAAAAATCACCATGGCAACCTCTGACATAATACACGCCTGCCAAGGAAATGAATAGGGAATAAATTTAACGTTGGGAACTGATACTGTTTAAAGGGGGAGGTATACGACGTCCGGCCTTCCTTGACGCAGAGTCTTGGTTTGGTTCAGGTCTGAGTTTGAAACAAGCTCGGGGAACATTGCAAAGAAAGTAATTTGTTACGTCAGCTGCAGTCAAACTTTGATCAGTCAGCGATTCAGGGTAAAAACGTACAAGAAAACATTTAAACCATTCTACAATCTATATTAGTGACTAAAATGAGGCGAATAATTGATGGTGAAACTAAGATGACACTAAAATGGGTGGGATTTTTAGATAGCAAAAATGGTTGTCAAAAATTGATCAGTTGGGCAAGTGGCCTGAAGATTGGTTAATGCTGAATGCAGGTAGGTGCATTTGGGAAGCTGAACCTGGGCAGGACCTTCACAGTGAATGGCAGGACCCTGGGGAGTGTTGTAGAGCAGAGGGAGTACAGGTATATAATGCCATGAAAGGTCATCACAGGTCGATAGGGTGGTCAGGAAGGCTTTTGTCACATTGGCCTCCATCTGTAAGGGTAATGAGTATAGCAGTTGGGATGTTATATTACAGTTGTACAAGACATTGGTGAGGCCACATTTGGAGTATTGTTTGATGTACAGGTTTGTAGGGTAATTGGCTTCGGTAAAAATTGTAAAATTGGCCCTATTGTGTTGGATAGTGCTAGTGTATGGGGTGATCGTTGGTCGGCATGGACCCAGTGGGCCGAAGGGCCTGTTTCCGCTCTGTATCTCTAAAGTCTAAAGTATCATATAGTCACACACACACAGACATCCACAAATATGTACACACACGTGTAGATCCAACCATATATCTACATGCACAGGCACGGACACGCTTAGATACATCTACACATCCCGTACATCCACCCACGCGTGCACACAAACACATGCTCGTGCACACAAGCATACACACAGAGGCACGTTCAGCAACACCTACACATCACACACATCCGCACACTTATCCAGACACTCAGACACATACATGCATCATATAGACACACACCTTGGGCACTGTGAATCATCAAGGGAGGTGCCCATGGCTGTCACAGTGAGTGAGGAGTGAGCTCTGTACAAGTGAATCATTCAGATGGATCAATCACTCATTCCTTTCCCATTATTAGCCGGTGATGAGAAACAAGGCACAAAGGAGCTGGAGTCACAGATCATAGGAAGGCTACGAACAGAAAGGCAAATTAAGTCTGTCCCGTCCCCCTTTTTCAGGAACAGCTTCTTCCCGACCAAGGATATTCGCCCCATCGCCCATCCTGTGTGCGGTCCAGACCTCCCATCTACCCCTTTGGAGACCCTCGAACTATCTTTAATCGGACTCTACTGGACTTTATCTTGCACTAAACATTATTCCCTTTATCATGTATCTGTACACTGTGGACAGCTTTATTGTAATCATGCCAGCTGATCTACATCGGTGAGACCAAGCGGAGGCTTGGCGATCGTTTCGCCGAACACCTCCGGTCGGTCCGCAATAACCAACCTGAACTCCCGGTGGCTCAGCACTTCAACTCCCCCTCCCATTCCGTATCTGACCTCTCTGTCCTGGGTCTCCTCCATGGCCACAGCGAGCAACACCGTAAATTGGAGGAAATGCACCTCATATTCCGCTTGGGCAGTCTACATCCTGTGGGTTTGAAGATTGAATTCTCCCAATTCTGCTAGCCCTTGCTGTCCCCTCCCCTTCATCAGCCACCTGGTTGTCTCCTCCCCTCCCCCAGCCCTCGGGCTCCTCCTCTGCCTTTTTCCTTTTTTCCTTTCTTCTCCCCACCCCCTATCAGTCTGAAGAAGGGTTTCCGCCCGAAACGTTACCTATTTCCTTCACTCCATAGATGCTGCTGCACCCGCTGAGTTTCTCCAGCATTTTTGTGTACCTTTTATTGTAATCATGTTGTCTTTCCGCTGACTGGTTAGCATGCAACAAACGTTTTTCACTGTACCTTGGTACACATGACATTAAACTAAATAAATTCCCCTCCCCCGCATTTTCTCCTCATAAGAGGTGGCACAACAGTGGAGTTGCTGCCTTACAGTGCCAGAGATCAGAGTTCAATCCTGACTATGGATGCTGTCTGTATGGAGTTTGTCCGTTCTCCTTGTGACCGTGTGGGTTTTCCCCAGGTGCTCCAGTTTCCTCCCGCACTCCAAAGACGTGCAGGTTTGTAGGTTAATTGGCTTGGTAAAATTGTAAATTGTCCCTAGTGTGTGTAGGATAGTGTTAGTGTGCAGGGATTGCTGGTCGGTTAAAGGGCCTGTTTCTTCGCTGTATCTCTAAACTAAGTAAGATATAAAGCAGGGCTGCAGAGAAGGAACATCGTGGGGAAATCTGTCTCACAGAGCTAGCACCGATACAATGGGCCAAATTCCCTCTTCAATGCCGTTTGATTTAATGAAGAGAGGCAACGGCATCCAGAACGGTTTAAATCTTGACTTGTAATCAAGACTACTACCATTTACAAACAGCATATGCAAGTAATCAAAAAGCCAGCAATGTATGGTTTTTGCATCTGATTCATTTCCTCTGTGGCATGTATCATTTCCCCACACTTCCACAATGTTGCATTTCTTTTTTTAGAAAAATAAATCTTCAGGGACTTTTGTTCAGCTCTTTCCAGCAACAAATGGAGAAACCAATAAAAGTCACAGCTCAGTTCTTATACCCTCTGACATCCATCTTCTACACCTCCCCCCCCCCCCCCCCCCCCCCTCGCGCTGAGGCACTGCCTGGGTTTCAAGGCTCAGGGCTTTGTTCTAAAAGAGAAACACAGGGAACTGCAAGCGCTGGAATCTTAAGCAATGCTGGAGGAACTCAGCACGTCAGGCAGCATCAGCAGAAGGAATGGACAGGAGATGTTTTGGGTCAGGATCCTACTTCATACTGATTGTAGTTGGTGGGTAGGGGGGAGAAAGCTGGGAGAGAGGTGGGGTGGGACAAATCTTGGCAATTGATCAGTGGATACAGGTGGGTGGGTTTGATTGGCAGATGGGTGGACAAAGGCTAGAGATAAAAAGACATGGGTAATAGATAGGGAGAGGGCAGCACAGTGGTGCTACCTCAGTGCCAGAGACATGGATTCAATCCCGACTATAGGTGCTGTTAGTACAGAATTTGTACGTTCTCCCTGTGACCGCGTGGGTTTTCTCCGGGTGCTCAGGTTTCTTCCCACATTTCAAAGACATGCAGGTTTGTAGGGTAATTGGTCTTGGTAAAAATTGTGAATTGCCCCTAGTGGGTAGGGGTGTGAATCGCTACTCTACAGGGTAGGGGTGCATTACTTAGAAATGGAGAATTTAGCGTTCGTACCATTGAGCTGTAAGCTACCCAAGCAGAATAGTAAGTGCCTCCAGTTTGTTGTGTGATCTCGGCAACAGCCATTTTACTCTAGCCTAACTAGAAATTCCGAGCCACACAGCTCTATGCGGTGGGGAAAAAGGCACTTTGGCCCAACTCATTCGTGCCGACAAAGATGCCCCATCTAAGCTAGTCCCATATCTCTCCAAATCTTTCCTATCCATGTACCTGGCCAAGTATTTTAAATGCTCTTAGAGTACCTGCCTCCTCTGGCAGCTCGTTCCACATACCCACCACGCCCTGTTTTGTATTAAATCTTGCCCTCTCACCTTAAAGTAGAATGAATGCAGGAAAGAGGTTAGTGATGCTGGCTATGTCAAACACTGGACCTTTAAACGGAACTCTCCCCGATAATTCACTAATAACACTTTTAAAATCAGGTGTTTAAAAAATATATATATTTTTAAGATACAGCATGGAAACAGGCCCTTTGGCCCACCGAGTTCAAACAGACCATCGATCACCCATTCATACTAGTTCAATGTTGTCTCACTTCCATTCCCGACACACTGGAGGCACATTTACAGAGGTCATTAGACTACGAACCCACACATCTTTGATATGTGGTAGGAAACCTGAACACTTTAGACCTTACTTTTACAGTGCAGAAACAGGCCCATCATGTCCATGCCTTCCAGCAATCACCCTGTACACCAACACTCTCCTACACACTAGGGACAATGTTGCTTATCCCCGCTGCCTCGAGGATATAAAGTGTTGGATGGCCCAGAACTTCCTCCAACTAAACGAGAGCAAGTCTGAGGTCATCCTTCTCGGGCCCTCGGACTCAATCAAAATGATAGCAGGCAACCTTGGAAGCCTTACCCCACTACTCAAACCTCACGTCAAAAACCTTGGCGTGATATTTGACTCGGCATTGAAATTTGACAAACAAGTCAATGCCGTGGTAAAAGCTAGCTTCTTTCAGCTTCGGAAGATAGCTAAAATAAAACAATTCCTTCACTTTGATGACCTTGAAAAGATCATCCACACATTTATCTCCTCCCACCTAGATTACTGCAACTCCCTTTACACTGGCATCAGCCAATCTTCCCTGTCCCGCCTGCAACTGGTCCAAAACGCCGCAGCAAGACTCCTGACGGGCACCCGAAAAAGGGACCACATCACCCCGATCCTGGCCTCTCTCCACTGGCTCCCTGTGCGGTTCCGTATACATTTCAAGATCCTCCTCCGTCTACAAAGCCCTCAATGGGCTTGCCCCCACCTACATTAAAAGTCTTCTCACCCACCACTCCACCTCCAGGTCCCTCAGATCGGCCGACTTGGGGTTGCTGAATATCCCGCGGTCTAGGCATAACCTCAGGGGCGACTGCGCCTTTGCGGTTGCAGCTCCTAGACTGTGGAACAGCATCCCCCTTCCCATCAGAACTGCCTCCTCCATCGACTCCTTTAAGTCAAGACTAAAAACTTATCTATACTCCCAAGCCTTTCTTGACATCCTCTGAGCGAGGGCTATATGTATATATGTAGTTTGTTTGTTTATATTATTCGTATAACAAATGTAAAGCACTTTGGCCAACGAGAGTTGTTTTTTAAATGTGCTATATAAATAAATGTGACTTGACTTACAACTTACCAGCCAAATTAACCTACAAACCTACACATCTTTGGAGTGTGGGAGGAAACCCAGAGGAAGAAACCCACGTGGTCACAGGAAGAACATGCAAACTCCACAGAGACAGCACCCAAAGCTGGGTTCTAACCTGGGTCTCTGGTGTTGCGAGGCAGCGGCTCTACCTGTTGCACCACAATAATAAGCCCACTGAAGTTCACAGGGTTGAGCAGTGCCAAAATGTGAATGCCCTCTTGCAGCTCCACACTAAATATTGGTGCATGTGACATTGATCGGAGTTGACCCAAGTTCATACAGTAACCAAACCTCTGACAAACCGACAAAGACAGAACGTCCCAGCCTGTGTAAAGATAACTTTATTTTTTTTTACATAATACATCCAGAAATAGAACAAATTAAAACATATGAATATATACAGATCTGAAAGTAGCAAAAAAATCATTTTTATTCCATAGACATAATAATTAGTTAACAGAGACAAGTTACAGCTTTTCCACTGGTGTTAAGACAGTTTGGAACTTTGAGGGAGCAATTTAACCTTAAAAATTGGGAAACAAAGAGATGCTATCTGACATTTCTCCATGGAATCCAACATGAGACTGGGTGTGTAAACCAGTGCTCCAGCTAATCCTGTATGTTCCTCACTTGGCAAGTTAATAAGGGAAAAATTTAGACTCCGTTATCTGCTGGAACTGGGTGTAACGGCATGGATTTAGAGTAGACCCAGACCAGTGTAGGTATAGCACACACAAAGTATACCGGGATTCAGAGTAGCAACATCTAAAGTGGAATATTTTGGCACTCGATAGCGGCGTACATCTCCAGCATGCCAACGGCGTGCCCATCTGTGTACAAGATCCTATCTGTGGCACTTGGAAGAAAATGATGGCACTCTCTCCACCATCTGTACACCTCACCACTCCCCATCCCAATGAGGGAAGAGGTTAGTTCTGGACTGGGCACCAATTCTTGAGGAACTTCAGCAACACTGGGATCTCCCCCCCCCCCCCCCCATCCAAAACAACTCACAACTCAAATCTCTTCAGAAACCCCAAGTGGCCAAGTACCATAAAACACAGGAAGCTTGCGTCCCGTCCTGCCCTCCCCCAAAGACAAGGGCACGTCATACCCAGATTAAACACACAAGTTAGCACAGATGAATGAAGCACGACTTCAAAGCTAAAATGTTAAAAGCAATGCTCCACTATATCATTCCTGTTATGCTTTATTTTGGGTTGAATTGTTGTAGGGGTTAGATGAACAGATTTGTTCTGTGACACGTTCCTGGTTTATAAGATCCCTACCCCTCTCCCACCCCTTGCCATTAAGAATGTTGCCATTAATATTTACATCGAACATCAATCCAAAGAATCACTAAAATTATTTTGCGTACCAAAATATAGTTTTGTTGAAAAAAAAAGTTATATTTCCCCCCCCCCCCCCCCCATAGTGAATTGTACCTGGGCTTATTTCTCAATACACAAGGACCCAACTGTGCAAAGAGTTTCCCCAAAGCAGGGGCTCATTCAAGGAGAAACAAGATTGTTTTATAAAAGCACTTATTACCCAATGGACAAAAAGGGCTACGATGGGGTTACAGTGAGAGAACATGGGTCATTTTTTATCTTGGCCAGACAACAAATATCGTTGGTTTAAACTACAAACGTCCAAAGTAATACAGATTACAATTCAGTAACCTGCGGCACTGAATGGGGTGGAAATTAGACCTGGATGTGTAAATGTGTAATCATTACTACAGCTACATGCAAGAATTTTGTTCCATTAAAGTACTAAAGGATGGAAGTACTAACATAATTAATTCTGCTCTGTACATGATGTTTCCATCCCAATCTCTCTCTTCAGATAAACTGCTCCAAAGCGACTCACAGATGAAGAAGACTTGGAACTAACCAAATCCAACTTCAAGTTTAGTGAAGCCATTACAATGGTGTGGAGCCAAGAAATTGCAGATGCTGGAATCAGGAGAAAAAACACAAAGAGCTGGAGGAACTCAATGGGTCAGCCAGCATCCGTGGAGGGATTGGACAGGCAATGCTTTGGGTTGACTCCCAAGGCAAGCTTTTTGGGTAAAAGGAACATCAACAACAGCATCTTACTAGCCGATCTTATTCCCCCAACATTTGATCCGACTACAGGTTCTGTCTGTACAGAGTTTGTACGTTCTCCCTGTGAACGTGTGGGTTTTCTCTAGATGCTCTGGTTTTCTCCTACATCCCAAAGGTTTGTAGGTCAGTTGTCTTGGGTAAGAGTAAAAAAAAAAACAAGCATTGATTTTTCCTTTTGTTCCCATTTATCACACCCTCAACTTTCTGGTCCCGAGGTTTGCAATTCTCTCCAAATCCCACATCAGATGTTTTCACTGTCTTCCACACCTGCCCCCCCCCCCTTAATATTGGACACAGCCACCATACTGTGGCTGTGTCCAATGGGATTTTCAAAGGAGTCATACCAAAAAAAAAATCCAAGTTAGAGATAGCCCTCCTTCCTGAAAAACAAAATGGTGATTCAGTCTGAATGGGCCAGAGTATCTACAAATTGACGTTGCTCAACAGGAAAAACATTTAACATATACAGGACTAAAAGCCAAACATAAACGAGTTTAAATAATTTATTCCATAAATTGCTCTCCCATACTCTAGACTATATATTTAAGAGTTGTATTTATACACCAAAGCGTAGGAAGATTTAGGCCAGAGCCAAGGCTTC
>CM075982.1:49996923-50162191 GCA_038087875.1 Malacoraja senta
GCTGGTGGGCAGTGTTAGCTGTGAGGAGGATGCTAGGAGACTGCAAGGTGCTTTGGATAGGCTGGGTGAGTGGGCAAATGTTTGGCAGATGCAGTATAATGTGGATAAATGTGAGGTTATCCACTTTGGTGGCAAAAACAGGAAAGCAGACTATTATCTAAATGGTGCCCGATTAGGAAATGGGGAGATGCAGCGAGACCTGGGTGTCATGGTACACCAGTCATTGAAAGTAGGCATGCAGGTGCAGCAGGCAGTGAAGAAAGCGAATGGTATGTTAGCTTTCATAGCAAAAGGATTTGAGTATAGGAGCAGGGAGGTTCTACTGCAGTTGTACAGGGTCTTGGTGAGACCACACCTGGAGTATTGCGTACAGTTTTGGTCTCCAAATCTGAGGAAGGACATTATAGCCACAGAGGGAGTGCAGAGCAGGTTCACCAGACTGATTCCTGGGATGTCAGGACTTTCATATGAAGAAAGACTGGATAGACTTGGCTTATACTCGCTAGAATTTAGGAGATTGAGAGGGGATCTTATAGAAACGTACAAAATTCTTATGGGGTTGGACAGGCTAGATGCAGGAAGATTGTTCCCGATGTTGGGGAAGTCCAGGACAAGGGGTCACAGCTTAAGGATAAGGGGGAAATCCTTTAAGACCGAGATGAGGAAAAACTTTTTCACACAGAGAGTGGCGAATCTCTGGAACTCTCTGCCACAGAGGGTAGTTGAGGCCAGTTCATTGGCTATATTTAAGAGGGAGTTAGATGTGGCCCTTGTGGCTAAAGGGATCAGGGGGTATGGAGAGAAGGCAGGTACGGGATACTGAGTTGGATGATCAGCCATGATCATATTGAATAGCGGTGCAGGCTCGAAGGGCCCAATGGCCTACTCCTGCACCTATTTTCCATGTATCTATGTATCTATGTATTATTCCCGATGTTGGGGAAGTCCAGAACTAGGGGTCACAGTTTAAGGATAAGAGGGAAGACTTTTAGGACCGAGATGAGGAAATCATTTTTTACACAGAGAGTGGTGAATCTGTGGAATTCTCTGCCACAGAAGGTAGTTGAGGCCAGTTCATTGGCTATATTTAAGAGGGAGTTAGATGTGGCCCTTGTGGCTAAAGGGATCAGGGGTATGGAGAGAAGGCAGGGATGGGATACTGAGTTGGATGATCAGCCATGATCATATTGAATGGCGGTGCAGGCTCGAAGGGCCGAATGGCCTACTCCTGCACCTATATGTATCTATGTATCTAAAAGCACAGTCTTTTGCCCAGTAAAGGGGAATCAAGAACCAGAGGACATAGGTTTAACGTGAAGGGGAAAAAATTTAATAGGTACCTGAAAGGAAACCTTTTTACACAGGGGTTTAGGGTGTATGGAACGAGCTGCAGGAGGAGTTAGTTGAGGAGCTATCGCAATGTTTAAGAGACATTCATGCAGGTACATAGAGAAGATAGGTTTGGAGGGATGACGGCCGAGTAGTGGGCATGTGGGTCGGTGTGGGCAAGTTGGGCTGAAGGGCCTGTTTCCACGCTGTTTGACTCTATGACTCTAATCCTAGTTGTGTCATTTTCATCACGTTCTAGTCCCAGGCAGGGCGTTCAATATCTCACACATCAGTTATCAAACCCTTGAAACGTTTGGCTCCAGTTTCACCGTTACGCCCTTCCCCTCGTCACTCCCGTCAATGGAAATAGCTGATCTCTCTCCATCCTATCAAATGATCAAATCTGATTCAACACCTGTTCATCGCCCCAGCGCTAGCAAAGCCACAACTATAATTAACCCTCCTGGTTCCGAACACTCCGGTGAATCACAGCTCGGTTTGGCAACTGCTCTGCCTCTGATCCGCAAGATACTGCAGAGAGTTGTGGACGCAGCCCAGCCCATCAATTCCATCTACACTTCACGCTGCCTCGGCAAGGGCCCCCAGCATAATCAAGGATCAGTCTCACCCCCGGTCACTCCCTCTTCTCACCTCGCCCAACCGGCAAGAGGTATACAAGTGTGAAAATGCACACCACAGATTCAGGGACAGTTTCTTCCAGCTGTTGTCAGGCAACTGAACCAACTCGAGAGCGGTCCTGACCTACATTCTACCCCATTGGAGACCTTCGTATTAAATTTAATCAGACTTTACTGGACTTTATCTTGCACTAAACATTATTCCCTTTATCCTGTATCTGTACAATGTGGAGGGCTTGATTATAATTCATGTATCGTTTTTTCTCTGACTGGCGAGCACGCAACAAAAAAGCTTTTCACTGTATCTCAGTGCGTGTGACAATAGTAAACTAAACTAAACTAATGCAGCCAGAATCTTTGCCTTAGGAATGTGACAGCACAGTGGCACAGCAGTAGAGTTGCTGCCTTACAGCTCCAGAGACCCGGGTTCAATCCTGACAACGGGTGCTGCCTGTACAGTGTTTTACGTTCTCCTGTGGCCTGCGTGGGTTTTCTTCGGTTTCCTCCCACGTTCAAAAGATGTACAGGTTTGTAGGTTAATTGGCTTCAGTAAAATTTTAAATTGTCCCTAGTGTGTAGGATAATGTTAGTGTACGGGGTGATCTCTGTTCGGCTCAGACTCGGTGGGCCGAAGGGGCCTGTTTTCCACGCTGTCTCTCTAAACTAAACTAAACTAATTATATTATCCTAGCTGGGGATTTCCACGCACGCCTAGCTGGGTATTGGGAAAGGGGGGCTTTGATCTGGCGGTGTTAGTTTAGACTTGTCTGTTTTCTGGTCCTTGTAGAAAATAAGATAACAAGTTCTCTTTAGTCAGAGGGTGGTGAATCTGTGAAATTCATTGCCACAGACAGCTGGGGAAGCCAAGTCAGTGGATATTTTTAAGACGGAGAATGACAGATTCCTGATTAGTACGGGTGTCAGAGGTTATGGGGAGAAGGCAGGAGAATGGTGTTGAGGGGGAAAGATAGATCAGCCATGATTGAATGGCAAAGTAGACATGACAGGCCGAATGGCCTAATTCTGCTCCTATGACTTATGAACTTATGAACATATACCGATGAATGAATGAATGATACTTTATTGTCATATGTACCTAGGATATCTACAGTAGATAGAGTGAAAAGCTTTGTTTTGCATACAACCGAGGCAGTACACAAGTGTCACCATGTGTTGGCGTCAACAAAGTTATAAAAGTACCGAATAGTCCTATCTACTGCCTGCCGCCGCACGTGGCAGCAGCCTCACCCCCCCCCCCCCGCCCCCCCCCGACTAGTGATAATGGGGTCAAGCATTCTGTGCCCTGAACCCTCACAGCAATTGATGTTCCATTGCCTACTCTGTCACGGATCCTGAGGTTGTTATCGTTGTGTTACTGGAACCTGCTTATCATTCCCATCACTCTGATTTTTTTTAAGTCTGAGTAGCAAGTGAACAATTGTAGCTCCGCTGCATGGAGTGGATCGAGATGTCCACCTTGGCTCCACAGTATTTGGATCAGCCACAATTTTGCCCCTCCAGTTTATTTCCCCCACCTCTAATGTCAGCCTGAAGAAGGTTTCCAACCCAAAGCATCACCTATCATCTTTCTCCAGAGATGCCTCCCGACCCGCTTCATTACTCCAGCACTTTGTGTCAATCTTATGACTTGGCAGTGATAGGCAGGGGCAGAGGCCACCAGAATTTTTTAATTTGAAAATAAACTTCATTCAGAATAAAAAATGTATACAAAATTCGGGTCTGCGCGGTGGTGCAGCAGTGGAGCTGTTGCCTTACAGCGCCAGAGACCTAGTTTGATCCTGAATGTGGTTGCTGTCTGTGCGGAGTTTGTACGTTCTCCCTGTGACCACGTGGGTTTCCCCCAGGTGCTCCAGTTTCCTCCCTCACTCCAAAGATATACAGGTTTGTAGGTTAATTGGCTTCTGTACATTTTCCCTAGTGTAAAGGACAGAACTAGTGTACGGGGTGATTGTTAGTCGGCTGGGACTCGGTGGGCCGAAAGGACTGTTTCCACGTTGTATCTCTAAACTAAAAACTAAAAACAAAAACTGTACACTCCTCACCCATTCTCAGTGTCTGTACATTCTAATTTTGTCTTACTCAGTAACATTAACACTTTACACAAAACATCCTTGCCACTCATGTGGCCTTCTAGGGTGGTATCCCTTCTCTTGTTTGAGGGATGTCCCCACCGGACTCTGTCTCCCAATGTCTAGCTGTGGAAGGACCCTAGACTGTGGTCCTCTCCCACAGAGCTTTGGCGTTGGCTCCACCGAGCTTCAGCGCATCCCTCAGCACGTACCCCTGCAGTCTGGAGCGGGCCAGTCGGCAACATTCCCTGACGGACATCTCACTCTGCTGGGAGACCAAAGAGTGTCCAGCAGCACTTTTACTTCTTGCGTATGGCGTACACAGCCTAAAGTTGTAAGACAACTTGTTCTGTTTGATCTTCTGTTTGTGCAAGCCAGGTAGATTGCATTCGTCGAAACAGGGTGACCACGTGAAGGTTGCAATCTCCCACCCATCTAGCAGCACTTAATGTCTGTCTCCGAATCTATACCTGGGGTCGCCCGTAAATCAGAGAGTCCTCTGTTACGGAGCTACTCGGGATGAACTGTGACAAGCAACCTTCCATCCTTCTCCAGACCCCTCTTCACAAATCCATGCTCTGCGAAGAGGTGGGCAACCCTCTTCTCTCCAGAGCAGATGTCCCGAGGGCAGCGTGCATTAATGGTAAGATTCCGATGGTGTGGTAAGGATCTCACCCTGCACACTGGGTGGATTTTGCAGAGGCCTGTATGTCTTGGCATAAAATAAACTTTTATTTCTTTAAAAAAAATAAGGAGAGAACTGATGGTGATCATTAATGAAGTTGGCAAGGTAGTTTAGTTTAGAGATACAGCATGGGAACAGGCCCTTCAGCCCACTGAGTCTATGCTGACCATCATTCACCCGTTCACACTAGTTCTATGTCATAACACTTTCTCATCCACTCCCTAAACACTAGGAGCAATTTTACAGAGAGCCAATTAAGCTACAAACCTGCACATCTTTGGAATGTGGTAGGAAACCAGAGCACCCGGAGGAAACCCTTGCGGGCACGGGGAGAACGTACAAACTCTGTACAGACAGCACCTGTCGTCAGGATTGAACCCGGGTCTCTGGCGCTGCAAGGCAGCAACTCTACCGCTGCGCCACTTTACCACCCGGTCGGGATCCTTCTTCTGACTGATTCTTCAGTCTGGATTATATTTGGATATATAATGCATTATGCGCATATATATTGACAGGCAGAAACCAATTGATCAGAGATGCTGCTTGACCACCGAATTACTCCAGCACTTTGTGCTACCTTTGGTATAAACCTGCATGTACAGTTTCTTTGTTTCTATGGTCTTGGTATCATATTTGGCACAGACATTGAGTTAAGTTGAGTTTGAGTTTGAGTTTAGTTTATTGTCACGTGTACTGAGGTACCGTGAAAAGCTTTTGTTGCATACTAAGCACTCAGCGGAAAGACAATACATAATTACAATTGAGCCATCCACAGTGTACAGATACATGATGAAGGGAATAACGTGAATAATGTTTAGTGCAAGATAAAGTCCAGTAAAGTCCAATCACCGATAGTCCAAGGGTCTCCGTTGAGGTAGATGGTAGGTCAGGACTGCTTCTAGTAGTTGGTAGGGTGGTTCAGTTGTCTGATTGTTAACCTCTGCTGTTTACATACTATCGTGCCCAGTCCCTTTAAGAACTGGAAAACCATTTTAATATTGGTCACTGTTGGTAGGATGGTTCAGTTGCCTGATAGCAGCTGGGAAGAAACTGTCTTTGAATCTGAAGGTGTGTGTTATCATACTTCTATATCTCTTGCCTGATGGGTGAGGGGAGAAGTGGGAGTGACCGGGGTGAGACTGGTCCCTCATTACGCTGGTGGCCTTGCTGAGGCAGCGTGAGGTGTAGATGGAGTCAATGAAAGAGAGGTTGATTTGTGTGATGGTCTGGGCTGCATCCACAATTCTCTGCAATTTCTAGCAGTCTTGGATGTAGCTGTTCACAAACCATAGTGTGATGTATCCCGATAAAGTGCATTGTGGGATGAAGGGTGCTCCTGTGCTATTCTACGAGGCTCTCTGAAGTGTTTACACAGGAAAGGCCATCAATACCTGAAACAGTCCACCTCTTTATCAGTCTAATTACTATCATGTACACGGCCTCTGATTCCACTCATAAATTAGGGCGTTAGAGGCTGCTGGAGACTAAAGAGTGACTGTGATCAAGCCGGCGCTGGTCTTGCCTGTAACTCTGAGTGTTGAGACTCCTTGGAGCCTATCTTTATAATGCAATATAATGACACTGTATCCAGTGGAGGAGAGGCCAGGCAACGTGACAGCACTGAAAGGCTTCCTTTGTTCACTCCTGCTCCGCCTTCCCGCTCTGCCTGTTTACACATCAGCCGGTGAGATGTGAACTCCACACTTCCACCCTGCCCTGTTCAGCTCCTCCCTCGAAAACACAGAACTTATACAAAATCAAACTCAGTTCTCAACAGCAATTCCTTGTGTTTTTACAGGAGAAGCGATGATTTATGATGGAGGCCTGTTTTAGTTGGACATGTACCATCTCCGAAAGGTCTTGTGCTGTTGGTTATTAAAGCCTTTCAAGTGTCCAACGGTACATGAGGGTATTATCAGGCGAGCAAAAAAAAGGTCCCATTCATCCCATCTCTGCAAAACCAGCTTGAATCAAAACCAGAGCAACCCGTCGACCCGTTCACACGAGTTCTATGTTGTCCCATTTTTGCTCAAAGTATGTTGAAGGAGTGTTTGGTAAAGTTTATAAGATTCTCAGATTCATAAGTAAAGACATAGAGGGGGGCACAGTGGCACAGAAGTAGTGTTGCTGCCTTACAGTGTCAGAGACCCAGGTTTAATCCTGACTATGAGTGCTGTCTCCATGGAGTTTTTCTGTTCTCCCTGTGCCCTTTGAGGTTTTCTCTGGGAACTCCGGTTTCCTCCCACTCTCCAAATGCAGTAGAAGTTTGTAGGCTAATTGGCTTGGTAAAAATTGTAAATTGTCCCTTGTATGTAGGATAGTGTTAGTGTGAAGAGATCGTTTGTCGGCACATAAACAGTAGGCCGGAGAGCCTATTTCTCACTGTATCTATAAACTACACTAAAGTAAACACAGGCCAATTAACCTACAACCCACACGACTTTGGGATGACCAGGAAGAAACCCTTGCTGTAGATTGGCTATTTCATACTAGCCAATTATAGTGCTTGTTAGTAGTAGCTCCGCCTAGTATGTGCTTTATGGTATCGAGAGCCCGTTTACGCTGGTTAGTAGCAGTAGCAGCTCGGAGCTGTAACGTTTTCAGATCCATGCTGTAAGTGATTTAATAAACATGTGTTGTATCTTAATGTGTTTTCGAGTCGAATCATTACATGGTGTCAGAAGTGCAATTCGAACCCACGCCTCCACTCGGATTTCTAAGAATGCCCTTCGGCATCAACTCCACTAGTGAGGTTTTCCAGTGCACTATGGAACAATTGTTTGCAGAGTACCCATGCGCCATCATTGTTGATGATATTCTCGTCTACGGTCGCGTCCTGGCTGAACATTACGCCAATTTGAAGAGAGTACTTGACCGTGCCAAAGACATTCAGCTTAAACTCAATCCCCTAAAGTGCAGGTTTCGAGTTCCAGAGGTTACTTATGTCGGACATGTTTTTACCAGCGACAGTCTCAGACCAGACCCGCTGAAACCTGCAGCTATCAACGAAATGCCGGTTCCTACTGACGTAGTGAGCTTACAACGCTTCCTCGGTATGGTTAACTACCTGGGAACATTTCTTCCCAACCTCAACGACATATTGGCCCCCCTGCGGGAACTGACACACAAGGACGCAGCATGGTCCTGGTACCCGCAGCACCAAAGATCTTTCGACACTCTCAAACTGCAGCTGGCTAGCGCACCTACCCTTGTCTACTTTGCGCTGGAGTAACCGGTAACGCTCAGTTGTATCCCAGTATGGGCTAGGCGCAGCGTGCCTGCAGGCCACTGCCGACAGCGATTTCAAGCCCGTTTTGTACGCATCTCATACACTAACTGACACTGAACAGCGTTACGCACAGATCGAAAATGAACTGCTCACAGTGGTTTTCGCCTGCACTAAATTCAAGGACTTCATCTTTGGTAAGTCTGTGACTATCGAGACTGACCACCAGCCGCTGGTCACCATTTTGAACAAACCGATCCACGCTGCCCCAGCACGACTACAGCGGATGATGATGCAACTGCAGTGATTTGATTTCAACATCGTCTATAAGGAAGGTAAAGACATGTACATAGCAGACACGCTATCCAGAGCCCCACGCAAAACCAACGAACAACAACTCTCCGAACAGGACTAATTCTCAGTCATGAAGGTCTCGTTTGTGCCAACTGATTGCTTAAGCAGCTTAGCTGAACACACGGCTGCTGATGAGACTTTACAATTGCTGTCTGCAGTCATCCGGCGCGGCTGGCCCGACAAACAGCACCACACCCTGCTCGAAATATGCCCATACTTCCTGGTTCGCGATGAACTAGTACTACAGGACGGAATTATAATCAAGGGCCACAAGGCAGTGGTCCCAGCCGCCCTCCGGGCCAAATACTATAACGACATCCACAGGGGCCACCCCGGCGTGGAGGCAACCTTCCAAAGGGCGCAAAGCATGTTTTACTGGCCCGGTATGACCAAATACATACGCAAAAAAACCCCGAAACGTGCGCTGTCTGCAAAAGCCTGACGCCACATCAGCAGAAGCAGCCTTTACTGCCATAACCAGTCCCTCCTCTCCCGTGGTCCTCGTTAGCCACCGACATCTTCGAGTGGCACGGGAAACACTATCTGTTTTTTGTTGACTCTTACTCGGACTGGTTCGAAATTGACTAACTTCAAACCATTTCTTCTGAGGCAGTCATCTAGAAGTTGCTGGGTCACCTCTCCGTGCATGGCTCCCCTGCACGTATCCAGTCCAACAATGGCAGACAGTTCACCAGCCAAGCCTTCAAAAACTTTGCCAAACAATTTGGACTTTCAACACGTTACCAGCAGTCCCGAGTTCCCTCAGTCCAACGGACTCGCTGTTCGGAATGCTGGAGTAACTCAGAGGGCAAGGCAGCATTTCGGGAGACATTTCGGGTTGGGTCCCAGCTGGGGGGGGGGGGGGGAGGGGGTGAAAGGCAAGGAAAGAAAAGGAAACACCAGGAACAATCAGGTTCACCCACAAATGGCTTCAGGCAGGGCGGCGTGTGGTAGGTCCATTGTTGTTTAGGGAAAGTGTGATCTCAAGGAGGAACAATGTGGAGAACTGTGGAACTGGTAAAGTGACTAGGGTGGAGGGAAGGGGAGGGGAGTGTAAATAGAAGTTACTTAAAACTAGTAACTTCATACCTCAAAACTAGTATCATTCATACCTCAGCGTTGTGAGGTACCAAAGCAAAATATGATGTGCTGTTCCTCCAAGTTACCTCACTCTGGCAATGGACGAGGCCCAGGATAGAAAGATCAGTGTGGGAAAGGGAAGAGGAGTTAAAATGGTTAACTGGGAGATCCTGTAGGCCTCGGCAGACCGAGCATAAGTGTTCAGCAAAATTGTTGCTGAGTGTATGTTTGACCTCGTCGATGTACAGGAATGTATTCATAGAATGGGAGGGGCCCTTCGCCCACCATGACCATGCTACCCATTGTACCTATCTACACTCACAGACGGCTGTGAAGGCCACGTCTTTGGGTAATTTTAAGGCAGATTCTTCATTATTAAGGGTGTCAAGGGTTATGGAGAGAAGGCAGGAGAATGAGGTTGAGAGGAATAGCTAGATCAGAGGGTCCAGAGGAAGTTTACGAGAATGAGGAACGTTTGATTGCTCTGGGACTGTACTCACTGGAGTTTAGAAGGATGAGGCAGGGGTGGGGGGGGGGGGGGGGGACTAATTGAAACCTACTGAATAATGAAAGGCCTAGATAGAGTGGACGTGGAAAGGATGTTTCCCATAATGGGAGAGTCTAGTACCAGAGGGCACAGCCTCAGAATAAAAGGAAGTACCTTCAAATTAGAGGTGAATCTCTGGATTTCAATGCTACAGATGGCTGTGGAGGCCATTGGATATTTTTAAGTTGGAGATTGGTAGATTCTTGATTAGTTAGGGTGTCAGAGGTTATAGGGAGAAGGCAGGAGAATGGGGTTGAGAGGGAAAGATTGAGCAGCCATTATTGAGTGGTGGAGTAGACTTGATGGGCTGAATGGCCTAATTCTGCTCCTATGATTTAAGTACTAATCGCACTTAACTGCAGTTGTTCTTGTAGCCTTCTATGCCTCTACCAAGGAGTCAATGCAGGAACAATGGACATTCAATGCTCTGTAATTCTATGATGCTGGATACCTATGATCTAAGCCACACAATATGTACTGCCCAACTACTCTCTATTATTAGTCATTGAAAAAGAATGAGAATAATGTTACAGGCTCAATTCGAAGTTGATGGCCAGATTAATGCCTTCTAGAGTCAGGTGGGATTGTCAACAACGAGAGGATTGTATTGTACTCACAAGGTGTGGAATTCAAAGACTAAGCTAAGTTCATGGGCAGCCAAAATATTGTGCTTTAACCCTGTCCCGTACTTTTTGAGTTTAGTTTAGAGATACAGAGATTTAGTTTAGGAAACAGGCACTCGGCCCCATTGAGTCCACACCGGCCAGCGATCCCCGCACACGAACACTATCCTACACACTTTACCAAAGCCAATTAGCCAACAAACCTGTACATCTTTGGAGTGTGGGAGGAAACCGGAGTTCTGGGAGAAAACCCACGTAGGTCAAGGGGAGAACGTGCAAACTCCATACAGACAGCACCCATAGTCAGGATCAAACTTAGGTCAAGATTCAAGATTCAAGATTCAATTTAATTGTCACATCTACCAATTAAGGTACAGTGACATTTGAGTTACCATACAGCCATATAAAGTAAAAAGCAAAAATACACACAGCACATAAAATAAAGTTTAACATAAACATCCACCACAGTGGAATCAACATTCTTCACTGTGATGGAAGGCAATAAAGTTCAGTCATCTTCCTCCTTTGTTCACCCGTGGTGGTCGGGGCCTTGAACCCTCCGCAGTGCCGCTGCCGATGGTCCGTGTTCAAGCCCTCTCGTCGGGATGATCGAAACTCCGGCGTCGGGACAGATCGGAACACTCCGCGGCATGGAGCTCCCGAGTCGGCCGCTTCTTACTGGAGACCTCTGTACAGACAGCACCCGTAGTCAGGATCGAACCCAGGTCTCTGGCGCTGTAAGGCGGCAACTCTACCGCTGCACCATTATGCTGCCCTTGCTGACAATTTTGAAATATATCTGGGGTAAGAGAATGGGGAGAGGCAGATTGGTAAAAGGGCGTTCAAGAACAGAAAGGCCTGGGTGATTTTTAATATAAGTCCTTGAAAGCAGCCGGACATGTTGAGGGATTGGTTGGTAAAGTTTATAGGATTCTCGGATTCATAAGGAAAGGCACAGAGTTCAAAAACAAAGAGGGGGCACGATGGTGCAGAGCTAGAGTTGCTGCCTAACAGCGCCAGAGACCTGGGATCGAGATATGGAGTTTGTACGTTCTCCCCGTGACCTGCGTGGGTTTTCCTCGGGTGCTCCAGTTTCCTCCCACACTCCAAGCACAAACTGCTTTGTAGATTAATTGGCTTCGGTAAAATTGTAAATTGTCCCTAGCCTGTGTAGGATCGTGTTGGTGTGCGGGATTATCTGGTCGGCCCGGACTCGGTGGGCCGTAGGGCCAGTTTCTGCGCTGTATCTATAAACGGTCATAAAGTCATACAGCATAGAGACAGGTTCAAGATGCCTATCTAACAAGATGCCCATCTACACTGGTCCCATCTGCCCCCGTTTGGCCCATATTCCTCTACATTTTCCTATCCATGTACCTGTCCAAATATCTTTTAAATGTTGTGGTGCCTGCCTCAACTACAGCTCGTTCCTATACCCACCACCCTCTGTGAGAACCCAGACAAAATCTGATTAGGCTACAACTGCAGTGCCTATCCAATTATCACTAGAAGAAGGATATCAAAGTTTACAATTAGGTTTAGGTTAAACCCAGTTTATTTTGGTTTAGTTTAGCTTTGGTTTAGAGATACAGCATGGAAACAAGCACCGTGTCCATGCCGACCATCGATCACCCATTCCATGTTAACTTGCATTCTCATCCATTCCCTGCACACTAGGGGCAATTTTACAGAGGGCCAATTAACATACAAACCCGCATGTCTTTGGGATGTGGGAGGAAACCAGAGCACCACGGAGGAAACCCACATTATCACAGGGAGAATGTGCAAACTCCACACAGACAGCACCCAAGGTCAGGATCGAACCCGGGTCTGTGGAGCAAGCACCCATTGTGTCGAGATACAGTGAAAAGCTTTTGTTTGCATGCTATCTAATTAAATCAAATAATACATACATGAATACAATCAAGCCAAGCTCAAGTACAATAGGTAGAGGCAAAGAGACAGATTTACAGAGTGCAGAATATAGTTCTCAGCATTGTAGCTCAGCAGTTTCAGAGACAAAGTCCAATGTCGACAATGAGGTAAGGGAGTCAGAAAAACACAGAGGTTCTGAGAATGCAAGAGTTTCAGTAGTTGGGGAGTTATAGTTATGGAGTCAATCACAGTGGGGAAACAGGCCCTTCAGCCCAACATGCCCATACTGACCAACATGTCCATCTACATTAGTCCCACCTGCCTGTGTTTTGCCCATATCCCTCTAAACCTGTCCTATCCATGTATCTGTCTAACTGTTTCTTAAACATTGCAGTTGTACTGGCCTCAACTACCTCCTGAGGCAGCTCGCTCCATGCACCCACCACCCTTTGTGTGATAAAGTTACCCATCAGGGGTCCCAGGATCGCGAGAGTATTGAGAGAGCAAGAGTGTGAGAAACGGAGGTACACAAAATGCTGGAGAAACTCAGCGGGTGCAGCAGCATCTATGGAGCGAAGGAAATAGGCAACGTTTCGGGCCGAAACCCTTCTTCAGACCTGGGGAAGGTTTCGGCCCGAAACGTTGCCTATTTCCTTCGCTCCATAGATGCTGCTGCACCCGCTGAGTTTCTCCAGCATTTTTGTGTACCTTCGATTTTCCAGCATCTGCAGTTCCTTCTTTAACAGTGTGAGAAACGGTGTTGGCAACATGATCCAAGAGTGCAGAATTGATTGATTGAAAGATACGGCATGGAAACAGGCCCTTCAGCCCATCGCGTCCACGCTGACCATCGATCACCCATTGACACTTGTTTTATGTTATCCCACTTGGCCATCTACTCCTTCACACTCGGGACAATTCACAGAGGGCCAATTAACCTGCAAACCTGCACTTCTTTGGGATGTGGGAGGAAACTGGAGCATCCGGAGGAAACCCACACAGTCACAGGGAGAACGTGCAAACTCCACATAGACAGCAACCGAGATCAGGATGTGGCAATCGATGGTCGGCATGGAATTCGTGGGCTGAAGGGCCTGTCTCCATGCTGCATCCTTTAATCAATCAAAGCATAGAAGGATACAGATCCACTGAAGGCACATGAGATTAACGTTGATGGGCAAAAAGGTTGGCATGGACATGGTGGGCTGAAAGACCCATTTCTGTGCTGTACAACACCATGAGATGCGACCTAGGGCAGATCATCCATGATCAAATTGAATGGGGGGACAGGCGCGAGGGGCCGACTGGTCTTGTCCTACCTTATTCCTGCGTTCTCATGAATGCAGTTCAATTCTTGAGCTGGACTGAACCTGGGGAAGGTGAGGTGGGATGGAGCCTCCCTGGGTTTCTGCGGTGGATGTCTGGGAGGGTTTAGATCAGTTTAGGGATACAGTGTGGAAACAGGCCCTTCGGCCCATCAAATCCACGCCGACCAGTGATCCCCGTACACTAGCTCTATCCTACACACAAGGAAGAATTTACAATTCTTACTGAAGCCAATTAACCTACAAACCTGTTGCAAGTATGTTGGATACCGCACATCTTGAGGAAATGCGATTCCTCCTAATAGATAAATTTGACCAATTCATAACGAGTTGGTCTCCATTTGTCGTCTTTTTGGAAACATATGGTGCAAAACAGGTGTAAAAGCTAATCCGTGACTGCGGATGGTCAAGATTATAAATGATCTCCTTCTATTTTCTTTTCTTCTCTTCTCTTCTTTTATTCTCTTTCTTCTATTTTCTATGTCTCAACTTTCTTTTTTCATTCTTTATTTTTCTTTTTCACACACTATATATCTCACATTTTTCTATTTTTCATTACCTAACTTTTTTCTTTTTCTTCTTTATTTCAAATTTTTTTTAAAAATAAGAAGCTGTACATAAAAGGTATTATGAAAATATGATTGTATACAATTGTACTTACTTCTAATAAAATAAAAATATTTTTTAATTTTTTTTTAAAAAACCTACAAACCTGTGCGTCTTTGGAGTGTGGGTGAAAACCGGAGCACCCGGAGAAAAGCCACGCGGGTCACGGGGAGAATGTACAAACTCCATCTGCTGTCAGGATCGAACCCGGGTCTCTGCCACCATTTGACAGCAACTCTGCTGCTGCGCCACAGTGCTGCACCTCTCCCCCGAGAGCTTGGATAGTCTCCTTGGCAACAATACCTTGAAGAAATCTGAGCCCAGCTAGGTCTGAATCCTCATTCCCAAACTATTTCCTGACACATTCAGTTATTGTGTGATCAAATGGACAGAACCCACATCTAAGGCCAAGACTAACAAAGCACAATAAACTTCCACTGATATTAACCATCAGTGACAGTAGCTAAAGGCAATATTTTTCCCTATGAATATAATAATTGGACGACTGCAAAAACCCAGGAATTTTTTTCCCATGAGGAATGTCTCTCAAAAAGGCTGCTGATTTTTTAAATGAGAAAGTGAGAAATAGTTTCCAAAACACTTTCATTTAAAGTTTGAGTTGGATAGTTCGAGAAGGATGTGGAGGCTTTGGAGAAGGTGCAGGTGAAGTTTGCCGGAATAGACAATAGACAATACGTGCAGGAGTAGGCCATTCGGCCCCTCGAGCCAGCACCGCCATTCACTGTGATCATGGCTGATCATCCACAATCAGTACCCCGTTCCTAGCTTCTCCCCATATCCCCCGTCTCCGCTATCTTTAAGAGCTCTATCTAACTCTCTTGAAAGCATCCAGAGAATTGGCCTCCACTGCCTTCTGAGGCAGAGAATTCCACAGATTCACAACTCTCTGGGTGAAAACGTTTTTCCTCATCTCAGTCCTAAATGGCCTACCCCTTATTCTTAAACTGTGACCCCTGGTTCTGGACTCCCCCGACATCGGGAACATTTTTCCTGCATCTCGTCTGTCCAATCCTTTAAGAATTTTATGTTTCTATAAGATCTCCTCTCATCCTTCTAAATTCCAGTGAATACAAGCCCAGTCGACCCATTCTTTCATCATATGTCAGTCCCGCCATCCTGGGAATTAACCTGGTGAACCTACGCTGCACACCCTCAATAGCAAGAATGTCCTTCCTCAAATTTGGAAACCAAACCTGCACACAATACTCCAGGTGTGGTCTCACTAGGGCCCTGTACAATTGTAGAAGGACCTCTTTGCTCCTATACTCAACTCCTCTTGTTATGAAGGCCAACATGCCATTAGCTTTCTTCACTGCTTGCTGTACCTGCATGCTTACTTTTAGTGACTGATGAACAAGGACACCCAGATTTTGTTGTATTTCCCCTTTTCCTAACTTGACATTCAGACAATAATCTACCCTCCTGTTCTTGCCACCAAAGTGGATAACCTCACATTTATCCACATTAAACTGCATCTGCCATGCATCTGCCCACTCACCCAACCTGTCCAAGTCACCTTGCATCCTCATAGCATCCTCCTCACAGTTCACACTGCCACCCAACTTTGTGTCATCTGCAAATATGCTAATGTTACTCTTAATCCCTTCATCTAAATCATTAATATATATTGTAAATAGCTGCGATCCCAGCACCGAGTACCCCATTAGTCACTGCCTGCCATTCTGAAAGGGACCCGTTAATCCCTACTCTTTGTTTCCTGTCTGCCAACCAATTTTCTATTCATGTCAGTACCCTACCCTCAATACCATGTGCTCTCAATTTGCCCACTAATCTCCTATGTAGGACCTTATCAAAGGCTTTCTGAAAGTCCAGGTCCACTACATCCACTGGCTCGCCCTTGTTCATTTTCCTAGTTACATCCTCAAAAAATTCCAGAAGATTAGTCAAGCATGATTTCCTCTTCGTAAATCCATGCTGACTCGGACATCCTGTTACTGCTATCCAAATGTGCCGCAATTTCATCTTTTATAATTGAGTCCAGCATCTTCCCCACCACCGATGTCAGGCTAACTGATCTATAATTACCTGTTTTCTCTCTCCCTCCTTTCTTAAAAAGTGGGATAACATTAGCTACCCTTCAATCCACAGGAACTGATCCTGAATCTATAAAACATTGGGAAATGATCACCAATGCGTCCACGATTTCTAGAGCCACTTCCTTGTACCCTGGGATGCAGACCATCAGGCCCTGGGGATTTATCAGCCTTCAGTCCCATCAGTCAACCCAACACCATTTCCTGCCTAATGTGGATTTCCTTCAATTCCTTCAGAATGCAGGAAACAAAGCACTTTGGATGCTGATTAATGTATAAAAGGACACAAAGTGCTGGAGGAACTCAGCGGGTCAGGCAGCGTCTCTGGAGAACATGGAAAGGCGATGTTTCGGGCTGGGTCCCTTAGTTGGGTTCAAGAATCAAGTCTGATGAAGGGTCCAGACCCGAAACATCACCTATCCACACAATATGTTGTTTCAATGTGCTGAGCAGGCTGTTGATACCAAAGACAGGAATTGGATACGGTTTTGGTAGCATCTCTGGAGCGAAGGAATGGGTGACGTTTCGGGTCGAGACCCTTCTTCAGGGTTCAGTGTTGGCCAGACCACCAGTCTTGGGCATTGACTTAACATTCAAAGTTATCGACTTCAGGAAGCATGGTGGAACATGCGCCCCAATCAGCATCAACGGTGCCAAAGTGGAAATGGTTGAGAGCTTCAAGTACTTAGCATGAATATTGCCAATGATCTGTGGTGGACAAACCACATTGGTACAACAGATAAGAAGGCACAGCAGCACCTCTATTTCATGAGGAGACCGGGAATTTGCACATCTCCAGTGACTCATAACGTCTACAGATGCACATAGAATGCATACTGTCGGGTTGTGTCACGTCTTGGTTTGGGAAGAGCAGTGCCCAAGACTGCAAGAAATTGTAGATGTACCGCAGTCCATCACACAGACCTGACTCCCCACGTTGATGACTCTATCCACACTTCACACTGCCTTGGGAAAGCAGCCAAAATAACCAAAGACTTGTCCCGCCCCGTTCATTCCTCTTCTCCCTGACAGAAGGTACAGAAGCTTGAAATCATGTACACTTGCTCTCTCTATTGTACTTGAGTTTGACTTGATTGTTATTATGTGTGTTATTATCTGATCTGTTTGGAGAGAATTTCGACTTTCGACTTTAGAGATACAGCGAGGAAACAGGCCCTTCGGCCCACCGAGTCCGCGCCGCCCAGCGATCACCCCGTACACCCGCACTACCATTCACACGAAAGACAAATTACAATTGTACTGAAGCCATGTAACCTACAAACCTGTACGTCTTTGGAGTGTGGGTGGAAACTGGAGCACCTGGAGAAAACCCACATGGTCACAAACTGGGTACAGACAGCACCTGAGGTCAGGATCGAACCTGGGACTCGGGCACTGTAAGGCAGCAACTCCTGAGCACTGTGCCACCTTAGAGCATGCAAAACAAAGCTTTTCCCTGTACCTTAGTATATGTGACAATAATAAACCTAAACTTAAACCTAACCAGTTGTTTCAGCACAGGTGAAGTTATAGCAATAGCCTTGGGGTTATAAAGATGTTGATGGGAAGAATCTGCAGTCATTATTTAAGGTGCAGGAGCAAGGAGATGCTTGAGGCACGTTATGTAGTTGCCTCACCTGCATATCTCTGGATGAGATCAGGACAGGTTGTGTTCACTTCTTGCCACATATTTCCCCATGGTCTTGTCAAAACTGATTTAATTTGACAAATCTTCCTGAAGTAATTGCCTAATCAATGATGCTTGGTTTAGCTTCTCCAACCACACTGGGACCTGCAGCTTTAAACTACATAAAACGGTTGATTTGAGTATGAAATGTATAAAATTCAAGCAGGGTAGATGCCAGGATGATGTTTTCCTGCTTGGTGCCCAGAGTCAGGGATTGCAGGCTTAAAATAGGGGTCATTCATAGTCATAAAGTCATACAGTGTGGAAGCCGGCCCAACTTGTCCACGCCGACCAACTTGTCCCTTCTACACTAGTCCCACCTGCCTGTGTTTGGCCCACATCCTTCCAAACCTATCCTATCCATGTACCTGTCCAAATGTCTTTTAAATGTTAACATTGTACCTTCCTCAACTACCTCCTCTGGCAGCTTGTTCCATAAAGCAACCACCCTGTGTGTAAAAAAGTTGCCCCTCAGGTCCCATTAAATCTCCCCCCCCCCCCCCACCTTCCCACCTGCTCACCTTAAACCTATGCCCTCTGATTCTTGATTCCTCCTGGTTTGTGAATGCACAGTCTTTGACCCAAGGAGGGGAGATCAAGAAGAAGAAGAGGGCATAGGTTTAAGATGAGAGGGGAAAGATTTAATAGGAACCTGAAGGGGAGCTGGTTCACACAGAGGGTGCTGACTATATGGAACGAGCTGGAAGAAGGAAATAGTTGAGGCAGGTAAAATAACAACATTTAAAAGCCACTTGGACAGGTACATGGATAGAAAAGGTTTAGAGGGATATTGTCCAAATTTGGGCAAATGGGACTATGGTCGACATGGACAAATTGGGCCAAAGGGCCTGTTTCCATGCTGTGTGACTAAGACTTACAATTACCCTTTTCCTGACGCCCTTGTTTACTGTTTATAAAGTGACTGAGAAAAATGGAACAAAAGGCTTTCAAGGGTGGGGTGACACAGTGGCACAGTGGGATAGTTGCTGCCTTATAGCTCAAGAGACCCGGGTTCGATCCTGACCACGGAGTCTGCACGTTCTCCCTGTGACCGCATGGGTTTTCTCCGGGTGCCGGGGTTTCTTTCCACACTCCAAAGACTTGTAGGATATGGAGAGAAGGCAGGCACGGGATACTGAGTTGGATGATCAGCCATGATCATAATGAATGGCAGTGCAGGCTCGAAGGGCCGAATGGCCTACTCCTGCACCTATTTTCTATGTTTCTATGTTTCTATGATTGTAGGTTAATTGGCTTCTGTAAATTGTAAATTGTAAATTGTCCCTAGCATGTAGAATAGTGCTAGTGTATGGTTGATCACTGATCGGTGGGTCAAAGGGCCTGTTTCCACGCTGTATCTCTAAACTAAACTAAACTAACCTTAGATGGGGCATCCTGGTCGGTATGGATGAATTGGGCCGAAGGGCCTGTTTCCGTGCTGTGTGACTCCATGGCTCTAATAATCATCCTTTTCCCGTTGCTTTTGATGCCATCGTTTACTGTTTGTAAAACGACTGCAAAAATAGGGAACAAAAGGCAGCTTGGCAGAAGTTAGACTGAAGTTGGACGTGGGAAGTTTAGTCTGGTGAATTCCAGGAATTGTTCCAACTGAACTTGGCAACGCCAACAATCTTCATAGCGTTGTTTCAAAGGAGATTGTTATTAAACAGAGTTCCAGGCACTGTTATAAACTGTGACTTGTCCTGTGTTGGTTTTAGGGTGGAGTTCTTGGAAGAAGTCGTGAGGATGACATTGCGGTTGCAGTAACAGGCAAATCCAGGCGCCTGATCTGGAGACCTGAATTCAAATCCCACCACGTCTTCTGCAAAAATTATATTTAGATCATTTAATAAGGATGAGATTTGAAATCTACCGTTAGTTATGGGCTTCATAATGCCACTGGATTCCTTTAAAAAAAACACATCTGGTTCACTTTTTAAGGAAAGAAACCTCCCATGAATTGTGGAATTAATTTCCACAGACGAGTGTGGAGGCCAAGCCGGCGGGTATTTTTAATGCGGAGATCAATGGATACTTGATTGGTAAGGGTGTCAAGGGTTATGGGGAGAAGACAAGGGAATGGGGTTGAGAGGGAAAGATAGATCAGCCGTGATTGAATGGCGGAGTAGACTCGATGGGCCGAATGACCTACTTCAGCTCCTATGACACAAATGTATGAACATCCTTATCTAGCCTATATAGGTGTTGGTTGTTGGGAAGAAGCTGGAAGTCACAGATTTCAGACTCCTATACCTTCTTGCCAGGTTGGAATGAGAGCGTAGTCAAGTTGGTATGGGTCCTTGATGATGCTGGCTGCATTTTTGAGGCAGTGCCTCCTATCGATCCCTTGGATGACGGGGAGGTCAGTACCCGCGATGGACCGGCCAGTGTCCACCACTTTTTGTAATCTCCTTTGTCCCTGGGCGTTCAAGTTGTGGGAACAGGCGGTGATGTAACCAGTCATTAAGCTCTGGACCGTACACCTGTAGATGTTCAAGAGAGTATTCGTCAACATACCGAATCTCCTCAAACTTCGATGGAAGCTGTGTTTGTAATTCTGTCACAGAACTAAAGGTTCTACTAAAGTATTGGCTGTGCCTACTGTTGCTGACTGTTGCCTTTGTCTGATATGGGGCCCGCCCCACTAGGTACAATCGGTAAATAGATTTTTAATTTCACAACCTTAAATATTCATGACCTAGTAGTCAGACCATGTATTGAGTACTGTTCATGTACAGTCATGCCTTTCTGTGAAACAACATACGCAGGTTGAAATATAAACCCTTCCCATTGATTGCAAACTTCAATTCATCAGAACCTCTGCTGACGGATACTGTCGCTCATTGTTTCTGTTACCCGAGCAGAGCAGGTGAGATTCATAATATCTCACAGATTGATGCAAAGTGTTGGTAACTCCGTGGATCAGGCAGCATCTCTGGAGAACGTGGAAAGGCGACGTTTCGGGTCGGGACCCTGCAGTCCGATGAAGTTCTCCCCATGTTCTCCCAAATTCATGCAGAGATTTAGAGCACAGAAGGAGGGTTTGTAGGCTCACTGTGTGCAAGCTTGGCTGAAGAGCACCACAATGCTTAATCCCACACTCCCGCACTCAATCCAAGACCTTATAGGTAACAGAACACCAAGTCTCCCATGGGTACTGTTTAAATGGTCACTGGTTCAATGATACTTTATTCTCACATGTACCTGAGTACAATGAAATTCTTTTTTGCATACAGTTCAGTGGCAATCCTACTATACATTTGGCACAATCATACTAAGTATATGAGTGCAAGACAGTAGACCACACTGATTCAGCACACAGGAGACGTCACGTTTTAGACGCCAATTTGTAACATTCAAGAACAACATTTAAAAAAAATGTTAGTCTTATCTTGGCCAAAAGGCCTGTTGTCCTGGCGATGGCACTGGGTTGGAGTTACAGGGTTGGGCAGACCTGGCGATGTTGTCATTGTACTCCACCGCTGCTCTGCCACACCGTGCCGCTTGCTGCAGGCTGCGTCCCATCCATGCGCTCGGCCTCTTGGAGCAGCCCCCAATCTTATGGAGCCTCAGGCTGCCTGTGCTAACCCTAACCCACACTACACTTCCTTCCAATCAGTCCCTTAATGACCAACGTAAGTCTTTACTCTCTGATTTATAACTTGGAACCAACAGATCAATTTCCCTTTCATTCCCTTATCTTTTTTTAAATCTTCCTGCACTCGGGCGGAACAGTGGCGCAGCGGTAGAGCTGCTGCCTTACAGCGCCAGGGACCCAGGTTCATGCAGGCTTGTAGGTTAATTGGCTTCGGTAAAATAGTAAATTGTCCCTAATGTGTAGGATATAACTAGTGTATGGGGTGATCGCTGGTCAGCGTGGACTCAGTGGGCCGAAGGGCCTATTTCCACGCTATATCTCTAAAGTCTAAGGTTTAAATTCTAACTAGTGCACGAAGTGATCGCTGGTCGGCACGGACTCGGTGGGCCAAAGGGCCCTTTTCCATGCTGAGTCAAGCTAAGAATTCCTCTCCTATGACGGGGCACAGGATATTGCGCGGTGAGCGGTGAAAGTGTCAGAGAATGTCAAACCTTCCCGTCTAAAGCAGTAATGAGTCAAAGAGCTTTGTGTCAGCTGCAAATGATTCAGGATTTCCGGCTGAGAGGAAACGTCAGCTTTCCTCAGGCTTCCAGGATCTCCTTTGGAGACCAGATCTTTTCCCTACAAGGAAAGAGACAGCAGAGTTACTGTGGATATCTGTGGACATCTACTGTTTTGTTTTAACAAAATTAATTTTCTTCAGTTATTTACAATAGAATTTACAAACAAGCTCTAACAGCACAGTGGTGCAGTGGTAGAGTTGCTGACTTACAGCGCCAGGGACACGGGTTCGATCCTGACTATGGGTGCTGCCTGTAAAGAGTTTGTACATTTCCCCCTGTTACCGCATGGGTTTTCTCCTGGTGCTCTGGTCTCCCCTCACACTCTAAAGACGTACAGGTTTGTAGGTTAATTGGCTTCGGTAAAATTGTAAATTGTCCCCAGTGTATAGGATAGTGCTGGTGTACAGGGTGGTCAGCGCGGACTCAGTGGGCCGAAGGGCCTGTTTCCGCACTGTATCTCTGAAGTTTAAAGCCTAAAGTTTTGAGGGCTTGAGTTATAGGGAGAATCTGGATAGTTTATTGAATTCATTTTTTTACTTCATGGGCAGTAAGTTTTCATTTTTAATTTACACCAGTTGGAGTGTAAATTCCTTTCGAGTTCAAACCCTACAGATCTCTGCTGCCCCGTCTACAAATGGCTAAAGCCTCCGTTTTTATGGTCCTGTTATATCTCTTTGAAACGTCGGGTGATTTCCTCTTCACTTGCAATTCAAACTATTTAACTGTAAAGTTTATTTGGCAATGCAAAAGGCATTTATATATTCCACAGAGCAGCCCATCTGAATGTTATTACTGGCAAGATTTTTCCTTTTCAATGCCATAGCGTTCTCTTTAATAAATTATGTTGCAACCTTCCCTTCCGGCTTTGCCTTACTCTTCGAAGATTGCTCTAACCCTTTCCCTGGCCTCCGGTGAAGCCAAGTTTTATTTAAAAGCAACGAGTTTTCCATCTCAATTATTGCTCCTCCGTCTTCCATGCTGATGCTGAATCAGTTTGTGAGAGGCTCGTTCTGTCTGTTTGCTCGGACTCACCGGTCTAGATGTCCCCCCTTTCTTCCCCTGAGTCAGTGGGGCCTCCCAACAAAAATAGGCCTCAGGCTGCAAACTCTTAGGAGACCTGGCCCCCCAGATTGCCACGGCAACACACTGCAGTCAAAGGCCTTTGAACCGATTCTGAGCACCTCTGATAGAATTGCTCAAATTAGGTTAAAACCATGCAAAATAAAATAAATTTAAAGGTAAGTAAAGCACTAATTAAACATATTATCCAAACAGCCAGCTACATGGCTAGGAAAGGTTTAGAGGGATGTAGGCCAAACAGGGGCAAATGGCACTGGGTTAGATGGGGCTCTTGGTCAGCACGGATGACTACAAACCCACTTGTCTTTCGGATGTGGGAGGAAACCTGAACACCCAAGGAAACCCATGCATGGAGGGTTACAGGGAGAAGCTGCAAACTCCACACAGACAGCACCTAAGGTCAGATTGAACCCGGGTCTCTGGCACTGTGAGATAGCAGCTCTACCCGCTGTGTCACTGTGCCACCCCTGCAGTAAGTCTGGGTCATGTTGTGTACTCTGACCTACTGGGGCATGCTTGAGTCTATAAATGAAAGGAAATAAAAAGGGAAGAGTGAATTGGCAGGCTCTGATACAAACAGGAAGAGCAAGTTATCATGTTGAATTCAGCATTAAGTCTTGCATGCCGCCACATGCTCAGCCTAAAGATGAGATGTTGTTCTTTGAGCGTAGGTTCTTGCTGTAATAGTGCAGGTGACCACACATGAAGATGGAGGAATAGTAACTTGATTTAGAGTCATAGTCATACAGCGTGGAAACCGGCCCTTAGGCCCAACTTGCCCACGCCGACCAACTTGCCTGCGTTTGGCCCCTAACCCGCAAAACCTTTCCTACCTATGTATCTGTCAAAATGTTTTTTAAACATTGTGATAGTACTTGCCTCAAGTACTTCCTTTAACAGCTCGTTCCATATAACTACCATCCTTTGTGTAAAAGAGTTACCCTTCAGAGCAGCATGGTGGCACAGCAGTAGAGGCTGTATTTGTATTCCAACAGAAAGGGTTTGCCAGTAATATGAACATACATATCAGGAGCAGTAGAAGTCGAAATCGAGAGGGTAATAAAACTTGGAAACTTGCAACCGGTGAAATTGTTGGTGAGACCACACTTGGAGTATGGTGCTCTGGTTGCCCAGCTACAGGAAGGATGTCATTAAGTGGGAAACGATGCAGAAGAGATTCACCAGGATGTTACCTGGGCTTGCACGGTGGTGCAGAGTTCGAGTTGCTGCCTTACAACGCTAGATACCTGGGTACGAAACCGAACTCAGCTGCTGTCTGTGTGGAGTTTGTACATTCTTCCTGTGACCACGTGGGTATCCCCCAGGTGCTCTGGTTTCCTCCCACACTCAAAGACGTACAGGTATGTATGATAATTGGCTTCAGTAAAATAGTAAATTGTTCCTAGTGTGTAGGATAGTGTTAGTGTACAGGGTGATCGCTGGTAGGCGTGGACGCGGTGGGCCAAAGGGCCTGTTTCTGTGCTGTATCTCTAAAATCTAAACTTTTTCAGGCATGAGTTATAGGGTGAATTTGAATAGGTTGGAATTTTTTGTCTTTGGAGTATAGGAGGCTGAGGGGTGACTATATTGAGGTGTACAATATCATGAGGGGCACAGACTAAGTGAACGCTCACAGTCTTTTTCTCAGGGTAGAGGATTTTAAAACTAGAGGATTCTAAAACTAGTCTTTAGTTTAGTTTAGTTTAGTTTAGTTTAGTTTATTGTCACGTGTACCAAGGTGCAGTGAAAAGTTTTGTTGCATGTGAATCAGTCAGCGGAACGACTATACATGATTAAACAGTGTGGATACATGATAAAGGGAATAACGTTTAGTGCAAGATAAAGTCCAGTAAAGAAAGTCCAATGGTCTCCAATGAGGTGGATGGGAGGTCAGGACTGCTCTCTAGTTGATGATAGGATGGTTTGGTTACCTAATAACAGCTGGGAAGAAACTGTCCCTGAATCTGGAGGGGTGTGTTTTCAAACTTCTGTACCTCTTGCAGATGGGAGATGGGAGAGGAGGCATGCTGTGGGACTTCTGCACTTCCACCCAACAACTTGGTTTGACATCTCAACTGAAGCTCACCATCCTAGATGGTATCATCTTCGCTCAGACAACAGGGAACACGCGTGACTCCTTGGTCCACAGACCCCAAATCACCAGGTTTGAGTTCCAAACCACAAACCAATCATGTAACTCCACCATGATTTGTAATGGTCATGATTACACAGTAAATAATGACAGTCTGTTTGATGAGCTCAGGTTTCTGGAGTGGACCATTCCGCTGTAACTGGGGTACAGCTCAGTTGTGCAGTGGGTAGAGCAGCTGCCTCACGGTGCCAGAGACCCAGATTCGATCCTGACCTCGGCTGGAGTTTGCATGTTCTCCCTTTGACCGTGGGTTTCCTCCTCCTGGTGCTCCGGTTTCCTCCCATATCCCAAAAGACATGTGGATTTGTGTGTAGGGAGTGGATGAGGAAGTGGAATAACGAAGAACTAATTACGTCGGTCACAGGGAGAACGCACAAACTCTACACACAGACAACACCCGAGGTCAGGAACGAACCCGGGTCTCGGGCGCCATTGAGCCACCCCTTATTTAAAGCAATGGATAAAGCAGTTAGGTTATGGAGTGATTATAACTTTGGAGAAAACTGGAGTTCATTTAAAACTAGTCACAGGGAACTAGAGCATCATAAATCTGTTCAGTTGCAATATTTCATAACAGACGTTGTACAAAAATGATTTAGATTATGAGGTTGCAGCTGGTTGCAATCTTCCTAATGTATAGTAAATGTTCTGATGGATGTTTATATGTATGTATGCACTTAGCTAGGCATTAGGTTGCACACCGATTATTTCGGTCAGTGCTTGTTTGAGTTGCTTTTCGAATGTTGTCAATAAGCAGGGGACACAGAGGGTGTACAGCATGGTTCATCCTGACTATGGGTGCTGTCTGTACGGAGTTTGCCCGTTCTCCCTGTGACTGCGTGGGTTTTCTCCAGGTGCACCGGTTTCTTCTCACACTCCAAAGATGTACAGGTTTGTGGTTTAATAGGCTTTGGTAAAAATGTAAAATGTCCCTAGTATGCAGCATAGTGCTAGTATATGGGGTGATTGCTGGTCGGCATTGACTCGGTGGGCGAAGGGCCTGTTTCCGTGCTGTATCTCTGAAGTCTAAACTCTAAAGGGCAAGATAGATCGGCCATGATCGAATGGCAGAGTAGACTCAAAGGGCCAAATGGCCTAATTCTGCTCCCATGACATGAACTTATGAACGAACATAGCAATTAATTACATCAACGTGTTTAAAACAGACAACAAATGGTTTGTTTAGACCAAGATATCATCAACTCACTCCAATCCCTGTTTAATTTTTACTTTTTTTCTGTTTATATTATAGATATGGTGGGGCTGACTCGATGGGCTGAATGGCCAAATTCTGCTACTATGTCTTATGAACTTATGATCTTATGACCTGGTCAAACCTCCGTCTTCAAGGGAACTGAGCGCTCAGATCCCGGACTTCCCCTGGCTCCAGACCAGACAAAACCCGAACTGTGACACAGGCAGGTTTCCAAGCAAGGAGACAAGTACAAACTACAACACATGAGGTGATTTGATCTTTAAATAAAGCTAGGCATTCACAACAAGCAATCTTTCCACATCCAGTCGCCATAAGATGCTGTGAATCTGATAATTAGAAGGGCACACATTTATAGGCATTCTCTTACTAATTTCAGACACGGGTTGTAATCACATCCCATCTCGCTTTCCAACAGCAGCACTAGATAACTGCAAGATCAGCCCATTGTAACCTACGTCTGACTCCGTCTCTCTGTCTCTGTCTGTTCCCAGACCAGTTTGGGCAAGAAATTAACGATACCCCAACCTCACCCACCTCCCACCACCCCAAACAACCAGGGCTGTACAATTACATGGCTGTCTGCACACAATCACTGAATGTTTACAGCAGGGAAGGAGGCTGTTTGGCCCATCGAATCCATGCTATCTCCACATAAGAGTACTTATGTTTGTGAGCGTTCCATTTACCCATGACCGTGTACACCTCAGCCTCTACGCTCAACAGCAGAAAAAACGCAGCCTATATTAACTCTCCCTATAACTCAAGTCTGCAAGACTTTAGACTTTAGAGAAACAGCGTAGGTACAGGCCCTTTGGCCCACCGAGTCGGCGCCGACCAGAGATCCCCTAACACTAGCACTATCCCACATACTAGGGACAATTTATAATTTACACAAACCAATGAACCCACAAACCTGGAGAAAGCCCACGTAGTCACAGGGAGAATTTACGAACGTCGTTCAAACAGCATCTGTCAGGTTCAAAACCAGATCTCAGGCGCATTGTAGCAGCAACTCTACCACTGCGCCACTGTGCCGCCCAAGCCAGTAATCCAGCTAAATCTCACTCTGTCCCACTAATACTTTCCTTTCACATACTAATCCATAAGAAGGCAAGGAAAGAGGATCAGGAGGAGGCCACTCGGCCCCTAAAGCCTGTCCCTACCATTCAACATAACCATGGCTGATCTTCCCCATACCTCATCTCCTCTTATAGAATCATAGAGTCTTACAGCACAAAAAGCAGCCCTTTGGCCCAACTTGCCCATCCCGACAAAAGTGCCCCATCTACACTAGTCCCATCTGGTCGGACCCACGCATTTGGTCCATATCCCTATAAACCATTCCTATCCATGTAGCTGTCCAAATATAGTATCTTTGAAATGTTGATATAGTACCGGCCTCAACTACCTCCTCTGGTAGCTCGCTCCATATACCCACCACCCTCTGTGTTGTCCCTTAGTTCGTCCTATTCAATCTTTCCCCTCTCATATAGTTATACAGCATGGAAACAGACCCTTCGGCCCAATGTGCCCATACCGACCCACATGTCCCAACAACTATTAGTCCCACTTCCCTGCATTTGGCCCATATCACTCTAAAACTGTCCTATCCATGTACCTGTCTAATTGTTTGTTAAATGTTGCGATAGTCCTTTCTCTGGCAGCTTGTTCCATACACCCACCACCCTTTGTGTGAAAAAGTTCCTATAATAAATAGGTTCCTATTAAATCTTAACCCTCTCACCTTAAACTTATGCTCTCTGGTTCTTGATTCCCCTACTCTGGGTAAAAGGGTCTGTGCATTCACCCTATCTATATTCCTCACGATCTTGTACACCTCTATAAGTTCACCCCTCAGCCTCCTATGCTCCAAGGAATAAAGTCCTAGCCTGCCCAACCTCTCCCTACAGCTCAGGCCCTCGAGCCCTGGCAATATCCTCGATATCTTCTGGATTCCCCTACTCTGGGTAAAAGACTGCACTCGCCCAATCTGTTCCCTTCATGATTTTATCTAAACATGATCTCACTGTAAAGTGTTATCAGAGTTTCATTGTTCCATTACCGGTACACATGACTTTCACAGACAGCCAAGATTAATCTGGCCAGATAACAAATATGATCTCCCAATTGCTCATTTTTTGGTTGTGCGTCTGAAGGATGATTCAAGAGCAAATAGTGGATGGGAGGGTAGGAGTCACAAGGACTTCCAAAGAAAAGTGTCTTAAGATAGGTTTCCAGGAATCAAAATGAATGACCTGAGAAATTCCTGGAATTTAGATTTCAGTTCCTCCTTTTCTTGTTCTTGTTAATTTTTTTTCATCTCAAGTTTCATTCCTTCATGTTCCTTTTCTTACGTGATTGAATTAATTGATTGGAAGCTACAGCATGGAAAAAAATCAATCAATTCTTGATTGAATTGGTTCTTTGAAAGCTACAGCATAGCCCACCGAGTCCATGCTGACCATCAATCACCCGTTCACACTAGTTCTGTTTCATCCCACTTTCTCATGCACTACCTTCTTATGCACTACCTTACACACTAGAGGGTAATTTTACAGAAGCCAATTAACCTACAAACCTGCCCATTGCTGGGATGTGGGCAGAAACCAGAGCACCTGGAGGAAACCCACATCCACATGGTCACGGGGAGAACATGCAAACTCCACACAGACAGGCAGGTCAGGATCGAGCCCGGGTGTCTGGAGTTGTGAGGCAACGGCTCTACGTTGCCGCCCTGGAGTTGTGAGGCAACGGCACCACCGTGCCGCCCTCCTCTCCCATTCCATCTTTCTCTCTCCTTCTCCCATACAATTTTTCTTGCGTCACCGTCTCCCTCTCTTTCTACCTCTCACTTTAAATCACTTTGTTCTCTTTCTCTTCCAACTTTCTCACATTTCTCTCTTTTTCCCTGTCACCCTTGTCACGGTGCTGGCTCGATGGGCCGAATGGCTTACTCCTGCACCTCTTGTCTATTGGCACACTCCCTCACACTTGCACTGTTCTGCACTGCTTGATATTTCTCCACACTTCTTAATTCTTTCTCTCTTCACTTCCACCCTCTCTTATTTGTCCTTTGCTCTCTTAGTCTCTCATTTCTCCCACCCTTTTATTTCTCTCCCTTTTCACCTTCTCTCTCTATTGCTCTTTCTCTCTTTCTCTCTCCCACTCTCTTCTCTCCCTTCCCCTTTCTCTCGCTTTCTCTCCATCTTAATCCCTCTCTTCCCTTCTACTCTCCCTTAGGCTCTCTCCCTCCCCCCACCCCCACCCCCACCCCCCCCCCACCCCCACCCTCCTCTCTCCCTTTCTTCGTATTTCTCTCACTTTCTCTCCATCCCATTCCCTCCATTTCATCCATTCTACTTTCTCTTGGCCTGTTTTTCTCTCACTCAGTAACTCTCTTCATTATCTGGTGACATCAACACAGTCCTTGTTATTGTCAATTAAGTCAATATACCCACCCAAAATGACTAATGTTACTAACTGGCGACAGGGTGTAAAGTGCAATGATTACTATATTCTTTACAAAGTTTACAATGGGAACGAGGAACTCTCTAGTGCTCTGAGCATTGTTGTTTAACCAGAGTGATCTGTGATAGGAACCAGGCCCATTGCGACACAGTTCGAAAACAAGCCCTAACGACCCAACTGGTCCATGCTGACCAAGGTGCCCCATCTAAGCTCGTCCAATTTATGAGTGTTTGGCCGACATCCCTCTAAACCTTTCCTATCATGTATCTGTCTGTGTCTTGTAAACATTGTGATAGTACCTGCCTCAACTACCTCCTCTAGCAGCTCGTTCCATGTACCCACCACACTCTGCAGGAAAAAAGTTACCCCTCAGATTCCCATTAAATCTTGTTCCTCTCAGCTTAAACCTATGTCCTCTGGTTCTTGATACTCTAGGAAAAATGTGTAGGAAAGAACTGCAGATGCTGGTTTAAATCTCGACCTGAAACGTCACCCCGTCCTTCTCTCCAGAGATGCTGCCTGTCCCGCTTAGTTACTCCAGCATTTTGTATCTATCTTCTCCAGGCAAAATATTCTGCATTCACCTTTTCTATTCTTTTGTGATTTTATACACCTCTATAAGATCACCCCTCAGCTTCCTGCACTCCAAGGAATAAAGTCCCAGCCTGCCCAACCACTCTCTGTAGCTCAGGCCCTCGAGTCCTGACAACATCCTTGTGGATCTTCTCAGCTCTCTTTCTAGCATAATTACATCCTTCCTAGGGCAAAGTGACCAAAACTAAACAAAGTACCACAAGTGTGGCTTCACCAACGTGTTGCACAACTGAAACATAATGTCCCAATCTCTATACTCAGTACCCTGACTGATGAAGGCCAAGGAGCCAAAAGACTTCTTGACCACCCTATCTGCCTGTCATGACATCTTCAGGGAACAATGTAGTTTAGTTCAGTTTAGTTTTAGTAAAATAATTAAGGATTATAATGTAAAATGATTAAAATGTAAAATAAGTAAGGATTACAATTTACTTTTTTTTTTCCTTTGTAATGCTGATATTCTGGGTTAACTTATCTTATGGATTGTATAGGATAGGCAAAAATAAGCTTTGTGGCTTCAGCCTATTCCTTTTTCGGTCATTGATTATGTGAACGTTGTGTGAAATGGATACAGTGTTGGTTCATATTCACACAGAGTGTAAAGTTTTGTTCTTTTTAATGTATGACTGAAATAAACTATTCATTCATTCATTTATTCATTCAGTTTAGAGATATACCCTGGAAACAGGCCCTTTGGCTCACCAAGTCTACACTGACCATTGATCACCCGTTCACACTAGTTCCACTTTCGCATCCACTTCCTACACACTAGGGGCAATTTACAGAGGACCAATCAACCTACAAACCTGCACATCTTTGGGATGTGGGAGAAAGCCGGAGTACCTGGAGGAAACCCATGCATTCACGGGGAGAACATGCAAACTCCACATGTCCACAGCACCCGAGGTCAGGATCAAACCTGGGTCTGTGGTGCTGTGAGGCAGCAGCACTACTAACTGTGCCATTGTGCCACTTTTTTAGTTTTAGTTTTAGTTTAGTTTATTGTCATTTGTGTACGAGGTACAGGAAAAACTTTTGTTGCGTGCTATCTGGTCAGCGGAAAACAATACATGATTAGAAACGAACCGTCCACAGTGTACAGATACATGATAAGGAAATAACGTTTAATGCAAGGTGAAGTCCAATAACATTTGATCAAAGATAGTCTGAAGGTCTCCAATGAGGTAGACAGTAGCTCAGGACTGCTCTCTAGTTGTTGGTAGGATGGTTCAGTTGCCTGATATCCTGCAATCCTAGACCCCTCTGCTCTGTAACACTCCCCTGGGCCCTGCCATTCACTGTCAAGGTCCTGCCCTGGTTTGACTTCCAAAACTGCAACACCTCGCACTTATCTGCATTTGTCATTATGCTGTTGCAAAGTGTGTTACACACCAGTCCTGAATCATGATGGAAAGCTAGTTTGTAAGTATGAGTCAGGCAACATTGGGTGGAAGCCATAACCTCATTATTGTGCAAGCAAAGTGCAGCTGCCAAAGACTCTGATTAATGAGGGATGGCTTCCTTCAACAGTAGTGATGTAAGTTATTCTGAGGGACTTAATCAGACACCCAGCGCATTGTCAGAGCGAGGACACAGCCCCGTGCTTGCCAGCTGTGACATTCTTGGCCAACACCTACATAAGGCTTGCCAACTTTATCAAAAGTTAAACAATAGAGGAAAAAAGTGTGGTTGAATTTCAGTTTGGACTGTGCACGAATGAGCAAGTATGAACTCGTGGGAGGGGGGAGACATACAGTAGTGGCGGTAGAGCTGCCGAGATAGAGCTGCTGCCTCACAGTGTCAGAGACTGACTACGGGTACTGTCTGTACGTAGTTTGTACGTTCTCCCTGTGACCTAATGGGTTTTCTCTGGGTGCTCCGGTTACCTCACACGCTCCAAAAGACGTGCAGATTTGTAAATTAACTGGCTTCGGTCAAAATTGTAAATTGTCCCTAGTGTGTAGGATAGTGTTAGTGTATGGGGTGATCACTGGTCGGCTCAGACTCACTGGCCGAAGGACCCGATTCTGTGCTGTTTCTCTAAACTATATCTCTATACTGAAGTACAGTAAACGTAATTATCAAGCCACCAGGCCACCGTTACATGGATTTGTGAGGGTTAGTTTAGTTGATTATTATTGTCACGTGTACCAAGGTGCAGTGAAAAGGTTTTTGTGTTGTGTGCTGTCCAGTCAGTGACTACACATGATTCCAATCAAGCCATCCACAGTGTACTGATACCGAATTAAGGGATTCATGTTTAGTGCAAGATATAGTCCAGTAACGTCCTATCAAAGATAGTCAGAGGGTCTCCAAAGAGGTAGATGGTAAGGGGTCTTGTTTAGCACTGATTAACGTTTAGGTTTAGGTTTAGGTTGATTATTGTCACGTGTACCAAGGTACAGTGAAAAGCATTGTTTTGCATGTTATCTAAACATATCAGATTAATAGAATAGAGGGGTTCTACTACAAGGAGAGGATGGACAGACTTGGATTGTTTTCTCTGGAATGTCAGAGTTTGAAGGGAGACCTGAGAGAAATATAGAAAATTAAGAGAGGCATAGATAGGGTAGACAGTCAGAACCTTTTTGAGGTACGTAGTAGTTCAGGACTGTTCTCTAGTTGGTGATAGGATGTTTCTGTTGTCTGATAATAGCTGGTAAGAACCTGTCCTTTATTCTGGAGGTGTACGTTTTTACACTTCTGTACCTCTTGTCTGATGGGAGAGGAGAGAAGAGGGAATGACCGGGGTGAGACATGTTCTTGATGATGCTGCTGGCCTTGCCGAGGCAGCATGAAGTGTAGATGGAATCGATGGAAGGGAGGTCGGTATGTGTGCTGCTCTGGGCTACGTCCACAACTCTCTGCCATTTCTTGCGGTCTTGAATTAGCCTCTAAGAACAAAACCAGATCAGAGAAAGCAACACCAGCAATCAGCAGGTTTGTGACAACATCTAATGGCTTCTAACACACACCCTGGGACAGAAGGTAATGTCCAGTTTAGTTTAGAGATACAGCACGGAAACAGGCCCTTTGGCCCACCGGGTCCACTCCGACCATCGATCACCTGTTCACACTAGTTCTATGTAATCCCACTTTCTCATCCACTCCCTACACACTAAGGGTAATTTCGCAGAGGGCCAATTAACCTGCAAACCCTCACGTCTTTGCGATGTGGGAGGAAACCGGAACAACCTCCGACAAAAATTATTTTACAAGTAATTATACAATCCCTTCGGAAACTCCCGATTGATTCCTGCTCCACTGGTGTCAAATACATTCTCCTTCCCCACCCCTGTATGCTGATGATCAGAGGATGCTTGTGAAGTTTTCAAGATGTGTGCATTTTATGAACCTCCTTTGATTAGATGGTATTTTCCAGGGTTCCCTTGGGATATACAGGCCGCCAAAACACTTTAATTGAAAGGAGGTGAGGAGGAATTTCTTTAGCCAGAGGGCGGTGAATCTGTGAAATTCATTGCCCCAGGCGGCTGTGGAGGCCAAGGTATTTTTAAGGTGGAGATTAACAGTTTCTTGATTAGTGCGGGTGTCAGGGGTCATGGGGAGAAGGCAGGAGAGGGAGAGATAGATCAGGCATGATTGAATGGCAGCGTAGATGGGCCGAATGGCCGAATTCTGCTCCTAGAAGGTATGAACATATGAACAATTGGAGTGTGAGGCTTCTACACCTCCTCCCGGGGCACCTGTCACCATTCACATTTCTTTTTTTTTTTTTTTTTTTTTTTTTTTTTTTAATTTTTATTTATTAGAAGTACATTACATCACAGCCACATACATTAATACTCGTCATTTATATCTTCTTACAATTAATGTACTCCCTTTATTTTTTTTTACGCTAAAGAAAGAAAAGATTGAAAGAGAGAAGAAAGTGAAGGAAAAAGTGCAAGTGTAGAAAAGTGTAGAAAATGTAACAACAAACAAAAAAAAAAAAAGGACGGGGACCCTATGAAAGCGAAATTAAAGACAAAAAAAAAAAGGAGTTAAGAAATAGGCCCTAAGAAAAGAAAAGAGAGAGAGAAAAAAAGAAAAACAAATGTTTTTTTTTGAGCATCACGTAAATAGGACATACCAACTCTTCAACTATCATCCCCCCTTACCCGACCTCAATTTTTTATTTTTTTAAAGTACTTTTGCACCCTATGTTTGTAATAATTCTATAAATGCAGACCACGTCAGGTGGAAGTGATCTGGTTTACCTGCTAGGAGGAGTCTTATCTCTTCAAGGTGTAGTGTTTCAAACATATTTGAAATCCACATATTTATAGTTGGTATTGGAGCCTTCTTCCAAAATTTTAGAATTAGCTTTTTTCCAGTTATTAACCCATAATCCATTAATTTCTTTTGAAACACATTTAGTTCTGGATCATCTTCCGTTATTCCGAAGATAATCCATTCTGCTTTGGGTATCAGTCTTGTTTTAAATAACTTTGTAAAGATTTCAAAAATTTCATTCCAAAATTTTTGAATTTTTGTACAGAAGACAAATGAGTGCGCTATAGTTGCTTCTTGGGATTGACATTTATCACAAATAGATGATACGTTTGGGAAAATTTTATGAATTTTAGTTTTCGAATAATATAATCTATGTAAAATTTTAAATTGTATTAAAGTGTGTCTTACATTAATCGAGCATTTATGTACTTTTAATAAGTATTCATTCCAACTTTCCTTTGAAATTTTAATGGCTAACTCTTGTTCCCAGTCTCTTCTGATACCCTCCGTAGATGGTATTTGTACATTTAAGATAATATTGTACAAATATGATATTAAGTTTGCTGATTCCGCTTTTGTCTGCATTGCCTCGTCCAGTACATCTGCTGGGTTATTATGATGATCTTTTATATATTTTTTCAAATAGTCGCATATTTGAAAGTATTTAAAATATTGATTATTTCCGAGTTTATATTTTATTTGTAATTGTTGAAATGAAAGTAATTTTCCAGTTTCATACAAGTCACCAAGCGTTTTAATTCCTAGTCTATCCCATTGTGTATAAGCTTTATCTATAATAGAAGGACTAAACGAAGGGTTATTGACTATAGGTAATAAAAGTGATAAGTTTCTTAATTTTAAATTTTGTTTTATTTGTTTCCAAATACGGATTGTACTATGAATAATTGGGTTCTTATTATAGTTTATGTTATTCAATTTCATTGGAGAGAGGAGGATCGCTCCAATGTTTCTAGAGGAGCAATCCTCTTTCTCCATTACAATCCAGTCTACTTGCTGGGCGGAGTTATCCATCAGTTGAATCATGTTTTTAATATTTACTGACCAATAATAATACATAAAATTGGGTAGTGCTAGACCCCCCAATACTTTAGATTTATTCAGATGGGTTTTTTGTATTCTATGTGATTTATAGTCCCATATAAAATTAGTGATATCTGAGTCGAGTTTTTTAAAAAACTTCTTAGGTAAGTATATAGGAATTGATTGAAATAGGTATAAAATTTGTGGTAAAAAGATCATTTTTATTGCGTTTATTCGGCCTATTAAAGACATCGGAAGCGTTTTCCAGAATTTAATTAATGTATTCAGTTTATTAAGTAGGGGGTCAAAATTTGCCCTGAGCATACCTTGATATGCTCTGGTAATTTCGATTCCCAAATATTTAAATTTTTCTGTAGCTATTTTAAAAGGGAATTTTAAAAGATGTGTTGAATCTTTCGGTTTTATTGACATAATTTCACTTTTATTCCAATTTATTCTATATCCAGAAAAAGATCCGAAGTCTTCAATTAAATTTAATATATTTGGTATAGTGATTTGAGGTTTTGTGATATACAATAATATATCATCCGCGTATAAAGATATTTTATTATATGAGTCTTTAGTATTATATCCATGAATATCAGGGTGTATTCTAATTTTTTCTGCTAGCGGTTCAATAATGAGAGCAAACAGCTGTGGTGATAATGAGCATCCTTGTCTATTTCCCCTTGATAGTTGAAATTTCGAGGATAATATGTTATTAGTAAGTATTCTAGCTGTAGGTTTGTTATATAGTAACTTAATCCATAAAATAAAATTCTCTCCCAGTTGAAATTTTTGTAATACTTTATCCATATAATTCCATTCTACTTGATCAAATGCTTTTTCAGCATCCAGCGAAATAATTGATAATTCTTGATCTTCAGATTTGTGTGAGTGCATTATGTTGAGTAGACGTCTCATATTATTAGAAGAGTATCTCTTAGGGATAAACCCTGTCTGATCTGGGTTTATTAATTTACTAATGTATTTACTTAATCTTCTGGCTAATGTTTTCGCTAATATTTTTTGATCTGTGTTTAACAATGCTATAGCTCTATATGAGCCAGGATCTTCTAAATCCTTATTTTTCTTAGGTATTAATGTAATCGTTGATTCCGCTAATGTATCAGGTAGTATTCGTTTTTTAAAAGCGTATTGGTACATTTTTTGTAATCTTGGTATTATTTTTTCATAAAAGTTTTTATAAGGTGGAGATTAACAGTTTCTTGATTAGTGCGGGTGTCAGGGGTCATGGGGAGAAGGCAGGAGAGGGAGAGATAGATCAGGCATGATTGAATGGCAGCGTAGATGGGCCGAATGGCCGAATTCTGCTCCTAGAAGGTATGAACATATGAACAATTGGAGTGTGAGGCTTCTACACCTCCTCCCGGGGCACCTGTCACCATTCACATTTCTTCGGAAAATTTAACTCCCGGTCAGAACACTTCTTTCTGACAAAAACGTGTTCCTTTTTATTTTTCCAAATTAAATGAGTTTTGCAGAGGAACGGGATTCAGAAATGTGGTCAAAGTGGAGTATTGGTGTTTCAGAGTCTGTACGTAGCACATGAACAAATTCATTCATTCAAGGAGGGGCCACGGGCAAGTTATTTGAACTAACTGGCTTGTTAGGTCTCTTTGAGGGAACATCTAAAGTCCACTGAGCTGCATAAGACTTGGATCACTCACACAGCCAGAGCCGGTGTGAATAATTCTCTCTGCAAATGGTTTCAGTGAATCAGATGGATTAAAGAAAATGTTTGCTGTATCTCTAAACTAAACAAGACATTACCTTCTCTCCCAGGGTGTATGTTTGAAGCCATTAGATGTTTGCTGGTGTTGATTTCTCTGATCTGGTTTTGAGAGAGTCTGAAGAAGGGTTCCAATCTGAAACGTCACCCATCCTTTTTCTCGGAGTTAGCCTGGCACTTTGCAAGACAGTTTCATATTACCATTGTTGATCTTTATTCCACATTGGGGCGACCCAGTGGTGCAGCTGGTAGAGTGGCTGCCTCACTGTGCCGGAGACCCGGGATTTATCCTGACCTCCGGTGCTGTCTGTACGGAGTTTGCACGTTCTCCCTGTGATCACATCGATTTCCTCTGGGTGACTTTAGACTTTCGAGATACAGAGTGGAAAAAGGACCTTTGACCTACCGAGACTGCGCCGACCAGTGATCACCCTGGACACTAGCACTATCCTACACACTAGGGACAATTTCCAATCTTTACAGAAGACAATTAACCTCCAAACTTGCACATCTTTGGAGTGTGAGAGGAAACCAGAGCACCTGGAGAAAACCCACGCAGTCACAGGGAGAACATGCAAGCTCTGTACAGACAGCACCCTTAGTCAGGATTGAACCCAGGTCTCTGGTGCTCTACCGCTGCACCACTGTGCCGCCCGTGGGTGCTTCGGTTTCCTCCCACATCCCCAAGTCGTGTGGGTTTGTACGTTAAGTACCCCTCTGTAAATTGCCCCTAATGTGTAGGGAGTGGATAAGAGAGTTGGATAACATGGAAATGGTGCGAACGTTGTGCGTGGATCCGTGGGCCTGTTTCTGTGCTGGATCTCAAAACTAAATTTAGGTAACTGGCTGAAAAAAATCCCATTGATGCCATGGTAAGATATGAACTCATTAGTGTTGCCCTAGATCTTAACATAATTAGTTCAGTACTTTAACCACTAAACCACCATGAGATGAAATACAGCAGAATTTAGGTTTAGGTTTAGGTTTATTGTCAGGTACAGTGAAAAGTTTTGTTTGCATGCTGTTCAATTAGATCAGATGTACTATACATAAATACAATCGCCAAACTCAAGTACAATAGGTAGAGCAGAGGGGAAGATACAGAGTGCAGAATCTAGTTCTCAACATGGTAGGACATCAGTTTCTTAGATAAAGTTCAGTGTCTGCAATGGGGTAGAGGTGAATCGGAGGTGAATCCATATCTCAGCTTACGGAAGGACCATTCAGAAGCCTGATAACAGTGGGGAAGAAGCAGTTCCTGAGTCTGGCGGTGTGCGCTTTCAAGCTTCTGTGCCTTCTGCTGGGTGGGAGTGGTGAGAAGAAGAAATGACAGGGTTAGGACAAGTCTTTGATTATGTTGGCTGCTTTTCCAAGGCAGCGTGGAGTCAATGGTGGGGAGTCTGGTCCGTGTGATGGACTGGGCTTATGTCCACAACTCTCTGCAATTTCTTGCGGTCTTGGGCAGAGCGGTTCCCAAACCAATCTGTGATGCAACCTGACAGTATGCTCTCTATGGGTCAAGACATTTATAAATATCACTCCCATCTCCACGGCCTTTAGCATCAGAAGTTCCCATTTTCACACCCGTGGATGTGTTGGGATTGGCCCTCCCCTGGTCAGTCAACCAGTGATAGGGATCAGAGCGGCGTCTAAGGCAGAGAGCTCTGTCACATTACATAACAAATGCACTAGCTTGCTGTGAACATTGGGGTGGGATAAGGAGGCACTTTAATCATTGAACGTCAACGAAGCGTTTGTTGTTTATTTTTTTTTTTTTTTTTTTTTTTTTTTTTATTAGAAGTATTTTACATTACAGTTATCTGCAATAACATAACATAATTTTATACAATTCTTGTACCACTTCTGTTTTTCAACTTTAATAGAAAGAAGGATAGAAAGAGCTAGCAAAGATAGTCAGTGAGTGAATGAAAGTGGTCCAGGAACACTCTTGTGAACCTAAACCACAAGAAGTAGTTAAAGAAGAAAAGGAAAAAAGAGAAAAAAGAAAATAAGATAGGACAATATGAAAGGGATGTGTCTACTTCTTATCTTTACTCACCCCTCGCCAGGTCCTAAAACCATTTATTATCAACATTTTGTTGCACCCTATGTTTGTAATAAGTCGATATATGGCGACCAAATCTTTTGGAATTGGTCTTGTTTACCTGCTAGGAGGAATCTCATATCTTCCAAATGTAACAATTCCAACATATTAGAAGTCCACATTTTTATTGTTGGCGTAGGGGCATTTTTCCAAAATTTCAATATCAGTTTTTTTGCTGTTAATAAACCATAACTAAGAAAACTCCTTTGAAACACAGTCAGCTCCAAACTTGCTTCTGTTGTTCCAAAAATAATCAGTTCTGCATTCGGTTTCAATTTTATTTAAAATAATTTAGAGAAAATTTCAAAAATTTCATTCCAAAATGTTTGAATTTTTATACAAAAGACAAAAGAATGTGCTATAGTTGATTCTTGGACTAGGCATTTATCACAGTTAGCCGAGGTATTAGGGTAAAATTTACTTAATTTAGCTTTTGAATAATATAATCTATGTAAAATTTTAAATTGAATCAGAGTATGACTTACGTTAATCGAACATTTATGCACATATAATAGATGTCTATCCCAACTCTCTTTCGAGATTTTTATAGCTAGTTCCTGTTCCCATTCTCTTCTAATCTCGTCCGATGCTGGAATTTCTATGTTTAAAATGGAGTTATATAGGTATGATATTAAATTAGCTGATTCCGCTTTTATATTCATTATCCCATCTAATAGGTCAGGAGACATATTTTGATATTCTCGTGTATACTTTTTCAAATAATCACGTAGTTGAAAATATTTAAAATATTGATTACTATTCAAGTTGTATTTAAGTTGTAATTGATTAAATGTTAAAAAACTTCCATTATCATACATATCTCCAAACGTTTTAATTCCTACTCTTTCCCAATTTATAAAAGCTCTATCTATCATAGAAGGTTTAAACGCAGGGTTATTCATTATAGGAGAAAGTAGTGATAGATTTCTTAATTTTAACGTTAATTTTATTTGTTTCCAAATTCTAATTGTACTATAAATAATTGGATTTTTACTATATATTGTATTCTTTATATTTGTTGGTGAGAGAAGGATCGTTCCTATATTAAAAGGGGAACAGTCCTCTCTCTCCATTACTATCCAATCCACCCGTTGGGCCGAATTGTCCAACAGGTGAATCATATTTTTGACATTTGTGGCCCAATAATAATATAAAAAATTGGGAAGTGATAATCCACCAAATTCCTTAGGTTTGCACAAATGTTTTCCTTGAATTCTGTGGGATTTATAGTCCCATATAAAATTTGTAATATCGGCATCCAATTAAAAAAAAAAAAATGTTGGTAAGTATATCGGTATTGACTGGAATAAATATAAAATTTGTGGTAAAAAAATCATTTTTATAGCATTTATTCGGCCTATAAGAGACATCGGGAGGGTTTTCCAGAATTTAATCAGTGTGTTTAATTTATTGAGTAAGGGCATATAGTTTGCATTAAATAGAGATTTATATTTTCTAGTAATTTCAATTCCCAAATATTTAAATTTTTCTGAAGCGATTTTAAAAGGGAATTTTAACAGGTGTGTCGATTCTTGAGGTTTAATCGTCATAATTTCACTTTTATTCCAATTTATTCTATATCCTGAGAAGGATCCAAATTCCCGTTTGTTGTTTATTATAGACAATTTTAGGAGGCCATTCAGCCCACTGAGCCTGTGGTGGCCCCAATGAGTCATTGGTACTATCTCATCCGATATCAACACAGCATTGAAAATAGAAAATACTCACCTCAGCTAACTTGTAGGCAGGCTTCTGTGGTGCAAGTATGAAAGTACTGATGAATCTGCAGTCGCTGACTCAGTCTACCAGAGTTGGGGCTTTCCATTAGTTACATTGAATACTCTGTGAGTTACCGGCAATGGGGAGAGCTATCTGTACATCAGATGGATAACCATCTTAATACTTGGAGGAGCTGAGTGTGCTGGCTGGCACAGATCAGGAGTGGGTGGCCGGCATAGATCAATCCTGTTGAATCTGGGGGCAGAGTTACGTGGTCTGGCGACTTACTCCTGCTGCGATTTTCTTGTGACATTTTAAGTTTGGTTTAATTTAGTTTAGTTTAGAGATACAGCGTGGAAACAGGCCCTTCGGCCCACCGAGTCCACGGCAACCAGTGATCACCCCGTGCACTAGGACTATCTTACAATTAGGGACATTTTACAATCTTTACCGAAGTCAATGAACCTACAAACCTGCACGTCTTTGGAGTGTGGGAGGTAATCGGAGCACCCAATGAAAACCCACGCGGCCACGGGGAGAACGTGCAAACTCCGTGAAGACAGCACCCATAGTCTGGATTGAACCCGAGTCTCTGGCGCTGTAAGGCAGCAGCTCTACGGCGCCAACATGCTGCCCAACGTTAGGGTATTTGTGGCTTGATAAGTAGTCTTACTGAAAACAAAGAAATCTGGAAATGAGCTCAACACAAAAGAGAGGTCCTTTGCTCTCTAGCCAGAATTGGCTTCATTACCAGTAGCTTTGGAAAGATTAAATAAAAATGCAAGCTTCTTTGCTCAGCGGGTCAGGCAGCATCCTTGGAGAACATGGATAGGTAATAAAGACAAGAGGGCGGTACAGCGGTAGAGCTGCTGCCTCACAGCACCAGAGACCCGGGTTCAATCCAGACCTTGGGTGCTGTCTGCATGGATTTTGTACGTTCTCCCCATGACCTCGTGGGTTTTCTCCGGGTGCTCCGGTTTCCTCACACATTCCAAAGACGTGCAAGTTTGTGGGTTAATTGGCTTCTGAAAATTGTCCATAGGTTGTTGGATAGTGCGAGTGCACAGGGTGATCGCTGGTCGGTGCGGACTCGGTGGGCCGAAGGGCCTGTTTCCGCGCTGTATCTCTAAACTAAACTAAGTACAAAGTGCTTCTTTCTGCTGAACACGATGCCAAGATTAAACTAATCTCCACCTGCATAACATGTTTCTTTCTCTTGAGCATTGCTTGAGTATGCATTTCCTATCTCCTTTTCTCCCTCATGATGTGGGTTGAGCAGGCTAAGACTTTATTTCTTGGAGCGCAGGAGGATGAGGGGTGATCTTACAGAGGTGTACCAACACGCTGCCAAAGGTGGTGGTGGAGGCAGACACGACAGGCCTTAAGTGGCATTTGGATAGGCCCATGGATATGCAGGGAATAGAGTGATGTGGATCATGTGCAGGCAGTTGCTTTGCATCGTGTTCGGCACAAACATTGTGGGCCAAAGGGCCCGTTCCTGTGCTACACTGTTCTATCTATCTCAGATTCCTCCAGCAGTTTTTTTTTTCCAGATGCCAGCATCTGCAGTCTCTCGCGTCTCTGAGTTTTTGTTATTTGACAGGGACATGGGACACAAAGTGCTGGATTAACTCAGCGGGTCAGGCATCATCTCTGGAGAAGATGGACAGTTGACATTTTGGGTCAGGACCCTCCTTAAGACTGTCAGACCAATTCTTATTTTCTTGCCTCTTACTTTCTCCTTCAAGTGTTTGCCCAGATCCTTTATACATCCTGAAGCTCCATAGCACCGCTATTGCCCCCCTTCCCCCCATTTGTAACACGGACAGAGTACCCCTTGTCCTCACCTTCCACCCCATCAGCTATCGCATACAGCATATAATCCTGCAACTTTTTCGAACCTCCAAAGGGATCCCACTACTGGCCACATCTTCCCATCTCCACCCCTTTCTGCTTTCTGCAGAGACCGTTCCCTCCGCAACTCCGTGGTCAACTCGTCCCTCCCCACCCAAACCGCCCTCTCCCCGGATACTTTCCCCTGCAACTGCTGGAGATGCAACACCTGTCCCTTTGCCTCCCCCCTTGACTCCATCCAAGGACCCCGTCAGTCATTTCAGGTGAGGCAGATGTTCACTTGCACCTCCTCCAACCTCATCTACTTTATCCTCTGTTCCAGGTGTCCTGTACATCAGCGAGACCAAGCGCAAGCTCGCGATCGTTTTGCTGAACACCTCCGCTCAGTCCACCTTATCCTACAGTACCTGATCTCCTGGTTGCTCAGCATTTTAACTTCCCCTCACATTCCCAATCTGTCCTTTTTGTCCTGGGCCTCCTCCATTGTCAGAGTGCGGCCCAGCGCAAATTGGAGGAACAGCACCTCATATTTCGCTTGGGCAGCTTACACCCCAGCGGTATGAACATTGACTTCTCTAACTTCAATTAGCCCTTGCTTTCCCTCTATCTCCATCCCCTCCCCCTTCCCAGTTCTCCCACCAGTTTTCCTGTCTCCGCCTACATTCTATCTCTGTCCCACACACTCCCCTGACATCAGTCTGAAGAATGGTCTCGACCCAAAACGTCACCCATTCCTTCTCTCCAGGGATGCTGCCTGTCTCGCTGAGTTACTCCAGCATTTTGTGTCTACCTTCCTTTATTGTATTGTATTGTAATTAATTTATTAGCCAAGTATGTAAAGACATACAAGGAATTTGATTTGCCATACAGTCATACCAAAAAAACAACAAGACACACAACTACATAAAAGTTAACATAAACATCCACCACAATGGCTCGCCCACATTCCTCACTGTGATGGAAGGCAATAAAGTTTTATCTTCTTTCCCTCTTATTCTCCTGCAGACGGGGCAGGTGAACCATCCGCAGTCAGGGCGATCGAAGATCCCGCAGACAACAATCGAAGCTCCTGCATCGGGGCGGTCGAAGCTCTTGCGGCTTGGAGCACCCGAAGTCGGTCCCTAAACAAGGGACCACGAGCTTCACGATGTTAAGTCCGCAGGGTCCCACGGTTGGAGCTCCCGACGTTGATCCCCAGCAGGAGGCCACCAGCTCCCCCCCCCCCCCCCCCCACCACCACATAATACAAAACTAAAGATACACTAAAACATACAACAACAGACTAAAAACAACAAAAGAAGAAAAAGGATGCGACAGACTGTTGGCGAGGCTGCCATCGTACGGCGCCACCCGGTCTACATTTACGCGTTGGCTTTTGATACCACAGAATAGCTCTTTAGATAAGAATAGACAAATTTTCCACTATTCCACAAATTCGAGGGCCCACAGGTCCTACAAATGGCAATCAGATAAACCAAGAAGCAGGGTGCTGGAGTAACTCAGTGAGTCAGGCAGCATCTTTGGAGAACATGGATAGGTGACGTTACGGGTCGGGACCTTTCTTCAGACAATGAGTGGACTGGCCCCAAGTGAGTCCATTTGGAGTCAGCTGTTCGAGTCCCTGACCAAACTCCATGCCAATCTCGAAACATTTTTTCAGTCATACGTGTACCCAGAGAAACAAACCCAACCACATGGGTGAAAATAATGTGCATCCTTGGACATTTATCAACGCTGACATAGCACTGTGGTTAACCAAGAATTTCCCAATCTATTAAAAAATGTTGCAAATTCTCTCCCCTGAGGTTTGGCTGCAACGTTATAACAGGATCTTTGTGATGTCTGCACCAACCATCTGCTCTTGTTGGCAAGATATCAGAAGTGGAGTAAGAACGAGGGGAGGGGACAATCTCCACCGCCATATGTTGGGTTCATTAACCGACCATACGATGTCTTGCTCGTATAGAATGTCACAACACATTTGGCAGAAGGTCGGATTAGAGCAAGAAATGGGTTCTAGAACTCAGTCGAATGTAATGAGGACGTATTTATGTAGCATCTTTCACATCCCTCGCATCACATCCCAATGCAGTATTCATCCAGTGAGTTGTGATTTAGTTTAGAGATAGTTTAGAGATACCGTGTGGAAACAGGCCCTTCGGCCTACGAGTCTACGCCGACCAGGGATCGCCCCGGACACTAGTTCTATCCTAGTGTAGGATAGTCAGGATTGAACCCAGGTCTCTGGCGCTGTAAAGCAGCAACTCTACCGCTGTGTCACTGTGTTGCTCAAATTTGGCATCAAGTCATACAAACAAAAACTTCACTGTACTTGGAGCAGCATGGTGGCACAGCGGTAGAGTTGCTGCCTAACAGCGCCAGAGACCTGGGTTCGATCTTGACTACGGGTGCTGTCTATACGGAGTTTGTATGTTCTCCCCCTGACCACGTGGGTTTTCCCAGGTGCTCCGTTTCCTCCCACATTCAAAGGACATATAAGTTTGTAGGTTAATTGGCTTTGGTAAAATTGTAAATTGTCACCAGTGTGTTGCATAGTGCCAGTGTGTGGGGATCACTGAACGGCGTGGATTCAGTGGTCCGATGGGCCTGTTTCTGCACTAAACTAAACTCAAACTAATCCTTTAGCATGGCTGACCATTGATTCTATGTGATCCCACCTTCTCATCCACTCCCGATAGAGTACGGGCAATATTTTAAGAAAACAATGGCCAGTTAACCTACAAACCTGAGACACAAAGTGCAGGAGTCACTCAGCAGATCAGGCAGCATCTCTGGAGAACATCGATAGTATCAGGACGAGACACTTTATCTAAAAAAGGGTCTGACCCAAAACACCACCTATCCTTGCTTTCCAGAGGTGCTGCCTAATCCACTAAATTATTCCAGCACTTTGTGTCTTTTTTTCATTACCCGGCATCTGAAGTTCCTTGCGTCTTCAACCTACCAACCCCCACGTTTTTGTGACGTTGGGGGATACCGGAGCACCCGAAGGAAACCCACACGATCACAAGGAGAATATGCAAACTCCACACAGGCAGTACGTGAGGTCAGGGTCAAACTCTGGTCTCTGGTGCTGTGAGGCAGCTGCTCTACCCGCTGCACCACTGTGTCATCCCCAGTAATAAACTAATACCTGTTATATATCTGAACCAAACACTTACAGTGGAAAGGGTTGTTTACAGAGTACTGTGTTTTCATATGTGTGGTGCTGCTGCAAGTAGGAATTTCATTGTTCTGTTTCAGGACATTTGATAATAAAACACATAGTCATAGAGTCATACAGCATGGGAACAGGCCCTTTGGCCCAACTTGCCCACATTGACCAACATATCCCATCTACACTAGTCCCACCTGCCTGTGTTTGGCCCATATCCCTCTAAACCAGTCCTATCCATGTAGCTGTGTAAACGCTTTTTTAAATGTTGTGATTGTACCTGCCTGAACTGCCTCTACTGGCAGCTCGTTCCATACACCCACCAACCTTTGTGTAAAATGTTACCCTTGAGATTCCCATTAAATATTTCCCCCGTCACCTTAAACCTATGTCCTCTGGTTCTCGATTCCCCTACTCTGGATATGTGCGTGTACCCGATCTATTCCTCTCATTATCTTATACACCTCTATAAAATCACCCCTCATCCTCCTGTGCTCCAAGGAATATAGCCCTAGTCTGTTCACTCTCTCCCTATAGCTCAGTACTGGCAAAATCCTCATAAATCTTCTCTGCACCCCTTTCCAGCTTGACAACATCTTTCCTATAACATGGTGACCAAAACTGAACACAATACTCTAAATGTCTGAAGAAGGGTCTCGCCCGCGAAATGTCACCGATTCCTTTCCTCCAGAGATGCTGCCTGACCCGTTGAGTTACTCCAGCCTTTTGTGTCTGACTTTGGTTTAAACCAGCATTTACAGTTCCTCCCTTCACACACTAAATGAGGCCTCACCAATGTCGTATATAACTGCAACATGACCTCCCAACATCTATACTCACTCTTGACTCCTCGTGTTTATAAGTTCTTGGAACAGAATTAGGCCACTCGGCCCATCAAATCTATTCAACCATTCAATCAAGGCTGATCTATCTTTCCCCCTCAACCTCATTCTCCTGCCTGCTCCCCGTAACCCCTGAATCTATCAATCTCTGCCTCTTGACATTCTTTATTTTCAGCTCCCGATCTTTCCTTTCTCAGGAGCAACCAACTCCCCAGATTTGCCACCGAATATAATCATCTTCAGCGGCCAGAGACTGAAGGGCAGGAGTTTCTCCCTAAACCCCTCTGTCTCCATTCCTTTAACATGCTGCTTCAAACCTCCCACAGAGAACACCTGTCCCAGTATCACTCTGTGAAGTACAAAGGGACCTTTTACAACGTAAAAAAGGGCTATTTGTTGTTGTTTTTGTTCCTCCCCCGAGATTTGAATCCAACGGCTGAAGCAGATGCTGGAGGAGTGTTGCATGAACTAGGCGGCAGCGTGGTGTAGGTAAGGTGTGGGATGTAGTTGTCTGGTTCCCGTGCCAGTCAGATGAATTATTTCAGGCCACATGAAATTTAATGACCTCGATCCGAAGTTAATTACGGCGGCAATTGCAACATTTGCTGAGGAAACATTTTAGTTTAGTTTAGAGATACAGAGCAGAAACAGGCCCTTCGGCCCACCATGTCTGCGCTGACCAGCGACCCCTGCACACTAGCACTATCCTACACAATAGGGACAATTTACAATCTTTACCAAAGTCACAGTGGCACAGTGGCTGGTAGAGCCACTGCCTCACAGCACCAGAGACCCTGGTTCAATCCTGACCATGGGTGCAGTCTGTACGGAGTTTGTACATCCTCCCTGTGACCTGCGTGGGTTTTCTCCGACTGCTCCGGTTTGCTCTTACACTTCAAAGATGCACAGGTTTGTAGGATAATTGGCTTTGGTAAATTTGTAAATTGTCCCTAGTGTCTAGTCTAAACTAAACTAAACTGAACTTGTTGGTCGGCTTGGACTCGGTGGGCCGAAGGGCCTGTTTCCCCACTGTATCTCTAAACTAAACTAAACTAAACATATTTAATGACTTAATTTTGACAATAACACCTACACCCCAAAACAAGTTTATGCTCAAAGATGTCAACCCATCCAATCATGGTTAAATGATTGGGTTTTAATCTAGAGACCTTGATTACAGCTCCAGTCATAAATTCAATCTCACCCATAAGAGCTGAGAAATATATTCAAATAATTAAACAAATCTGGAATAAATACAGCAAATGCCAGTGACAATCACCATGGTTGGGTTGTTGCAAAAATGCTTTTGGTTTTCTTGGCCCCGTTTGGTCCTAGTCCAGTTAACTCTTAATTTCACAGGTTCCTAAATGCTGTCAGAAACACCAACTCCTCTACGGCTGTAGAAAGTTGAGGAAGTTCAGCATGTCCCCAACAACTCTCACCAAATTCTACAGATGCGCCGCAGGAAGCATTTTATCGGGATGCATCACAACAGAATTTGGCAACAGTTCCATTCAAGACTGCAAGAAATTGCAGAGAATTGTGGATGCTACCCAGACCATCACGCAAACCAACCTCCCTTCCATTGGCTTCATCTACACCACGCTGCCTCGGCAAGGCCACCAGCATAATGAAGGACCAGTCTCACCCCGGTCACTCCCTCACTTGGACAGGTACATGGGTAGGATAGATTTCGAGGCTTTTTGGTTTAGAGAAACAGGCCCCTCTGTCCACCGAGTCCACGCCGACCAGCGATCCCCGCACATTAACACTATCACCAGCGATCCCCGCACATTAACACTATCCTACACCAACTAGGGACAATATACAATTTTACCGAAGCCAATTAACCTACAAACCTGTACGTCTTAGGAGTGTGGGAGGAAACCGAAGATTTCGGTGAAAACCCACGCAGGTCATGGGGAGAACGTGCAATCTCCGTACAGACAGTACCCGTCGTGGGGATCAAACCCAGGTCTCTGGCAGCAATCCTCTCACTGCGTCACCGTGCCGTCCTTATGGGCCAAACACAGGCAGGTGGGACTAGTGTAGTTGGGGCATGTTGATTGGCGAGGGCAAGTTGGGCCAAAGGACCTCTATCCATACTGTATGACTATGACTCTATAACTCTGTCAGAGAATATAGAAGATAGACTATAGAAGACTAACAGTAACAGCAAGGCCCACAATGTCCTCGCTGAGCATGATGCCAAGTTAAACTAATCTCCTCTGCCGGCATGTAATCCACATTCCTCCATTCCCTGTATATATATGTGCCTATCCAAAAGTCCCATAAATTCCACTATTGTATCTGTCTCCAGAACCACTCCTGGCAAGCACGTTCCAGGCAATTTTTGTTTATATACATCACAAACAACAGAGGTCCCAGCACAAATCCCTGCGGAACCCCACTGATCACAGACTTCCAGCCAGAGCAACAGTTCCACCACAACCCTCTCTCTGTCTTCTATGATTATGCCTGTTCTGCATCCAAAAGCCAAGTCACTGTGAATCACGGACCTTAATCTTTTCAGGTTACTAAGAGGGACTAATATGTGGATTGTAGGGGTCATAGGCAGGTATGGATACTGTGTGTAATGTAAAGACTGGAATCAAAGGGTTTTGATTGATTGATGGAAAATTATAGCTTCGGCCCAGCGAGTCCACAGCGCCCATCAATCATCCCTTCACGCTACCTCCACATTATCCCACCTTCTCATCCACTTCCTACACCATACGATACCATACGATATAACTTTATTCAACCCCGCAGGGAAATTGGGTCTGCCATACGTCATAACACACAACAATGTACATAAAAAAATTAAAATTAAAATTAAATTAAAAGTGAAAAAGTGAAAAAGGACAAGCGACTTCTGGCTGGCTGCCATTTGCACAGCGCTTTATCCGGAACAAATGAACGAACAAACAAACAAACACAGGCTTATCCCCTGGGCAGAGGATTCCAAAACGATAGTGCCCCCCCCCCCCAGCCCATACTGGGTCCCCATTGTTCTTCATGGCGGTCCCCACCCCCCCCACGCCGGGTCCCCATTGTCTTCCCCTCCCCCCCTCACGTTCATCGACTGCTGATCGCGCTATCATCGGCCATCGCATCGACTTCTCCACAACACTGCCGAGTCACGAGGCCTCCATTGTGCCGACCCGGACCCCAGCCACGGGCTCCATTGGCCATTCCGCCTGACACGGGCTCCCCCCACCTGGGCTCTGACCCGCGACGCGAGGTTCCTCCCACCGACCCGTGACGCACCGGCCAGGCCCCGACCATCCCCGAGGCATCGGGATCGCGGACTCTCGACAAAGGCCTCCGGGCACGTTCCCAGTTCGCGTTCACAGTCCGGCAGGAAGCCAGCTACGCACTAAGGGGCAATAACCTACAAATCCACGTGTCTGGGATGTTGGGAAAAATGGAGTTCCCATCGAAAACCCACGCGGTCACAGGGAGAACGTGCGAACTCCGTACAGATAGTACCCGTAGTCTGGATCGAACCCAGATCTCTGATGCTGTAAGGTAGCAACTCTACCGCTGCGCCACTGTGCCACTGTGCCACTGTGCCATGCAAACACACTAGGGGGCAATTTACAGTGACCATTCAATCTACAAGCCCGCATGTCTTTATGACGTGTGAGGAAACCGGAGCACCCAGATGAAATAATTCGGTCACAGGGAGAACATGCAAACTCCATACACCGACTGCACCCGAGGTCAGGATTGAACCCAGGTCTCCGGCGCTGTGAGGCAGAGGCTCCAGTGGCAAACGTGTAATGCATGGGCTGTCTTTACAAGGGCACCGCTCAGCAGTCTATACCCCTTTATTTCTGCCAACAACTTCAATCCAGACTTTTCTTTTTATTTTCAGAGATTGTAAGGCCACTCCCTGCAACATTACTTTTCACCAGGAATGCTATTTACTCTTCACAAAAATCACCATGGCAACCTCTGACATAATACACGCCTGCCAAGGAAATGAATAGGGAATAAATTTAACGTTGGGAACTGATACTGTTTAAAGGGGGAGGTATACGACGTCCGGCCTTCCTTGACGCAGAGTCTTGGTTTGGTTCAGGTCTGAGTTTGAAACAAGCTCGGGGAACATTGCAAAGAAAGTAATTTGTTACGTCAGCTGCAGTCAAACTTTGATCAGTCAGCGATTCAGGGTAAAAACGTACAAGAAAACATTTAAACCATTCTACAATCTATATTAGTGACTAAAATGAGGCGAATAATTGATGGTGAAACTAAGATGACACTAAAATGGGTGGGATTTTTAGATAGCAAAAATGGTTGTCAAAAATTGATCAGTTGGGCAAGTGGCCTGAAGATTGGTTAATGCTGAATGCAGGTAGGTGTATTTGGGAAGCTGAACCTGGGCAGGACCTTCACAGTGAATGGCAGGACCCTGGGGAGTGTTGTAGAGCAGAGGGAGTACAGGTATATAATGCCATGAAAGGTCATCACAGGTCGATAGGGTGGTCAGGAAGGCTTTTGTCACATTGGCCTCCATCTGTAAGGGTAATGAGTATAGCAGTTGGGATGTTATATTACAGTTGTACAAGACATTGGTGAGGCCACATTTGGAGTATTGTTTGATGTACAGGTTTGTAGGGTAATTGGCTTCGGTAAAAATTGTAAAATTGGCCCTATTGTGTTGGATAGTGCTAGTGTATGGGGTGATCGTTGGTCGGCATGGACCCAGTGGGCCGAAGGGCCTGTTTCCGCTCTGTATCTCTAAGTCTAAAGTATCATATAGTCACACACACACAGACATCCACAAATATGTACACACACGTGTAGATCCAACCATATATCTACATGCACAGGCACGGACACGCTTAGATACATCTACACATCCCGTACATCCACCCACGCGTGCACACAAACACATGCTCGTGCACACAAGCATACACACAGAGGCACGTTCAGCAACACCTACACATCACACACATCCGCACACTTATCCAGACACTCAGACACATACATGCATCATATAGACACACACCTTGGGCACTGTGAATCATCAAGGGAGGTGCCCATGGCTGTCACAGTGAGTGAGGAGTGAGCTCTGTACAAGTGAATCATTCAGATGGATCAATCACTCATTCCTTTCCCATTATTAGCCGGTGATGAGAAACAAGGCACAAAGGAGCTGGAGTCACAGATCATAGGAAGGCTACGAACAGAAAGGCAAATTAAGTCTGTCCCGTCCCCCTTTTTCAGGAACAGCTTCTTCCCGACCAAGGATATTCGCCCCATCGCCCATCCTGTGTGCGGTCCAGACCTCCCATCTACCCCTTTGGAGACCCTCGAACTATCTTTAATCGGACTCTACTGGACTTTATCTTGCACTAAACATTATTCCCTTTATCATGTATCTGTACACTGTGGACAGCTTTATTGTAATCATGCCAGCTGATCTACATCGGTGAGACCAAGCGGAGGCTTGGCGATCGTTTCGCCGAACACCTCCGGTCGGTCCGCAATAACCAACCTGAACTCCCGGTGGCTCAGCACTTCAACTCCCCCTCCCATTCCGTATCTGACCTCTCTGTCCTGGGTCTCCTCCATGGCCACAGCAAGCAACACCGTAAATTGGAGGAAATGCACCTCATATTCCGCTTGGGCAGTCTACATCCTGTGGTTTGAAGATTGAATTCTCCCAATTCTGCTAGCCTTGCTGTCCCCTCCCCTTCATCAGCCACCTGGTTGTCTCCTCCCCTCCCCCAGCCCTCGGCTCCTCCTCTGCCTTTTTCCTTTTTCCTTTCTTCTCCCACCCCCTATCAGTCTGAAGAAGGGTTTCCGCCCGAAACGTTACCTATTTCCTTCACTCCATAGATGCTGCTGCACCCGCTGAGTTCTCCAGCATTTTTGTGTACCTTTTATTGTAATCATGTTGTCTTCCGCTGACTGGTTAGCATGCAACAAACGTTTTTCACTGTACCTTGGTACACATGACATTAAACTAAATAAATTCCCCTCCCCCGCATTTTCTCCTCATAAGAGGTGGCACAACAGTGGAGTTGCTGCCTTACAGTGCCAGAGATCAGAGTTCAATCCTGACTATGGATGCTGTCTGTATGGAGTTTGTCCGTCTCCTTGTGACCGTGTGGGTTTTTCCCAGGTGCTCCAGTTTCCTCCCGCACTCCAAAGACGTGCAGGTTTGTAGGTTAATTGGCTTGGTAAAATTGTAAATTGTCCTAGTGTGTGTAGGATAGTGTTAGTGTGCGGGGATTGCTGGTCGGTTAAAGGGCCTGTTTCTTCGCTGTATCTCTAAACTAAGTAAGATATAAAGCAGGGCTGCAGAGAAGGAACATCGTGGGAAATCTGTCTCACAGAGCTAGCACCGATACAATGGGCCAAATTCCCTCTTCAATGCCGTTTGATTTAATGAAGAGAGGCAACGGCATCCAGAACGGTTTAAATCTTGACTTGTAATCAAGACTACTACCATTTACAAACAGCATATGCAAGTAATCAAAAAGCCAGCAATGTATGGTTTTTGCATCTGATTCATTTCCTCTGTGGCATGTATCATTTCCCCACACTTCCACAATGTTGCATTTCTTTTTTAGAAAAATAAATCTTCAGGGACTTTTGTTCAGCTCTTTCCAGCAACAAATGGAGAAACCAATAAAAGTCACAGCTCAGTTCTTATACCCTCTGACATCCATCTTCTACACCTCCCCCCCCCCCCCCCCCCCCCCACCCCTCGCGCTGAGGCACTGCCTGGGTTTCAAGGCTCAGGGCTTTGTTCTAAAAGAGAAACACAGGGAACTGCAAGCGCTGGAATCTTAAGCAATGCTGAGGAACTCAGCACGTCAGGCAGCATCAGCAGAAGGAATGGACAGGAGATGTTTTGGGTCAGGATCCTACTTCATACTGATTGTAGTTGGTGGGTAGGGGGGAGAAAGCTGGGAGAGAGGTGGGGTGGGACAAATCTTGGCAATTGATCAGTGGATACAGGTGGGTGGGTTTGATTGGCAGATGGGTGGACAAAGGCTAGAGATAAAAAGACATGGGTAATAGATAGGGAGAGGGCAGCACAGTGGTGCTACCTCAGTGCCAGAGACATGGATTCAATCCCGACTATAGGTGCTGTTAGTACAGAATTTGTACGTTCTCCCTGTGACCGCGTGGGTTTTCTCCAGGTGCTCAGGTTTCTTCCCACATTTCAAAGACATGCAGGTTTGTAGGGTAATTGGTCTTGGTAAAAATTGTGAATTGCCCCTAGTGGGTAGGGGTGTGAATCGCTACTCTACAGGGTAGGGGTGCATTACTTAGAAATGGAGAATTTAGCGTTCGTACCATTGAGCTGTAAGCTACCCAAGCAGAATAGTAAGTGCCTCCAGTTTGTTGTGTGATCTCGGCAACAGCCATTTTACTCTAGCCTAACTAGAAATTCGAGCCACACAGCTCTATGCGGTGGGAAAAGGGCACTTTGGCCCAACTCATTCGTGCCGACAAAGATGCCCCATCTAAGCTAGTCCCATATCTCTCCAAATCTTTCCTATCCATGTACCTGGCCAAGTATTTTAAATGCTCTTAGAGTACCTGCCTCCTCTGGCAGCTCGTTCCACATACCCACCACGCCCTGTTTTGTATTAAATCTTGCCCTCTCACCTTAAAGTAGAATGAATGCAGGAAAGAGGTTAGTGATGCTGGCTATGTCAAACACTGGACCTTTAAACGGAACTCTCCCCGATAATTCACTAATAACACTTTTAAAATCAGGTGTTTAAAAAATATATATATTTTTAAGATACAGCATGGAAACAGGCCCTTTGGCCCACCGAGTTCAAACAGACCATCGATCACCCATTCATACTAGTTCAATGTTGTCTCACTTCCATTCCCGACACACTGGAGGCACATTTACAGAGGTCATTAGACTACGAACCCACACATCTTTGATATGTGGTAGGAAACCTGAACACTTTAGACCTTACTTTTACAGTGCAGAAACAGGCCCATCATGTCCATGCCTTCCAGCGATCACCCTGTACACCAACACTCTCCTACACACTAGGGACAATGTTATAAAGTGTTGGATGGCCCAGAACTTCCTCCAACTAAACGAGAGCAAGTCTGAGGTCATCCTTCTCGGGCCCTCGGACTCAATCAAAATGATAGCAGGCAACCTTGGAAGCCTTACCCCACTACTCAAACCTCACGTCAAAAACCTTGGCGTGATATTTGACTCGGCATTGAAATTTGACAAACAAGTCAATGCCGTGGTAAAAGCTAGCTTCTTTCAGCTTCGGAAGATAGCTAAAATAAAACAATTCCTTCACTTTGATGACCTTGAAAAGATCATCCACACATTTATCTCCTCCCGCCTAGATTACTGCAACTCCCTTTACACTGGCATCAGCCAATCTTCCCTGTCCCGCCTGCAACTGGTCCAAAACGCCGCAGCAAGACTCCTGACGGGCACCCGAAAAAGGGACCACATCACCCCGATCCTGGCCTCTCTCCACTGGCTCCCTGTGCGGTTCTGTATACATTTCAAGATCCTCCTCCGTCTACAAAGCCCTCAATGGGCTTGCCCCCACCTACATTAAAAGTCTTCTCACCCACCACTCCACCTCCAGGTCCCTCAGATCGGCCGACTTGGGGTTGCTGAATATCCCGCGGTCTAGGCATAACCTCAGGGGCGACTGCGCCTTTGCGGTTGCAGCTCCTAGACTGTGGAACAGCATCCCCTTCCCATCAGAACTGCCTCCTCCATCGACTCCTTTAAGTCAAGACTAAAAACTTATCTATACTCCCAAGCCTTTCTTGACATCCTCTGAGCGAGGGCTATATGTATATATGTAGTTTGTTTGTTTATATTATTCGTATAACAAATGTAAAGCACTTTGGCCAACGAGAGTTGTTTTTTAAATGTGCTATATAAATAAATGTGACTTGACTTACAACTTACCAGCCAAATTAACCTACAAACCTACACATCTTTGGAGTGTGGGAGGAAACCCAGAGGAAGAAACCCACGTGGTCACAGGAAGAACATGCAAACTCCACAGAGACAGCACCCAAAGCTGGGTTCTAACCTGGGTCTCTGGTGTTGCGAGGCAGCGGCTCTACCTGTTGCACCACAATAATAAGCCCACTGAAGTTCACAGGGTTGAGCAGTGCCAAAATGTGAATGCCCTCTTGCAGCTCCACACTAAATATTGGTGCATGTGACATTGATCGGAGTTGACCCAAGTTCATACAGTAACCAAACCTCTGACAAACCGACAAAGACAGAACGTCCCAGCCTGTGTAAAGATAACTTTATTTTTTTTTACATAATACATCCAGAAATAGAACAAATTAAAACATATGAATATATACAGATCTGAAAGTAGCAAAAAAATCATTTTTATTCCATAGACATAATAATTAGTTAACAGAGACAAGTTACAGCTTTTCCACTGGTGTTAAGACAGTTTGGAACTTTGAGGGAGCAATTTAACCTTAAAAATTGGGAAACAAAGAGATGCTATCTGACATTTCTCCATGGAATCCAACATGAGACTGGGTGTGTAAACCAGTGCTCCAGCTAATCCTGTATGTTCCTCACTTGGCAAGTTAATAAGGAAAAATTTAGACTCCGTTATCTGCTGGAACTGGGTGTAACGGCATGGATTTAGAGTAGACCCAGACCAGTGTAGGTATAGCACACACAAAGTATACCGGGATTCAGAGTAGCAACATCTAAAGTGGAATATTTTGGCACTCGATAGCGGCGTACATCTCCAGCATGCCAACGGCGTGCCCATCTGTGTACAAGATCCTATCTGTGGCACTTGGAAGAAAATGATGGCACTCTCTCCACCATCTGTACACCTCACCACTCCCCATCCCAATGAGGGAAGAGGTTAGTTCTGGACTGGGCACCAATTCTTGAGGAACTTCAGCAACACTGGGATCTCCCCCCCCCCCCCCCCCCCCCCAATCCAAAACAACTCACAACTCAAATCTCTTCAGAAACCCCAAGTGGCCAAGTACCATAAAACACAGGAAGCTTGCGTCCCGTCCTGCCCTCCCCCAAAGACAAGGGCACGTCATACCCAGATTAAACACACAAGTTAGCACAGATGAATGAAGCACGACTTCAAAGCTAAAATGTTAAAAGCAATGCTCCACTATATCATTCCTGTTATGCTTTATTTTGGGTTGAATTGTTGTAGGGGTTAGATGAACAGATTTGTTCTGTGACACGTTCCTGGTTTATAAGATCCCTACCCCTCTCCCACCCCTTGCCATTAAGAATGTTGCCATTAATATTTACATCGAACATCAATCCAAAGAATCACTAAAATTATTTTGCGTACCAAAATATAGTTTTGTTGAAAAAAAAAGTTATATTTCCCCCCCCCCCCCATAGTGAATTGTACCTGGGCTTATTTCTCAATACACAAGGACCCAACTGTGCAAAGAGTTTCCCCAAAGCAGGGGCTCATTCAAGGAGAAACAAGATTGTTTTATAAAAGCACTTATTACCCAATGGACAAAAAGGGCTACGATGGGGTTACAGTGAGAGAACATGGGTCATTTTTTATCTTGGCCAGACAACAAATATCGTTGGTTTAAACTACAAACGTCCAAAGTAATACAGATTACAATTCAGTAACCTGCGGCACTGAATGGGGTGGAAATTAGACCTGGATGTGTAAATGTGTAATCATTACTACAGCTACATGCAAGAATTTTGTTCCATTAAAGTACTAAAGGATGGAAGTACTAACATAATTAATTCTGCTCTGTACATGATGTTTCCATCCCAATCTCTCTCTTCAGATAAACTGCTCCAAAGCGACTCACAGATGAAGAAGACTTGGAACTAACCAAATCCAACTTCAAGTTTAGTGAAGCCATTACAATGGTGTGGAGCCAAGAAATTGCAGATGCTGGAATCAGGAGAAAAACCACAAAGAGCTGGAGGAACTCAATGGGTCAGCCAGCATCCGTGGAGGGATTGGACAGGCAATGCTTTGGGTTGACTCCCAAGGCAAGCTTTTTGGGTAAAAGGAACATCAACAACAGCATCTTACTAGCCGATCTTATTCCCCCAACATTTGATCCGACTACAGGTTCTGTCTGTACAGAGTTTGTACGTTCTCCCTGTGAACGTGTGGGTTTTCTCTAGATGCTCTGGTTTTCTCCTACATCCCAAAGGTTTGTAGGTCAGTTGTCTTGGGTAAGAGTAAAAAAAAAAACAAGCATTGATTTTTCCTTTTGTTCCCATTTATCACACCCTCAACTTTCTGGTCCCGAGGTTTGCAATTCTCTCCAAATCCCACATCAGATGTTTTCACTGTCTTCCACACCTGCCCCCCCCCCCTTAATATTGGACACAGCCACCATACTGTGGCTGTGTCCAATGGGATTTTCAAAGGAGTCATACCAAAAAAAAAATCCAAGTTAGAGATAGCCCTCCTTCCTGAAAAACAAAATGGTGATTCAGTCTGAATGGGCCAGAGTATCTACAAATTGACGTTGCTCAACAGGAAAAACATTTAACATATACAGGACTAAAAGCCAAACATAAACGAGTTTAAATAATTTATTCCATAAATTGCTCTCCCATACTCTAGACTATATATTTAAGAGTTGTATTTATACACCAAAGCGTAGGAAGATTTAGGCCAGAGCCAAGGCTTCTCAGATGGCAAATAGCCAGAAGTACTTTTTAAAACTTTTTTTCATTTCTGCAAACATTTTCTTTCTATTCCAATTGTCATAGAATGTTAGCCTCAAGAATAAACCCAGCCAAATTAAATAAAAGCATCAATGTCAAAGGCCTTCACGTTACTAGAGTTTACACAAAGAGAGAGATCTTGATTACTTGAGAAAGAGATTAGTGTACAAAATATCCCGAAAAGGATTTAAATTAAAATTACCTCAAGTACCCGGGGAATGGGATTGCAGACTGATAGGTGGTTGACGTGTACATGTTTCTTAATATCAAAGTCTCCTGGCACCAAGAAACTTGGTCAAATTCACTGCTAAATGAAGATTGGTCTGTTCAACTATGACATGTTGGCAGTTTATCCTTCCTACCTTCAGAAAGTAAAAGGGGCAATTTTTTTCCACCAGAAAGTTGGGTTACTTTTTTTTTTTTTTTAAAGAACAAATGTCTCTTTCTCTATTATAAAATAACTTCTATGACCGACCTACATTTTCTTGTGAAGCACCAATGTAAAGAAAATGGACACTACCAATAATCATATTGTGTATAAAATGAAATAGCAAATAGATAATATCCATAAAATTTAAGGCATTCATTCAAAACAGTGTTTAAAAATAGTCACACTGAAATAAAGAGGGTATTAACATATTAATTTAAAAAGCAGGAAATTTGTTAAAAAAACATCCTAGAGATTTTGCCAGTGAATGCAGTTGTATAGTAATAAAATGCTACAAAATTTGATCTATGGTTAAGCACATGACTACAGCAAATTTAATAAAACCAAATTTTGCTTTTTTTCGGGGAGAACTTGAGAAAAAAAAATACAGATGCGAACAATTTCCTGTGCTGGGAAACATCAACTCAAAGCAGTTTGACATTTAAAAAAACTTTCCAAAGGAAATGCAATTGTGGTTCATTAAAGAGGGGTGTTGTAGGTGCAGGTTAGTGTTCGAGACAGAAGGTTTCTGAGAAAGCTAGGCTATTCCACAGAGCTGCCTGGCAGTGCCAGACAATAGGGGAAACCAATTATGGTTTTGGGGCAAAGTGAAAACAAACAAAAAAATGGAAATGTTAGGACAGTGAAGTCTCATCACCTTCTCCTCCTCCCTCACCACAACACTTGGCAGAAATACTCAACGTGCAAGTACCGGACAATGCTAGGTTGTAGCTTCCAGCGTCGTCTTTACAAAATTGTTTTTTTTAATATATCTGGGTATAGACAATTTCCCCAGTTGAGAGTGGATTTCATGTGTAGAATACAAAAGATTAGCAGAAGCTTTAAACTAGCTGCAAGTAGTTGCTCCACTTCTCCCAGTTTGGTGAAGGCAGGTGGTCAGAGAGATTATAAAGTCTGTTGTTCAGAAGTGCCTGCCGAGGTTTTCATTTTTATGCGTAGAACTCAGTGGTGGGCGCCTTCTTGTAGATGGGCTTCTTGCTCAAGTCGTAGCTGCCTTCGTCCTTCTTCCTCATGCGGTAGACCAGCAGCAAGATGAGCAGGATGGCGAACAGGAGGCCAATGGTCCCACCAGCGATCATGGCTGAGGAAGAGAGTTAAGTCAATTAGTTCATAAGGCCAGAAGTAATGCCAGCACAATTAGGCCATTTGACCTATCGAGTCCACTACACCCATCAAGTCTACTCCGCCATTGAATTATGGCCAATCCACCTATCCCTCTCAACCCCATTCTCGCCATAACCTATGTCAGCCTTACTAATCAAGAATCTGTCATCTCTACTTTAAAAATACCCGAGGTTTCTTTTTGTCTCCCCATTTAGCGATACAGCGTGGAAACAGGCCCTTCGGCCCATGCTGACCAAAAATCACCCATACACTAGTTCTATGTCTAATACCTAGGAACAAGTTACAGAAGCCAATTAACCTACAAAGCTGCTATTCTTTGGAATGTGGGAGGAAACCAGATCACACGGAGAAAACCCACGTGGGAGAATGTACAAACCCTGCACAGACAGCACCCGTAGTCAGGATGGAACCCAGGACTCCGGCTTCGTAAGGCAGCAACTCTACCATTGCATCACTATGAGGCCGCTACACTCAACCTCATTCTCCCTGCTTCCCATAACCCGACACCTTACTAATAAAGTATCCATCAATGTCCACCTTAAAAATACCCATTGACTTGGCCTCCACAGCTGCCTGTGGCAATGGATTCCAGATTCATCACCCTTTGAAATTCTTCCTCGTTTCCTTTCTAAAGGTTAGTCCATTTATTCCAAGGCTTTGACCTCTGGGTACATGTGTGATAACCAAGTCAAGATCATTTTATTGTCATATAATCCCAAAACTGAAAAATTAAAGTCATACTTGCAGCAGCACAACAGGACTGTAATTGTTACTCAGTAAATAACAAAAAAAATCACCAACTTAAAAAACCCACCATATAATGCCAGAAGCAAGGCTGAGATCCCTAGTGCAACCAAAGATTCCCTTCACTCCTCCCAACTCCATTCCAATTACTTTTGTGACCCTTGAAAGTCCCGGAAAGGACATTTATCGTGTTTCACACCCCCCCCCCCCCCTCCGTCTCCAATGCCCTAGAGCAAACATTGCATTTGTCCAGGCTCTCCCTGTAGCTAATGCAGTCCAATAGTCTAGTACAGCCTGGTCCTGTGCTATGCTGCTGTAGGTTCTAGCATTTCTCCTGTACCTGCTAGCATTTCCGTGCTTGCAAACACGCTGGAGTTGTTGTTGGTGCTGGCCAAAGCAATCCGGTTGTTGCCATCATCATGTGACGGGGCATTTTTGTTCACGAGTACCTCGTTGCTCAGCACGGGGCTCTCTTCATCCACGGCCACATCAGAGTCATTGATGTGATTGTCCAGTTCATCCTCATCCTAAGGGAAGAACACTTGCATTAGAAATCAGAGCTTGTTTCCCTCTTCCACACAGGCTCAGTGAACATTCTGTTAATCGGGGATGTGCCTAGGTATGCCAATACTCTACTGGACAATTGTAATCATCTATTGTCTTTCCGTCGACTGGTTAGCATGCACTTAAACGCTTCCCACTGTACCTCAGTACAAACTCAACCACTTCACTGTACCCCAGTCTAGACTAAAACCACTTCATTGTACCTTGGTGCACGTGACAATAATAAGCCTAAACCGGTACACAGGAAAATAATTTCACTCTGCATTTGCACACGTGACAATAAAAACACCATTGACCAATTATTTCATTTTTAAAAACTGCTGTCGAATTGTGGACATGGAACTACTGGGTTGTCTTTAAAAAAAAAATCAAGTTTACCATTTTAAAATGGAAATGTACCTTCTTTATCCACTACCTATGGCACACACTATAGATTCTTAACCCAGTCCTCAACTCCAGGGGTAATTTTAAAGATGGCCAACATGTTAGCTATATCCACATTAAATGTTCTCTCCATTATGTACTGCACAGCCATCAGCGATGGAAGAGCTGAATGGCCTCATCTGTGCAATTCTTTGGTTTGTCCCAGTGCTTTGTGGCAGTACGCAGCAGTATGGGACTTTAAAGTGTTGAAAGTCATCATTTAATTATCAGGCCAAGAGAAATGTTTAACAATTGTTCATACCAGCCCCTTTGTGTACAAAAACAATGGTTTGGACAATGCAAAGGATAACAAAGGATTGAAGGTCCCCAAAGTGTTGTAAACCCTACCCGCTGACCAGTCAATAAACAGCCCAATATTTCAATACCGAGTCCCTATACCACTCTATTGTTGAATGAAGAATGGAACTTATCTTACCTCATCATCAATTGGATCTTCCTCTTCATCTGAAAGAAAAAAGAAAATCTAGTTAGCACACTGAAAATTAACCACCACCATTCACAACATTTAGACAAGCTTCCCTCCCCCGTCCCACGAGGGGCAATAAGACCAGAAGGAGACCAAGGAATTAAGTGGGAATGATCCTCAGGGTAGGCTACCGATCCACAAGACAACAACCATAGACAAATGGGTCAATGAGCAGAGATCCCACCACTGTGTTCCTATCAGCCCTTTACACAGCAAACTCAGATAGACTCCAATGCTTCAACAGGTTAACCATCAACTTTCCGGCACCCTTGGTTCCAGAGCCTTGCCGCATTATCCGTTCAACGGAAGTCATGACCTCGGTTGCGCTGAGATAACAGCTGGGCAAAGTCGGCTTGGGGTCAGCTATGGGAACTAATCTGCTCGTCGACGGCCAGGGGAAATATAACCTGCCAATCGGCTGCAGACGTCCTGAGGAGGTCAAGATTGGGCACCTCACCCGGCCTAGATACCACATTTTCAGAGGAACTTCAAGGGCGGGGTGGGGGGGCGGGAGGAGAAAAATGTGGAGTTTACACATTTTCCCTGAGACCTCATGTCTTTCCCTCCGGGTGCTCCAGTTCCCTCCCACACTCCAAAGACGTGCGAGTTTGTAGGTTAATTGGCCCTCTATAAATTGCCCCTAGTATGTAGGGAGGCGTGAGGGATAACATGGAACTATTGTGAATGGGCGATTGATGGTTGGCGTGGACTCTGTGGACAAGGGCCCTTCTCCATGTTTATCTTTAGTTTATTTTAGAGATAGTGTGGAAACAGGCCCTTCGGCCAACCAAGTCCACGCCTACCAACGATCACCCCATACACTAACACTACACACTAGGGACAATTTACAGTTTTTACCAAAGCCAATTAACTTACAAACCTGCATGCCTTTGGAGTGTGGCAGGAAACCGGAGCACCAAGTGAAAACCCACGCAGGTCACAGGTGCTGACCCAAATCTTTCAATCAATCTAGCTCAAAATGCAGGTGATAATGATCATTTGAGCACATTGGTGGCATTTCCCCCAAGCAACCAGGCTGACGTTTCCACCACCATGTCGCAGAAAAGAAATGTGTTGATAACAGGCAAAGCAGAGCAGAGAAATCCCCCTCAGTTACAGGTTGTACTGTGATTCAGGGAAATGCAGCTTCTGAAGTCATGAGCTACGAGTTCCTCAAAGCCACATCCTCTTTTGTCAGCAGATCAGCAACAGTACTCGACAGTCCCACAGGGGAGCAGGGTGGGGAGGGGGCAGGCTGAACCAAAGGCCAGCCAAGCTCACAGAATTCCTGCAGGGCAGGCACAGAGCATTAAAAATATACCCAAGATCGACACAAAATGCTGGAATAACTCAGTGGGCCAGGCAGCATCTCTGGAGAGAAGGAGGCAGTGATGTTTTGGGTCAGAACATAAATTAAAGTGGAAAAGGGGCCAGAACAGTGAGAGAGGGCGTTGCAGAACTCCTGTCAGAGAGAGGAGTAGGCACATCGACTGAAGGGTTCCAACTCAAAAAAAAAAATCACCTACTCCCTTTATCCAATGATGCTGCGTGACCCACTGACTTACTCCAGCATTGCGTGTCTATCTTTGAGCAATGAAAATATCCTAAATGCATCACGATCTGGATTCCTCTCAAAGTGAATGGATTGTCTATCAAGGGATTGGAACAAGACTGTTGGACCTATGCTGACCACATAATTATCATCTGCAAATCTAGATAAGATAAGAATGCAGGAAAGGAATATTCAAATACTACATTAGAATGAATTATGAAAGAACAATGTTTTTTTAAAATATAGTCAAATTAAACCTTGCAAACAAGAAGGCCTTTTGGAACTAATGATGGAATGGGAGAGGGAGGGAACTTTCCAAGTGACACATCGGGAGCTTGGCTACTCCGAGCAGCCAACATAGTCAAAGTCTTATCCCACACCAGTCATTCCTTCTCCTGCTCCCATCCGACAGAAGGTACAGAAGCTTGAAAGCACCAACCACCAGACTCAGGAACAGCTTCTCTCCCCCGCCCCCGCCCGTCTCTAGAACTGGTGCGCTACAATGCTGAGAACCAGACTCCACAGTCTATCATCCCCTTTGTGCCATCTATTATACTTGAGTTTGGCTTGAATGCATCTATGTATGTTGTATCTCAAAGTTGGCAAGTTGAACAATTGGTATAGATGGGGGCGCCTTGTACCATTGGAAGACTCGATCTATTCCTCCCCTAATTTCGTACATTTCTCCCCCTGAAATTCCCAGAAAGAAAAATATTCAACCCATTCCACTACATCACCACACAAAATAAATCCATTTCACTTTTTTAAATTTTTTTTATATAAAGGCAAGATATTTACCACTGTCAACGTAATCTCCAGAACCATATCCAGAACCATATTCATTCACGTGGCCAGGGTACGGACTGGACTCCGCATAACCAGAACCTTCCAGCTCATTGAGATGACTCGTGTCAACATCCTTTAGCTGTTTCAGGGTTTAAATAAAAGACATTGGTCAGTATAGTTACAACACTAGCAATACTTAAATATCAGAGCTTTTGATTGAATTAATTGATACACAGCATGGAAAAACAGGTCATTCAGTGGCCTAACTCAATACACATTGTACACAAACTGGGATTGCGTTTGCGCATGGTAATCTTTTTTTCAAAACTGAAGGCAGAAAATGACACTACCCAAAGTCAGGATCCTACCTGGGGGTCTTTGGCAGTGTGGGGCAGCAGCTCTACCAGCTGCATCACCCACCATCCTCACTGCCCTGTCCCCCAAAATCTCCCCCCTCCTCAAATGAGTTATCATCAGTTGATTAACCAAAGATTTTAGTTTCAGCGACTGGGGTGACACAGTGGTGCAGCAGTAGTTGCTGCCTCACAGCACCAGAGACCCAGGTTCGATCCTGACTACGGGTGCTGTCTGTATGGAGTTTGTACGTTCTCCCCGTGTGTTCCCTCCGGGTGCTCCGATTTCCTCCCACACTTCAAAGACGTACAGGTTGGGAGGTTTATTGGCTTCTGTAAATTGTCCCTAGTCTGTATGAAAGTGCTAGCGTACAGGGCGATTGCTGGTAAGCGCGGAGTCAGTCGGCCAAAGGGCCCATCACCACGCTGTATCACTAAACTGAACCAAGACCCCACCCTGCTCTCTCTCTCTCTCAAGAAGGTCAGGCGAGCACCAGCTCCAAATCACATGCTGGTGGAGAAAACAAGTGTGACATTCTTACTGTTTTAGTGAAAGCATTCCATAGAGGACATAAACAGGAAGAGAGCTATAAATATATAGCCTACTTATTAATGCAAATGGATGACAGAGAACTTCTCTTCAAATAACGCAACAACAAAATCAAATTTTGAGGTTTTATTTCCACCAATTTAATTAAATCCAGAGCAACCAAACCAGAAAACATAACTTAATTATTCAAATCAATCCAGCTATCACAATCCACGAGGCTGGTATCAAATTCAACACAAAGAGTACACCCATTACCAGTAACAGGGAATCAGAGCTATGTTCCCCACTGTAGCTGGAGACTGGAGTACTTCAGCGGGTCAGGACATGGATAGGTGACATTTCAGGATGGGACCCTTCTTCAGACCCGAATCATCACCCATGTTCGCCAGGGTTGCTGTTTGTCTAGCCGAGTTACTCCAGCACTGTGTCCTTCTGTGTACTAAAAAGGTGAGCGAGAGGGACAGGACAAAGTCTGGCAAGTGATAGGTGGACAAAGGTGATCTGAAATGTGAAGGGCCCCGACCAGAAACATCACCCAGCATCCAGAGATGTTGCCCGACCCACTGAGTTCCTCCAGACCTTGTGCTTCATCTACACCTGACCCATGGTGCATCAAGATATAATGCTCATGGCGTTGTAGACGAAGTGAGATGGAATTAATAATCTTGGAGCTTCAACCTTCTCTCAGCTGAACAGAACATTCAGTCTCATAAACCAGACAGAGTACAGACTCCATCTACACTTCATGCGGCCTCGGCAAGGCCACCAGCATAAATAATCAAGGACCAGTCTCGCCCTCCTCTCCCATTAGGCGAGAGGTACAGAAATGTGAAAATGCTCCACATTCAGGGATAGTTTCTTCCCATCTTTTGTCAGGCAACTGGCCAGGCAGAATCTCTGGAGAACATGAATAGGTGATGTTTTGGGATGGGACCCTGAAGACTGATTGTTATGGGGATAGAAAGCAGGAAGCAAGGAGGAACAATACAAAGCCTGGCAGATAATAGAATCAGTCATAGAGTTATACAATTGGAAACAGGCCTTTGGCCTAACTTGCTCCGTTGACCAACAAGGCCCATCTACACTAATCCCACCTGTCCGTGTTTGGGTCATATCCCTCTAAACCTATCCTATCCATCTATCTGTGTCCGTGTGATAGTACTTGCCTCAAATCCCTCCATCAGCAGCTCGTGCCGTATACCCACCACCCTTTGTGTAAAAAAAGCTGCCACTCAGATTCCTTTCAAATCTTCCCCCTTCCCCTCACACCTTAAACCCATGCCCTCTGGTTCTCGATTCCCTTACTCTGGGTAAATGACTGCATTCACCCCATCTAATCCTCTCATGATTTTATACACCTCGACAAGATCGCCCCTCACCCTCCCTAGCTCCAAGGAATGAAATCCTTTATTGATACTGGAGAGGGAAATCAATGTTTCAAGGTGCCAGGAGTGGGAGGTTGGGCAGGGGTTCTAGATTGGAGTAAAGAGGGTTCTTGAGAATGCTAGGACACAAGATCCACACCACACTAACTGCGCCCTACACAAGCAATGGTTAATTGAGCTGCGGTGGGGCTGGAGAGAGAACGATTTAAAATAGGATGCCGTGTAGAGTTACAGCCCTTCAGCCACATAGCTAACATTCCAGCAGCAAGCAACGGCAAATAGCTCAACGAAACCAAGTTGGCAGCCATCCCATTTCCACGCTCCATTTGTACACACATAACCAGCGACCTTCCTACAGCTCAGTTACAGCCCATCCACAGCAGGCTTGGAAATTAATCCTCAGCCAATTAAAAAAAAACAAGCCCGACCCTCAAGTCCTTTTTTTAAAAGTATTTTAAAAACTTGTGGTAGTGGGGCAATACAGATAGTTACTTTTTATTTTAACGTTACACAACACCAATACTAAAATAGTTACTTTTTCCACAAAATGTGGTGGTGTATGGAACGAGCTGCCAGAGGGAGGTAGTTGAGGCAGGTACATGGAAAGGACAGGTTCAGAGGGATATGGGCCAAGCAGGAATGTGGGACTAGTATAGAGGGGACAGGTTGTGGGCAAGTTAGGCCGAAGGGCCCGTTTCCACGCTGTAAGACTGACTCGAGAGATATTAAACATTGCAACAGCACCATATGTCCTCCTCCTAACATCTTTCACCACTCTCAACTACGCCCAGCCACACCACTAGCTTGCACTTGGGAAGTTTGAGATTCCCCAGCCAGTTTGCAGAGATAAGGTTACCAGTGATCATGACTCCAATTAATTTATTTTGTACTGCTCAAAACCAAGGATTAAGGAGGCACCATCTCTAGTATCAGTAGACTACAATTATTCCTACCAACAGCATGCGGCAATAATTCCTGGCAGTCGCAGCCTAGGCTGGCAGACAAGGTAAGCACAGTGGCGCAGAGGTAGATTTGCTGCCAGAGACCCAGGTTCGATCCCGCCCAAGGGTGCTGTCTGTACGGAATTTGTACGTTCTCCCTGTGACCGCGTAGGTTTCCTCCGGGTGCTCTGGTTTCCTTCCAACATTCCAAAGACGTACGGGTTTGTAGGTTAATTGGCTTCTGTGAATTGCTCCTAGTGTGTAGGATCAATGGTTGGCGCAGACTTGTTGGGGCGAAGGGCCCGTTTCCACGGTGTCTCTCTAAACTGTAAATTTCTTCTCAGCTGTCGCATGTAAGAATAGGGCTCTGGTGTTATGGAGCTTGAAGTCTTGGAAAACTTCTTTCATCAGGCAAGAGGTACAGAAGTGCAAAAACACACCGTCAATTTGGGAGTTTCTTCCCAGCTGTTACCAGGCAACTGAACCATCCTATCAACAATGAGAGGGACACCAACCATCTAACTCATTGGAAATTCTCAGATCAATTTTAATTGGACTTTACACAAAACAATATTCCCTTTATCCTGTATCTCTACACCAAGGATGGCTCAATTGTAATCATGTATAGTCTTCCTGCTGACTGGAAAAAACTTTTCACTGTACATGTGACAAGCTAAATAGAGAAAGATGGCAACACTGACAGAGAAGACTTTATCATTGTATTGAATATCAAACAGGGTAAGTAGACAACTCTTCATTTTGGCTACATTTCTAATTGAATTGTGGGCTTGTTTAGAAGAGCCAAAGGGCTCCTGCCATACAGTACATTGTGGCCAGTCTATGTAATTCAGCAGGGCAACATTGAAATTAAAAACGAATAGGGCTGGAGTAACTCAGCAGGTCAGGCAGCATATCTGGAGAACGTGGATAGGTGCTGTTTCAGGTTGGGACCATTCTTCCAGCACTTGCCGTTTTCTATTGATTCCAGCATCTGCAGTTTCTCATGTCAGCATTAAAATTCAAGTTGTTTCCAATCCCCCTCTCCAATTACGCCATAGAGTGGCGGTAACTTTACAATGTTACCGCCACTCTATTTGTTTCAAACAATCCCATCACAAGGTTAGTCATGAAGAATTTGTTCCGAGACATCCCTGAATCACTTTGTTGCAACAACTTCTTAGTCATGGAAATTTTTACCGTAACAGGACGTACAAATTTGCCTCTTGCCAAATCCTCTTAGCTTTTGCCAAATCTTAAAGGGGTTTCACAGATAATTCAGAGAGCAGGTTTTACAGACAGTGGAGGTGGTTGGGGGGGGGGGGGGGATCACTGATTTCCCTGGCCCTGGAACTTGGAGGTCAGTCATATCTCAACCATTTACCTCATCAGATCCAAGATAAAATCAAGACCCTTCTTCACATGGGGCCTACTGCAGATACAAGCCCTTCAGCCCAGAGTCCTCGCTGATCAGTGATCACCCCAAATACCAGGACTATCCTCCACACTAGGGACAATTTACAATTCTACCAAAGCCAACTAACCTACAAACCAGGAGTGCACGACTAAACTGGAGAAAACCCTCATGCTCACAGGAAGAACTTTAAAAATCCAGACAGTCAGCACCTATAGTCAGGATCGAACCTGGGTCTCTGGCACTGTAACACGGAAATTCTACTTCTTGACCCTCAATCTCTGTAAGGTGCTTTGATCTTTGCATGTATCCCACAGCGTGTACCATTATCAGCGGTGCCCTCAGATGCCTACACGTCACCCTCTCCTCACCAAGTTCTAGGTTACCCGAGCATCTGACAATATCCTTGCATGAAGCCTTGGCAGAGGCCCTCTACATACAGCAATGGCTGGAGCAAGATTATGTTGGCAGTACTCTATGAGAGATCGGGCGGGCTAGGATTTTATTCCTTGGAGCGCAGGAGGTTGATGGGGGTATCAAATTATGAAGGAAAGACAAGATGCTGGAGTAACAGGGGGGTCATGCAGCAACCCTGGAGAACATGTCACATTGGTAGGTGACATTTGTGTCAGGGCCCTTCTTCAGACTGATTAATGCAGTATTTTACCCCGAGCAGGGTAACCAAGAGCTATAGGATGCTTAAGATGAGAGAAAGATTTAATAGGATCCAGAGGGGCAACTTCCCCTCCCCCCACACACAGATGTGTATATAGAACGAGTTGTCTGAGCAGATAGCCGAGCCAGGTACAATGATAACATTTTAAAAGACACTTGGACAGGAACATGGAAAGAGCGATAACCAAATGGGAGCAGCATAGATGGGGCATCTTAGTCGGCATGGGTGAGTTGGGCCGAAGAGCCAGTTTCTGTGCCGTGTGACTCTACGACTTAGAGAGCGAGGGGCCCTGATAAACCCAGGACAAGCAGGATAAGCAAGTCAGAAACACATCTTCACACTACAGCTGTGTAAACACAGACCTCACACATACCACCAGGCAAGCAAGTTGGAGAAAAAAAGTGGGAGAAATTAAAAAACAAAAAACACCTTCACTAAGTCCGGGCTGGCTTGGCCGCAACATGTTGGAGCTCGATTAGTAGCGTGCACGTGTACAGTAACAGCAGGGTGACTTCCAAACATGTAACCAAATAAACAAAGCAACTCAAACAGTGGAGTAGGAAGAGCGAGCGTTGATTGGAGTCATCCAGAGCAGCAGGTTGGTGATTTTGACCCCCGCTCCATGGATGCAAGTAGTAAAATTAAGGTGTAGGGGAAAAAAAGGAAAAAAAATTGCAGATGCCATGGGATGAAGGGTCCCACCCAAAAAGTCACCCACTCCTTTTCTCCAGAGATGCGGCCTGACCCACCGAGTTACTCCAGCACTTTGCTTCTATCTTCACTAAAATGAAGACGGTGGATGCGAACCCACCACCCTTCACTTGCACTGCAGCAGAGCCCAGGCAAAGAGCTGCACAAGGGCTGGCACAAAAAAGCTGGAGTAACTTAGCATGTCAGGCACCTGCTGTGGAGAACATGGGTAGATGACCAAGAGTTAAAGCTTTGCGCAGACGTGACTCACTTGGACACCCAGATCAGCCAAAGTTATTGCAGTACCCTGGCAAAAAAGACAGAATGGACATCCTTCCACTACACTGCATCATAGAGGAGATTGACCAGATCACCAGCACAACTCAATCCAACAGGGAGGACCCCTGAACTATCCCCATACCGACTCTGCAGTAACTCGTGCAAGACGAAGGCTTACAAGAGTTGGCGTCACTGTGGCTCAGCAGCAGAGTTGGTGCCTTACAGCACCGGAGACCTGGGTATGATCCTGACCAAGGGTGCTGTCTGCACGGAGTTTGTACGTTCTTCCCGTGACCGTGTGGGTTTGCCGGGTTCTCCGGTTTCCTCCCACATTCCAAAGACGTACAGGTTTGTAGGTTAATTGGCTCAGTTGAGGATTGTAAAGGTCACTGGTTGGCACGTACTCGGTGGGCCCTGGGGCCTGTTTCTGCGCCACATCTCCAAAACTAAACATCCACCACGTGTCTCTTGACTTTCAATTAATGTTTTGGTTCAATTGAGACAGACAGCAGTTACGACTGTCTAATAAGCTCGTTTATTAATAACGTGGGCGCCTCTGTGCATCGAGTTCTGTGCTTCCCAGACAGGCAGAAGTAACGCGACTCCATGCAACTCACATACTTGTGAAGATTGATATCAAACAGCTGATGCAAGATATCAATGTATAGGCACCACAATCACTACTTTTGTAGACACCCAGCTTTCGCCCAAAGGCAGAGGCCCCCCCACCTACCCTCCCTCCACCAATGGACAGGGAAAACATCTCAAAGTAACATCAGAAGGCAATTTCATGTTAGAAAAGGTTATAGTCGTGTAATGTTGAATTCGAGCCAGTTAATAATTTTCCCTGGTCCAATACTTAATTTCTCCATCAATTTGTCCCCCTCCTCAAGTCAACTAAACTTTACAAGATTTGATCAAGATCTAGAATGTATGTGCTGAAACCACGATGGAACCAAATACCAGAGAAACTGTCAATCACCACAACTGAAAGCGGGCTAAACTGTAGAATGTACCACAACAATGAAAGAGAAATGCTGGAAGAACTTGGGGCTGATTGGATGTCCCATTGACCCTGGATAGGAGCACCAACACCAATGCACAGTGGCCCAGTGGTCGAGTTGCTGCCTCACGGTGCTAGAGACCTGGGTTCAATCCAGATTACGGGTGCTGTCTGTACAGAGTTTGGACGTTCTCCCTGTGACTGCATGGGTTTTCTCCAGGTGCTCTGGATTCCTCCCACATTCCAAAGACGTGCAGGTTTGTAGGCTAGTTGGCTTCTAATACCTTTTGTTGCATGCTATCCAGTCAGCAGAAAGATTATAAGCCACCCACAATGTACAGACACAGGATATAGGGAACAACGTTTAGTGCAAGATAGAGTCCAGCTACATCTGATTAAAGATAGTCCAAGGTGATCTATGGGCAGCATGGACTTGGCAGGCTGAAGGGCCGATTTCCATGCGGTGTCTCCATTCTAAACTGAAATCTCAGACCTTCAGTGGCTGGTTTCGGGTTTCTCCAAACTTATTTGGGTTGCTTGGTAGCTCCCGTGCAAAGCAACCTTCAAAACCACACCAAGGTTTTTCTTTCATAGCCGCAGTGCAAGTTACGTGGGTACACATGGGTTTAAGTCGAGTTCAACATACTAGTAACAGAGGACTTCTGGAAACAAGCCAAGGGAATGCTTTCCCTCTTTTGATCATGAACACACCACCATCACCTGATCTCCCAGGTCAGGACTTGCAAACGCTTGGCACCGGCCCAAAGATTCAGATGGCTGCAAGATTCACCCTAGCGGCAGCGTGAGAGAGATCTGCACCCATCTATCTGTGCAAACTCAAAGGGCAAGTACTCAATGTCAAAGGTCGGCACTCATTGTGGTCCTGCCATTAACTAATTTCTCATGCCCTTGACCGACATCCTCCTCCCTCTAATTCACTTATAGTTTCAATCACTCACACTATCCTACACACAAGGGACATTTTTTTTACTGAAGCCAATTAACCTACAAACCTGTAGGAAAGAACTGCAGATGCTGGTTTAAATCAAAGGTAGACACAAAATGCTGGAGGAACTCAGCGGGATAGGCAGCATCTCTGGAAAGAAGAAATGGGTGACGTTTCGGGTCGAGACCCTCCTTCAGACTGGTGACGGGTCTCGACCCGAAACGTCATCCATTCCTTCTCTCCAGAGTTGCTACCTGTCCCGCTAACCTACAAACCTCCACGTCTTGAGTGTGGTAGGGAAGTCTCAAGTTGCTGTTTGAGTTATATTCTGGTTGCAAGGTCCAGTGTTACAAACACTATCTACACCTTAGAATTTCCATCCTGTCTCGCCAACCTCATCAGCATTCCAGCTCTAAGCCTAGCTTAAACAGACCTCTCCACCATCTTCATCCTCCCCGATTTTCATGGCTGTACGACTGGTAGCAGCAATTCCTTAAAAGCACCACAAGGATGTCTCTTCCAACAATCTTTGGCCAACTATGACCCCCATCACCTTTCTGGTTCACAATTTATTATTTGTGAGCAACATGATAGTGAACAGTTTTTTGTTGAGTGCTATGCAGTCTAATCATACCATACACAAGTACAATCAAGTCATAGACTAGTACAATAGCTAATGACATTTACAAAGAAAACAAAAATTATTTAAAAAAATTAAAGTGCAAGGTCTGCAATCAAGTTGGTTGGAAGATCCGGTGCTACAGCGTTAGTTTAAAAAAATCTGCATTTTGATTTTGTAAGTGAGAGGTCCACATAGCAGTTGGTCAGAAGATCAGGACTAGACCCTTGTTAATTGGGGGGGAATTATTCAGCAGTGCGAGAACAGCAGGGAACAAGCAGCTTTGCCAATGCCAGAAAGTGCAGATTAAAGTGCATAGTCTGCAATGAGGTTGGTTGGAGGATCAGGATTACACCCTAGCTTTTGGGAGGGCTGTTCAATAGTCAGATAACAGTGGGGAAGACATTGTTCTGCCAGTATCAACATTTGTTTGATAACACTTGCAAAGTGCCTTGGGTCAGAATGACGTTAAATAAAAAAGGTTTAGTCACATGGAGTTCATTGAAAAACAGAGCAATAAATCTCTGAATAGTAAGGGAATTAGAGGAGATGGGGGCAATGTTGGACAATGAAGATGAAAATTGCCCATTATCCTGACGAATTATGGAGCAGGCTCATAATACTGCTTGCCTGCTTATGCTCCAAATATTATTTCTATCAACACAATTCATGCAAGCGGTTGTGACTGACGTCATCGATTCTGGTTTAGGCTTGTTATTGTCACATGTATCAAGTTAGACGATCCATATTCTCCAGAGACGCAGCCAGATCCGCTGTTACTCCAGCACAGTGTCTTCGTTTGTAAACCAGTATCTGCAGTTCCTACACTGAAAAGCTTTGTTTTGCATGCTATCCCAACGGATCTGATACCATACATAAATATAATTGCAAATAATTTTACCGCAACCAATTAACCTACAAACCTGCGTGTCTTTGGAGTGTTGGAAGAAACCAGAGAAAACCCAGGTGTGCACAGGGAGAACATACAAGCAGCACATCTTGTCAGGACCGAACCCGTGTCTCTGGTGCTGCCAGGTAGCATTTCTAGCACTGCACCACCCCTTGTTACAACTGAGGGCTACGTGTCCAGGACATCTGTGACAAGTTTCTTTGCTGCCCCTTCCATTGGTCTTCAGGCAAAGCAAACATTGCTTTTCCATTCCAAGATTTAAAACCTCAAATCTCACCTAAATACTTTCATATTATTGTCTCATCTCTCCTCTTCTCTCTCGCACCCCCCCCCCCCACCTCCAATGTTATCTGATGCTTAACTCTGTTAAGAGTTGGACCCCCAACCTTTGCCCCATTTAATAGCACACAAAAGTTGACAAAGGGGTTTCAGTAACCAAAGGTCAATTAGACCTCCAGTCACTGACCTTTGAGAAAGGAATTCCAATCTCTTTTGTTTCAGCTGACAATTCCCTCTAACTTCATATTATTTACACTCGAAACAAAGTAAATGGTGGGAGGATTGGGTGGGGGTGGGGGCAAGGGAAGAGAAAGAGGAGCGACTGCCGCCGCCAAATATCTCAAACATCTGCTAGACAGACTTCCATTGGCTCAAATTCTATGCTTCATCTTCATGCTGCCATGACTCAGTTTCCTTACTGGAAGCATCAAGGACGGCACCGTGGTGCAGCAATAAAGAGGCCCGGGTTCTGTCCTGACCTCTGGTGCCACACGTACGTTCTCGCTGTGACCGTATGGGTTGCCTCCAGGTGCTCCGGTTTCCTCCCACATTCCAAAGAAGTTTAACTTTACACATTATTTGGTATCTTAATTGTCCCTACTGGGTATAATAGAACTTGTGTACGGGTAATACTTGGTCTGTGTCGACTCGGTGGGCCGTAGGGCCCCATTTCCACGCTGTTTCATAAAACTAAAAGCAGCATGCCCCATCCCACATCCAAGATATCCTGGAATTCCCCTGAACGCATAATTGACCAGTGAACTATCAATGCACAATATTACTTGTGGGATGGGTTTATTATTGTCACGTCCCAAGATAGTGAAAACATTGTGTGCTATCCAATTAAATCAGATACAAGTATAATCAAGCCATGCACATGTACGTGTAGCGGAGAGGTACAAGAGTGCAGAATAGGGTCTTGCAACATCGCATTTAGAGGGGAAATATTCCACGCACAGCCTAGTGATAAATGTTGACATCAATGGTTGTTTCACCTGTTGAAAATTGCATCCAAGAGAAGTGCCTTTGCACTTTGGTACTTTGACAGCATTGCCCTCCCTCAGCACTGTAGTTTAGAAACAAGGAATTGCTGATAGACAAAATGCTGGAGCAACTCAGCATGTCTGAAGAGAAGGGATGGGTGATGTTTCAGGCCGTGGCCCTTCTTCAGACTACAGGAATTGCAGATGCTGGCTTACAAAATTAAAGAACACAAAGTGCTGGAGTAACTCAGTGGGTGAGAAAGCATCTCTGGACAACATGGATAGGTGGCATTTCAGGTCTGGATCGTTCTTCAGAAGTGTTGTCTTTGTAATTCTGGGACCCGAAATACCGTTCGCTCCCCCATTAAAAAGAGTGGGGTGATGTGCAACCGCTCGTCAATGTTGTCACTAGTTGGTGGCTACAAAGGGGGCACTTGCCCAGGTGACATGGCACTTCTAGTTGGGGCAAGTCAACTCAAGTTTATTCGTCACATACGCATAGGAGATGCGCAGTGAAATGAAAAGTGGCAATGCTTGCGGATTGTGCAAAAAAAAAACGACAACACAGAATGGAACAGAATCAGTAATTATTGGCGGGAGAGAAAAAAAGAAACAGCAATTTAAAAAGACAGCACACAACAGTAAATTGGTACAGTTTCCATGTGTGACCAGCTCCCCCAGGAACTTTACACTTGCACAATATCCACTTCTTTCACAAACTTATGATTGTTGGGTGCAGCCAGGTACAAAGTCAATTTCCCTCCCATTACTCCATCTGTTTCCATGACGAGGCAGACGGACCGACATCTACTATTAACCCACCAACTCCCTCTGGTTTCACAATTCGTACCTCTTCCATCCTCATCTCAGACCCTTTGCCTCTTCATTTCTGGCCTTTGTCCAACCACCTTTAGACTTGAGATACAGCGCAGAAACAGGCCCTTCGGCCCACCGAGTCCATGCCGACCAGCGATCACCCCGTTCATTAGTACTATCCTACACACTATGGACAATTTAACCAAAGCCTGTACATCTTTGGAGTGTGGGAGGAAACCCAAGCACCCGGAGAAAACCCATGTGGTCACGGGGAGAACGTACAAACTGTACGGACGGCACCTGTAGTCAGGATCAAACCAGTCTCTGGCACGATAAGGCAACAGCTCTACCACTGTGCTGCCATCTGTCTCCACTCATCACTTACCAGGTTTAGTCTTGGTCCCTCCCTCCTCCTCTCTCCCAGCTTTCTCTTCAACCAACACACCCCCTCCCACACAACCAGTCAGAAGGGCCCCCCGACCCAATGAGTCACCCATCCATGTTCTCCATAGTTGCTGGCTGACCCGCCGAGTTACTCCAGCACTTTGTGCCTTTTGTTTGTTAACCAGAATCTGCAGTTCCCATGTCTGCAAAGTCCTGATGGTTGAATACTGAAAGCTGGTGATATCAGACATCATGGTGGAATTGTCCAAACTGAAATAATCAAATGTGAAAATCAGTTTCTCTTCACTATTTTATTACTCTTTCCTTTTGTGTTGGTGTGTGCATGTTCTTGAAAGCATCAAAGTCCTTTCACGCTGACTGCTGCTATTCACATAAACCCTGCAGATTGCATTAAACTTTAAATACATGGTAATGAGTCGTTCTTTTCAATTGGGAAACCGATCAGTGTATAATTGCTTGAATAGCAATTCCAATGGCATTGTGTTGAATCAATGCATTTGTAGGTTTCTTGTTCTTCCTGTTTGAACTGGTAGAATTCCATTGCCAAAGAACCAAATTTGTTTTCTAATCTCATTCTCAAGTGCTAACGTTTGTTGGCCCACCTCATGATTGAGCCTGTTGGGAGGGTCCCAACCCAAAACATCACAGAGATGCTGCCTGACCTGCTGAGTTACTCTGGCAAGTTGTGTCTTACATTTTTTTTTAAAAACAGCATCTGCAATTCCTCCTTTTTCTACACGATTTTCTAGTTTGTTGATGAATGTATGGAAGACTAAAGATGTTCTTCTCACACTGCCAGGAAGGAAGCAACCTAAAAGGGGCTTGAGGAGAATTGATTGCAAGGCCCAGAGGGCATGGCTCAGTGCTCAAGGCTGGTGATCTGGAAGGATGGTGAAGTGCTGCTACATCTGTCTCACTTGGTGGAAAAGAGCCAGTGTGCCTGCTATTCATCCACTGATGCCTCCAGCCTCAAACCTGGTAGATGGATGCTATTAAATGCCTCCTTGGGAATTCAAGCTTACAGTGTTCTGAGGCGAAGCTGGTTGATTGGGCCACTCCGCGTGATTGACAACCCCCCCCCCCCCTCGGGTCAATGTTAAAGAGTGGCGACTTGGGCCAAACAGCTCGACAAAGTGACACAGCAGTAGAGCTGTTGCCTCACAACGCTAGAGACCCGTGTCCCATTCTGACTATGGGCGCTATCTTTGCGGAGTTTACTTGGTTTCCCAGTGAGCTTTTCGCCAGATGGTCTGGTTCCCTCCCACATTCCAAAAAAAAGTGCAGGTTTGCAAGTTAATTGGCTTGTCCCTAGTGTGTCGGATATAACTAATGTACAGCTGATTGTTGGTCGGCGTGGACTGGTTGGGCCGAAGGTCCAGGCTGTATCTCCAAAATAAACTAGCACAGGTTCTACAACTCCAGAAGATGGAAAGAGAAGGGGACACGATTTGTGAATTAGTAGCAAAACTCAAATAGAAGGTCACCACTCCCTTCATCCAATGACTGTGTGGGTTTTATTCAGCTGCTCCAGATTCTTCCCACACCCTAAAGACATTCAAGTTTGTAGGTTAACTAGCTTCAGTAAAGTTTGTAAATTGTCCCTAGTGTGTGTAGGATAGTATTAGTGTGCAGGGAATTGATGGATCTCCAAATAAAGATGTATCGCTTTTACAGAAATTCTGGATTCAGAAAGCTACGGGCAGATTTTGCATTTTGACTGCCTAAAGACCAGAGAAGAGCACAGCACTTTCCCCTTACAAAGAAAAGTGGGACATTTCCTTCATATGGAAACAATACTCCAATTCATTTCCTGTGCAACAGCAAAGGAATTAAAACTCGTAGCTAAAGTTTCAGAGGTTTATAAAATGATTCCTTCCTGTAGAGCAATGGGGAGTCTCAAGGTGTTGTACAAATACAACCCCTTTCTTTCACTGTACACAAGCAGGAATGTTTTGTACAGTGGCTGAACCACTGCATGAATAGGCAGTTTTACATCTCCACCCAGGGTGCATTGAATAACCAAATCAATACTCTGTTCCAATTACACAAAGGGCCACACTGCAGGTTAGTTGCTTTACCTGCTCTGCAATTTCACTATGCAACTATCATAGAGCCATGTGGCACAGAAACAAGCCCTTCAGCCCAACTCACCCATGCCAAACAAGGTGTCCCATCTAAGTTAACCCCATTTACCTGCATTTGGCCCATATCCCCCTAAAATATAACAAAGACAATTTAGACCATAAACCAAAATAGTACAGGAGTCCCAGGTTCAATTAAAAGACAATAATCAATAAATTGAGTCATACAGCATGGAAACAGACCCAACTTACCCATGCTGACCAAGATGCCCTATTTACACTAGTCCCAACTGCCCATGTCCCTCCAAATATTTTCTATCCATGTATCTGTCCAAGTGTCTTTTAAATGTCATAATATTACTTGCCTCGATTACCTCCTCTGGCAGCTCGCTCCACAAACTCATCACCCTCTGGATGAACACGTCACCCCTCAAGTTTCTATTAAATCTTTCCCCTCCCACTTTAAACCCAAGTCCTCTGGTTGGGTTTAATAAATGAAATAAACAGAATACTATCTGTATTTTAAAAAAAAATCCAAGCTGCAGATATGATGCAGTTGCTAAATTTTGAAAACAGATTCTAAAATAAGAAAGAATCATTTCCAATGCATTTGCCAAATACTACAACCTGGCTTTGGTAAATAACACCTAGGCAAAATGTAACAGCATTACACAGGCCAAAATTACAGTAAGCAACACTGTACTCAACTGAAAAGACACATGAAAATCTGTTTTTCAATGTATACAACTTAAGAAAAACAATTTCAATGCAACTCAGAGTTTTGAACAATTTTAGTTTAGCGATGCAGCAGAGAAACGCACCCTTCAGTCCAAGTCAACCATTGGTCATCCTATGAAATGTTAGGCCACTTTCTCATCGATTTAATTTACAGAGGACCAATTAACCCGCAAACCACTGCGATCTTTGCCTCAAACCCACACGTCTTTGGGAATGTGGGAGGAAACCAGAGCACCCGGAGGAAACCCACACATTCACAGGAACACCTTGCAAACTCCACACAAACACACAGCACCCGAGGTCGGGATTGAACCCAGGGCTCTGCTGATGCAAGGCAGTGGCTCCCCACTGCGCCACACAGGTTCCTCCACCACTTTTCAGACAAAGGACAGCACACTCCAGTGTAGTCTCAAGTAACTGTGACCTAATTTTTAAACAGTAGGAATTTCTGGAATGCCAATATGTAAATGCTTAAAGCAAACTTTATATACAAAAACAAACAGAATGCTTCAAGTACCAGCAGATTAAATACAAGACAGGGCAGCCCAGAGCTCTCGGCTTTAGTCACAAACTTTGCACGGTAATTGTCCTATCGTAGTCTGAGAGATGGAGTGATAAAAGATGCTTTTGCAACAGAGGGGAATTTGTACCAACACTGAAAAACAACTGCTGGGGAACCAAAATGGTGACTCTTCTTTTAATCCCCAAAATTTGCTCAAGTTAAGCAAAATCAGGGTTGTATCACTGTGGAGGTGGGGGTTTGTAGAGGGGCCAAAGATGAGAGATGTTAACCCTTCTTTACTTACCCCAATGAAACCTAGCAACAACAAAAATGTCCGAAGAAGAGTCTTGGGGGGGGGGGGGGGCTTTGGCTATTCAATTTCACCAGAGATGCCGCGGGACTTGGAGAGTCACTCAAAGTTTAAAAACAAAGTTACTCCAGCATTTTGTCTTTACATTTTTAAAAAACACTCCATGACATGCTGCCATTAACCACATAGACTTTAATTGCAAGAAAGAACAGGAAAAAATATCCTTCAAGTCAACAGATTCAACCATTCTTAACTTTAAGATCGATTCAACCTTGAAAATCATTAGCTCCGCGAATATCTCGTGTTGAAACGCTTGCAAAATGTCTAATCTAATTACCGATATTTTTTTCCTTCAGTACCTCCTATCTCGTTATCAGGCTTTACCTTCGGTAAATGTTGACATTGTGGCAACGTCAATAAAAACAAAACTGGTCAAGTCAGTGGCACGCTGTTGTTCCGCGGGGATAATTACCCGTTAGCGTTATTACATAGCAACAAAACCAGGTTTAAAGTGCGGTTCTCTGAAATAATCCAGCACTAAAACGTCCCAAACAAAACACACAACTAGATAGCCAATTGAACAGATGCTCGCATAAAGGAAAGATTTACAACGGGGAGAATGCTGGGGAAGTACTTTAATACAGAGACACATCAAAACAAAGTACTGGTGGAACTCAGCTGGCCAGGCAGCATCTGTGGAGGGAATTTCCATGCCCATTCCCCTTACAGAAGGTTAATTAGTTTCTGTAAATTGTCCCTAGTGTGTGTGTGTAGTGGTCGGCGCGGACTCGGTGGACTGAAGGGCCTGTTCCACGCTGCATCTCTAAACTAAACCATTACGGTGCTTTCTGTGTGGAGTTTGCCCACTCCCTTTGAGATCTCTGGGGTTCCCCTGGGTGATCTAGCTCCCCCCTATATCACAGGGACGTGCTGGTGAGGCGAATGGCCACCCTAGTCAAGGTTAATAGCAGGGAAACCAAGAGGGCAGGTGATAGGCATAAGAGAGAACAAGTCGGAGAAGTTTGGGGAATGTCCAATGTTATTGCTCACGGGGAGCAGTGTGGACCCGACGGGCCAAATGGCCTCATGTACGGTAATAAGCAACAAATACAAAGTTGCATTACAAAGTACTTGTGGGAAACGTTAGCACACTCGGTGACAGCTAAAGAGTATTGAAACAATGTAATCGTCCGTAGAGAGAGAGGACACAAAACCAGTGCGTTGGTACAACATGCAAACATTTAGGAATATTCCTTTGCAGGTCAAATGTATCCATTTTGAAACGCGATTAAAAGTTCCTACATGTTATTGTTATATCCAATAACTGCTTGTTATTGGAGATATATTTAGCAAGGAGATAAAGTGTTATATATTAACTTTCCACGCACGTACGGAGCTGGGAATTTTACCAATGGTGATTGTAGAGGCGAGGCGAGGGGGGGGGGGGGGGGGGGGATGTCCCACCAGTCACAATTGATCGACCCTCCACCCCTCATTCCCAGTAATAAGGGAGGTGTAGAGCGAGAGAGCGACACAAAGTTACACTCAGTCAGGGCTCCCATTCCTTATTTATGACCACGCTGGAAATATTCTAGAGGGAGGGAGGGAGCGTGAAGAGGATAGACACATTTTAAAATCACAGGAGGAAGGGGACGCGTCGCCGATGTCATTAAGTTCAGTAAAAGTTTGGAAGAACTTCGATCCAGATCGGAAGAATCTAATTCCAACTCCCCCCCCCCCCCCCCGAGTTTATTTCAGACAAAAAAAAGTTTCAGAAAGGAATTCTGATCAGCGATGTTATGTAACATTAACCGAAACACATTGATACTAGCTTATGCAAATCGCTTAATTTAAATATTATAGTTGAGATACGGGGGGGGGGGGGTGGAAATACTATGCGTTGACAACACAAATACAAAATATAAAAATAACTTTAACCAAAAAAAACAAACTCCATTGCTCAAACTCGTGACCCCAGTAACCTCGACCCTCGCTAAGAGCCAGGCTGTTTACCTGGAGTTTACTTCCAAACTACTTTAAAGACCAAAATAATAATACTTACTGTCTTAGCTGATGTGAAGTTCCAAGTGAAAATGACCAACACGGTAGCTAGTGCCCAGATTTTCAACATGTTTGGTTTTTTTTTTAATTAAATCTCCTTCAAGTTGAACGCGCTGAAGTTTGTTGGTTTCTCTGGAGTGCGAATTTCTCTTTATCTCTCTGTAGAGTTTAAAGGTCCTGAGATCTGTTCCCCCTGGTTTCTGATCTGCAAATTCACACTGGGAATTGGACAGCGAGTTTTCTAGTTGATTTCAGCCGCCGCTGTGAATTTCTGCATGAAATCACTCGAATGACCAGTCCGATAAATTGCTAACCGTCGGCTCCGCCGTTCCTTCTTTATACCTTTCCGCTCGCCCCGCCTTTCCGCCAGCGTAACTTCCGCGACGGACAACATTTCTTTCCATACATCACAGGGCAAACCCACGTAGTTGACGTGCTGGAACACGTTTAAAAAAAAAAGCTATGTTTGGGCACGTAAACAGATCATTAGCTACAGGAAGAAAGCCTAGTTTGGGGCATTTGTCCTGTAAAAATTCACCCAACACTGGAAAATTAAACATCACAGCAGGTCGGGAAAAAAAATAGGAACTGCAATTTTTTAAATGTTTTCAAGCATTTTTTTTTGGTGTTTGCAAACTTCCCTTTAACTGGCGGAAGATGTGGTGATTACAGAGAAAAAAAATTCCGATGATCTCATGTGCTTTCGCATATCATTTGAACGCTGGAATTCCCGCTGAGCCTCTTCGGATCCGCGTGAGAGAGGCCCGAACAGAGTTATAAACAAAAAAAAAGTCTGGAAACGAAAGCAGATCAGACAAAACGTCCCGAAACAGAAAACGAATTAATGTTACTTAAAAACTAACTAACTCAAAAACCAACAGACTCAAGGGACTGAGTTATAGGGAAAGGTTTGATAGATAGGATAATACAGCATGGAATCAGACCATTCGGCCCACCGAGTGCACTCTGACCATTGATCACCCATTCACACTACTTCTAGTTTATCCCATTTTTTGTCCACTCCCTACACACTAGGTGCAATTTACAGAGGCCCAATGAACCTTCAAAATTTACAACCTGCATTGGGGAGACTGGGATGATATTTCACGAGCGCAAGAGGCTGAGAGATGATCTTATGGAGGTGAATAAAATCATGAGGGTCATGGATAGGGTGAATGCACACAATCCTTTGCCTAGTATTGAGGAATCAAGAACTAGAGGGCATAGTTTTAAGGTGAGAGGGGACTCGCTCGGTAGGCCGAAGGCCCTGTTTCCATCCTTTATCTTTAAAGTAAAAATCTCTAAAACTAAAAACTGGGTGGAATAAATTGGTCGTAAAGTGCCTTGGATGTACTTGAAGATGAGGTCAGGAAGTCATGTTGTAGCTTTGTAGAACTTTGGTTAGGCCGCATTTGGAGGACTGCGTACAGTTCTGGTTGCCCCATTACAGGAAGTCTTTCCAGGTGAGGCAGAGGTTCACCTGCACTTCCTCCAACCTCATCAACTGCATCCGCTGTTCCAGGTGTCAACTTCTCTACATCGGCGAGACCAAGCGCATGCTCGGCGATCGCTTTGCTGAACACCTCCGCTCAGTCCGTCTTATTTTTATTTCAAAATAGACTTTATTCAAGTAATAAATATATACAATACGTGAACCGCGCGAAAAATTCTTCCGACATTTTCGGAGGCTATACAAATTGTTCAATGCAGTTAGTACATTTTTTTCAAATTCCACAGATCCGTCCCCCACCCGTGCCACTCATGTGGCCCCCTGGCGTGGGATACCTTCCCTTATTTTGTGGGGCATCTCCCCCATACCGTGCCCCCCATGTCCAGCAGCGGAAGGACCCTAGAATGTGGTCCTCCCCCACCGAGCCTTGGCGTTGGCTGCACCAAGCTTCAGTGCGTCCCTCAGCACATACTCCTGCAGTCTGCAGCGGGCCAGTCGGCAACATTCCCCGACGAACATCTCGCTCTGCTGGGTGGTGAACAACGCTCGGGCAGACCAAAGAGCATCTTTCACCGAGTTGATGACGCTCCAGCAGCACTCGATGTCAGTCTCTGAATGTGTCCCTGGGAAGAGTCCGTAAATCACAGAGTCCTCTGTGACGGAGCTGTCCGTCTTAACCAACCCGATCTCCCGGTTGCTCAGCACTTCAACTCCCCCTCCCATTCCCAATCTGACCTTTCTGTCCTGGGCCTCCTCCATTGCCAGAGTGAGGCCCAGCACAAATTGGAGGAACAGCACCTCATATTTCGCTTGGGTAGTTTACACCCCAGCAGTATGAACATTGACATCTCTAATTTAAGATAGCCCTTGCTTTCTCCCTCCTTCCCCTCCCCCTTCCCAGTTCTCCCACAAGTCCTACTCCTACTTCTTTCTTTTTCCCGCCGATATCAGTCTGGAGAAGGGTCTCGACCTGAAACGTCACCAATTCCTTCTCTTCATAGATGCTGCCTCACTTGCTGAGTTTCTCCAGCATTTTTTGTCTACCTTCGATTTTTCCAGCATCTGCTGTTCTTTCTTAAACAGGAAGGATGTAGTGGCTTTGGAGAGGGTAGAGAGGATGTTTGCAAGAATGATGCCTAGATTAGATAATATTAGCTAGAAAAAGAGGCTTGTCAAACTTGGATTGTTTTCTCTGGAGCGTTGGAAACTGAGGGGAGACACGATAGAAGCATATCAAATTGAGGCTTAGATAGGGTAGACAGAATCTTTTTCAACGATGGAAATGTCAAAGACTTGAGGGCAGGATATAAGGTGAGGGGCAAAGTTTAAAGGAGATGTGCAGAGCAAGTTTTATACACGGAAAATGGTGGGTGTGTGGAACGTGCTGCTTGGGATGGTGGTGAAGGCAGACACAGTAATAGTGTCTTGAGAGGGTTTTTAGGAAGGCACATGGATATGCATGGAATGAAAGGATAGGGATCACATGCAGGCAGAGGAGATTAGTTTAATTTTGCATTGTGTTCAGCATAGGCATTGTGGGCCGAAGGGCCTGTTCCTGCGCTGTACTGTTCTAAATCGTTCCTGCTACTCAGCAGAAAGATGAAACATGCTGTGGTTGCTACTTCAGTGGGTTTAGAATTACCAGTCTGATTACAGATAACGTTGGTACAAGGAGGATGTACTTTCCCCCTGTTGCAATTACTGTATTGTGGTTACTGGGGTAGACCCAAGCCATGTGCGGTTGGAGTGAAGAGTTTGGCAGAACAGTGATGTAGCTGGTAGAGCCGCTGCCTCACAATGCCAGCTACCCAGGTTCAATCCTTTTTCAGATGTTCACAGTCTGAAGAAGGGCCCTGACCCGAAATGTCACCTATCCATGTTCTCCACAGATGCTGCCTGACCTGCTGAGTTGCCTCGGCATTTTGTGTCTATTTTTGGTATAAACCAACATCTGCAGTTTTTTAAAAACATTATAGAACTAGTGTAAATGGGCGATCGCTGGTTGGCGCAGGCTGAAGGGCCCGTTTCAATGCTGTATCTCTAAGCTAAACAAGCGACCTGAAATACTAATCAAAATGACCTTCCCCGGGTGAAACGTGTAGAGTTGCTATCTTTTTCAGCGATTCAGCATCTGTAGTATCTTGTGCTATTCAACCATCGACAAGGGGCTTGACCCAAAACGTCACCCATCCATGTTCCCCAGAGATGCTGCCTGATCCACTGAGTTACTCCAGCACTTTGGTTCTTTTTTTGTTATTGAGTCATTGTCAAGTTCTGGTTTTTAGTTAACAGCCGGACTTTTAGTGAGGGTGGAAGATACTGGAGGCACAAGGCGTTAACAATGGAGTTGTTTATTTTGGTAAAACCTGTTTTTATCCTTTGTATTTGTTTTATAAAAGCACTTAGTAACCCCCTCCACACTTCCCACTCTTTATAATCTTTTAATTGCTATAAGGGATTTAAATAAGCAATCAGGGCAGCACCAGAGACGTGGCTTCAATCCTGACGACTACGGATGCTGTCTGTGCAGAATTTTTACGTTCTCCCTGTGACTGCCTGGGCTTTCTCCAGGCTCTCCGGATTCCTCCCACTCTTCAAAGATGTACAGGTTTTGTAAGTTAATTGGCTTAAGTAAAAAATTGTTCCTAGTGTGTAGAATAGTGCTAGTGTACGGGGTGATTGGCGTGGACTCGAGTGGCGCCGTAAGTGGCAGCCTTGCCAACAGCCTGTCTTGTCCCTTTCTTCTTATGTTTTTTATTTGTATGTTTTAGTATATCTTTAGTTTTGTATTATGTGGGGGGAGGGGGTTGGGGAAACTTTTTTTATCTCTTCCCTCGATGGAGATGTGACTTTTTCCGTATCGTATCTCCGTCCGCACTGCAGCCTAACATCGTGGAGCTGGCGGCCCCTTAGGGATCGACTTCGGGAGCTCCAAACGCCCCGATCGTGGGAGCCTCGATCACTCCGATGCGGGGGCTTCGATCGGCGACTGTGGGAGCTTCAATCGCCCCGACGACAGGAGAAAAGGAGGAAAAGGTAAACGTTATTCCCCTTCCATCAGAGTGAGGAATGAGGTCGCCAAAAAATAAGATGGACGTGCTGCCTGCTCTGGTGAGGAATCGGAGGGATTGCCGTGAGTGCAGTGATCCCAGTGTTTGCTGGGGCATCGCACCATGAGGACATCCCAGAGTCTAGTGCGAGTGTGGACGGCTTTCAGGCTGTTCGGGAGGACAGGGACTGCAGAGAGTGTACAACTCTGGTCACATCACGGTGAAGGAGTGTGTGTGTGTGTGGCCCGGACATTGAACTGATGGCTGTAGGTCTCTGCTTATGCTGTGTGCCCTAGGGATTCTCACACGCCGCTGTGGTGGCTGTTTATGTTTAATCTTCATGCAGTTTTGATATGACTATGGTAAATCAAATTTCACTGTACCTCGGTACACGTGACAATAAAGGACCATTGGACTCGATGGGCCTAAGGGCCTGATTCCGTGCTGTATCTCTAAACTAAACTAAACTAATCCTTGGAGACTGAACGAAAATGTCCTGCAAAACAGTTGCCCGATCTGCAATTGTTTGAGGAGGTCACACCACGACCCCCAAATGTAGTATAGTGTATTTGTCTGTTCTGTACAGTTGGCCAACATGGACGAGTTGGGCAGAAAGGCCTCTTTCCTTGTTGTATGACTCTATCACCATGACTGTGTCCTTGGTTGAATAGCCTCTAGTTACTCATCGTAAGGCCTGAAGGTCCAGGATTATCTACAAACAGAGGGCTATGTGATAAATATAATAATAAAAATTAATAGGCAGAGTGCGGCACAGTGGCATAGGGGGTAGAGCCGCTGCCGCACAGCGCAAGACACCCAGGTTCAATCCTGATTCAGGTGCTGTCTGTGTGGAGTTTGAACGTTCTTCCTGTGACTGCATAAGTTTCCTCTCACATACAAAAATATTTCGAGTTAGTAGGTTAATTGGCCCTCTGTAAAACGCCCCTAATGTGTAGGGGCTGGATGAAAAAGTAGGATAACATAGAACTACTGTGAACGGATGATCGATGGTCGGCGGGGACTCGGTGGGTTGAAGGGCCGGTTTCCATGCTGTAACGCTGGTCAAGAGTAACAAGGGAGGCACAGTGGCACAGTGGTAGAGTTGTTTCCTTGCATTGGCAGAGATCCGAGTTCGAACCTGACTACAGGTGCTGTCTGTACATTCTCCCCGTGACTGCGTGGGTTTTCTCTGGGTGCTCCAGTTTCCTCCCACATTCCCAAGATGTACAGGTTTATAGGTTAATTGTAGGAGAGTGTTGGTGAATGGGGTGATTGCTGGTCGGTGCGGACTCGGTGGGCCAAGCGGGCCTGTTTCTGTGCAGTATCTCAAAATCTCCAAATAGTATCATTGCCATCTATATCTATATATTACTAAAAGTCTGATCTTGACCACTTCCTGTTTTTCTGGTTCATGATTTTAGAAAAAACGCTGCCAGTTACAGCTGTGATTTTTGGCCATCTTACTCAGAGTCCCCCTCCGCTGCACAGGACAAGAGGATTTTTCACATCGATGAAAAAAAAAAGAATTATTAATGTTTTAAAAATGTTGAGATTCTCTCTGCTGCCCCTGCTGGTGGGAGGGGGGAGGGACCATAAAACCCAGAAGTGTTGTGCCTCAGTCTCTGCAAGATGGGGGGGGGGGGAAGGTGAGAGGGTCACGTGTCTCAGTCTGAGCTGTGAATAACACTGAACACATGTCTACTAAACTGTGAGTGTGGTTTTACTGACCTTGAGTGCCCTTAATGTGGTTTGAAAATGAAAGTGTGGTTGGTTCGAAGTAAAAGCACTGCAAATGGTTGGTGGGGCTTGGGTTGAAGTAAAAGCACTGCAAATGGTTGGTGGGGCTTGGGTTGAAGTAAAAGGACTGCAAATGGTTGGAAGTCTAAACTTGACAACTTCCTGTTTGCACTGTATATTGATTTTAGATAAAACGCTACCACTTACGGCTGTGATTTTTGGCCATCTTAGTCCCCCCGCTCATCAGGTGCAGAGGATTCTTCCCATCAATGAAAAATAAAAGTGTTATTAGTATTTTAAAAATGTTGAGAATCTCTCTCCTGTCAATCACGCCATGAAGGCCACACCTTTTCCGGTGGGAGGAATTATAAAACCCAGAAGTGTGGGTGTGGCTCAGTCTCTGCATGATGGGGGAGGGAGAGGTCACGACTGTCTGAGCTGTGAATCAACTGTACACACTGAATGTCTACTGAACTGTGAGTGTGGTGTTTTGTGTGGTTTTATGGTGGTTTTATGGTGGTTTCACCCTGCTTTAGACTTTAGAGATACAGGGCAGAAACAGGCCTCTCGGCCCACTGAGTCCATGCCGACCAGCGATCACCCTGTACACTAACACTGGTGTTGCACTAACACTATCCTACTCACTAGGGACAATTTACTGGCCAATTAATCTACAAGCCTGTATGTCTTTGGAGTGTGGGAGGAACCCAGAGCAACCGGAGAAAACCAACATGGTCACAGGGAGAACATGCAAACTCCATACAGACAGCACCCATAGTCAGGATCGAACCAGGCTCTCTGGCGCTGAAAGGCAGCAAACTCTCTTGACTTGACTTGGCTCTACCGCTGCGCCACCATGTCACCACTGTACACCTGTGTTACTAATATGATGCAAATGTTAATATCAACTAGGTATGTTACAAAACTTACCTTCAGCAGCGCTGCAGTTCTGCCACTGGCCGTGTGCGCGACTTTGGCGCCTTTGGGGGGGGAGGGCGGGGGTTAAAATGTGATTTTCTACCGCCTGTCCTGGATATATTTTCTCGGGGAGCTAGCAAATGCTGAAGAATTGTTCCGACGGCCGTTCTGTGAATTTTTTTTTAAATCGCTGAACCATTTCAGCGCTGGAGTAAACTAAAAAGCCGCTTCTAATGCCGTGAACGCCGACAACGGGGACGGATTTCAGATACGGGACAGCTAAAGGAAAGCCGTTTATTTTACATATAAACGTGCTTCTTAGGATTACCTTAATCCACATTTTACTGTTTCCCTGCCTAAATGGATAACCTTACATTTCCTCACATTATACTTTCAGTTTAATTCTGAAATGCAGCATGGAAACAGGCTCCTTGGCCCACCGAGTCCATGCCGATACGTCGATCACCCCTTCACACTATGTTATCCCACTTTCTCATCCACTCCCTACAAACTAGGGGAAATTGACAGAAACCAATTAACCTACAAACCCGCACGTCTTTGTGTTGTGGAAACTGGAGCACCCGGAGGAAACCCACGCGGTCAGAGGAAGAACATGCGAACTCCACACAGACAGCACCTGGGGTCAGAATCAGTGGTGGACAGAGATTTTGTTTGGTGTGAAATTTGTATGGGGGGATATTTATATAAGGCCAATTAACACACAGCCCCGTACGTCTCGGATGTTGCAGGTCGAGCAGGCTAGGACTTTATTCCTTGGAGCACAGAAGGATGATGGGTGATCTTATAGAGGTGTGTAAGATCATGTGAGGAATACAGAGTAGATGTACAGAGTCTTTCATCCAGAATAAGGTAATCAAGAACTAGAGGACATACGTTTTAGGTGAGGGGAGAAAGATAGGAACCTGAGGGGCAACATTTTTACACAAAGGGTGGTAGGTGTATAGAGGAGGTAGTTGAGGGAGGTTTTAAACACAACGTTTAAAAAACATTTGGACAGGTACATGGATAAGATAGGACTAGAGGAATATGAGCCAAACGCAGGCAGGTGGGACTAGTAAGATGAGGCGTGTTGGTCGGTGTGGGTAAGTTGGGGCAAAGGGCCTGTTTCCACGCTGTATGACTCAATGACTCAATGGGAGGAAACCTGCGCACCCGGAGGAAACCCACATGGTCACAGGGAAACAATGGGCTGAATGGCTTATGTATTAAGAGTGAGTAAAGAACTATTTCCCTGCTGTTGGCAATGTTGAACTATAAAAACTGATTGGGCTGGTTTATAACATAGAAACATAGAAACATAGAAAATAGGTGCAGGAGTAGGCCATTCGGCCCTTCGAGCCTGCACCGCCATTTGATATGATCATGGCTGATCATCCAACTCAGTATCCCATCCCTGCCTTCTCTCCATACCCCCTGATCCCTTTAGCCACAAGGGCCACATCTAACTCCCTCTTAAATATAGCCAATGAACTGGCCTCAACTACCTTCTGTGGCAGAGAATTCCACAGATTCACCACTCTGTGTAAAAAATGATTTCCTCATCTCGGTCCTAAAAGTCTTCCCTCTTATCCTTAAACTGTGACCCCTAGTTCTCGACTTCCCCAACATCAGGAATAATCTTCCCGCATCTAGCCTGCCCAACCCCTTATGAATTTTGTAAGTTTATATAAGATCCCCCCTCAGTCTTCTGAATTCCAACTTGTACAAGCCGAGTCTATCCAGTCTTTCCTCATATGAAAGTCCTGCCAACCCAGGAATCAGTCTGGTGAACCTTCTCTGTACTCCCTCTATGGCAAGAATGTCTTTCCTCAGATTAGGAGACCAAAACTGTATGCAATACTCCAGGTGTGGTCTCACCAAGACCCTGTACAACTGCAGTAGAACCTCCCTGCTCTTATACTCAAATCCTTTTGCTATGAATGCTAACATACCATTTGATTTCTTCACTGCCTGCTGCACCTGCATTCCTACTTTCAATGACTGGTGTACCATGACACCCAGGTCTCGTTGCATCTCCCCATTTCCTAATCGGCCACCATTCAGATAATAGTCTACTTTCCTGTTTTTGCCACCAAAGTGGATAACCTCACATTTATCCACATTGTACTGCATCTGCCATGCCTTTGCCCACTCACCTAACCTATCCAAGTCACCTTCCAGCCTCCTAGCATCCTCCTCGCAGCTAACACTGCCCCCAAGTTATGCAGGTTAGATTAGAATACTAACAAAAACAAAAATAAAAAATAATGAACTAACATACTAATATGAATTTTTAATAAATTGTAACCTTATCTATAAGTGGGAGGAGGGGATGAGAAATGAGCACCTGGCTTATGTCCAGGGGCACGTCTCGTTAACCCCTTCAACCAACAGTTGATTCTTATTGAAGTCAAAAATATTGGTTTAATAATTAAACTCCGATATATATATATGTTATAAGGAAATATCAGGGTAAAATTGTATTATATATCTGAATGTGAGGCCTCGTTTTAATATTTTAATATGTTATGATTAACTAAGAGAGCGGAGCTATTTGTGTAACAACGCAATGGAAGTCAAAACAAGGTTTTTTCCCACCTACAGGTGGGACACTCGCTACAGTGCCGACTATATCAGACACTGTAGCCTCACTTTTTTAGTTATTTTTTTACCACATAAAATCACTTGTTTGTGTTTTGTGTTTAGTGATAAGCGTAAAATGGACATACCAGCAAAATTTAATAATTCAAAAACTCCCCCAATACCTAAAGACCTGGGATATGGACGCACCACAAGATTCAAAGGTACTATAATTATTCAAAATGCATGACACCACACAAAAGAACCTAGGAGGAATCTCATTTTGTAGTTGGAATATAAGAGGTATTAACGAACCTATTAAAAGGGGTAAGATACTAGCTCAGCTGAAACTGTACAACTCTGACATTACCTTCCTACAAGAAACACACCTAAAACCTCAGGATCAAGTTAGACTGAGGGCGAAATGGATAGGTCAAACATACCATTCTTCATTTACTTCAAAATCTAGAGGCACGTCAATCATCATAAGAAAAGGTATACCATTTAAAGCAAAGAATATTATAACAGATATAGAAGGGAGATACCTAATAGTTAATGGAGAAATCCATGACACTCCATTTACTTTGGTAAATATATATGCCCCTAACTTTGATAACCCCCACTTTTTCAATAAAATTTTCAACATAATTGCAGAGTCAAACTATCAAAATGTTATAATAGGAGGAGACTTTAACTGTGTTTTAGATCCGTACTTAGATAAATCAAGTAAAAAACAGAGAGGGAATATGAAATCGAAAACTGGGGAACTCCTCAATACCTATATAAATAACACTAATATAGCAGATGTTTGGAGAATTGTTAATCCAACTGGCAGGGAATATTCGTTTTACTCAATGGTACATAAGACATACTCACGTATAGACTACTTTCTGCTGGATACAAAATTAATCCCCAAAACATCTAATGCAATATACCATACAAATTCAATTTCAGACCATTCCCCACTAACTTTCTTTTTAAAACTGGAAGGATTGTCTAAGAATAAATCGTTCTGGAGATTTAATTCTCAAATTTTAAAAGATCCACAAGCGAGTATATATTTAAAAGAACAAATGGAGGTCTTTTTTCAAACAAATGATACTTCAGATATATCGCCTACTTTATTTTGGGAATCTTTTAAAGCATACATTAGGGGTATTATAATTTCATATCAAGCTTTTCAAAATAAAAAGAATAAGAATGAACAAAGACAGTTAGAAGAACTTATTAGACAAATGGATATAGATAATGCTAAAGATCCATCAATAGATAAACATAATAAAATAATAATTTTAAAATTTAAATTAAATAAATTATTATCTGCCAAACTTATAAGACTTTTTCAAATTACAAAACAAGAGCACTTTGAATTTGGGGATAAACCGCATAAACTTTTGGCTCGCCAGCTAAAAAAACGAGAAAAGGAACATACTATACCAAAGATCAAATCAGATAAAGGGGAATTATTAACAACACCGAAGGATATTAATAAAAGATTTGCGCAATTTTACGAGAATTTGTATACATCTAAAACGATAATTGATTCCAATAATATCACAAAGTTCTTGGATACCTGTAATCTTCCAAAGTTAGAGCTGAAGGAACAAGAGGAACTGGGTGCACAAATCTCAATTAAGGAATTAGAAGATACAATAAACTCATTAAAGAATGGAAAAACACCAGGCCCTGATGGATTTACTAATGAATTTTATAAAAGCTTTTATGATAAACTAATACCAAGATTACAAAAAATGTACCAATATGCTTTTAAAAAACGAATACTACCTGATACATTAGCGGAATCAACGATTACATTAATACCTAAGAAAAATAAAGATTTAGAAGAACCTGGTTCATATAGAGCTATAGCATTGTTAAACACAGATCAAAAAATATTAGCGAAAACATTAGCTAGAAGATTAAGTAAATACATTAGTAAATTAATAAACCCAGATCAGACAGGGTTTATCCCTAAGAGATACTCTTCTAATAATATGAGACGTCTACTCAACATAATGCACTCACACAAATCTGAAGATCAAGAATTATCAATTATTTCGCTGGATGCTGAAAAAGCATTTGATCAAGTAGAATGGAATTATATGGATAAAGTATTACAAAAATTTCAACTGGGAGAGAATTTTATTTTATGGATTAAGTTACTATATAACAAACCTACAGCTAGAATACTAACTAATAACATATTATCCTCGAAATTTCAACTATCAAGGGGAAATAGACAAGGATGCTCATTATCACCACAGTTGTTTGCTCTCATTATTGAACCGCTAGCAGAAAAAATTAGAATACACCCTGATATTCATGGATATAATACTAAAGACTCATATAATAAAATATCTTTATACGCGGATGATATATTACTGTATATAACAAAACCTCAAATCACTATACCAAATATATTAAATTTAATTGAAGACTTTGGATCTTTTTCTGGATATAGAATAAATTGGAATAAAAGTGAAATTATGTCAATAAAACCGAAAGATTCAACACATCTTTTAAAATTCCCTTTTAAAATAGCTACAGAAAAATTTAAATATTTGGGAATCGAAATTACCAGAACATATCAAGGTATGTTCAGGGCAAATTTTGACCCCCTACTTAATAAATTAAATACACTAATTAAATTCTGGAAAACGCTCCCGATGTCTTTAATAGGCCGAATAAATGCAATAAAAATGATCTTTTTACCACAAATTTTATACCTATTTCAATCAATTCCTATATACTTACCTAAGAAGTTTTTTAAAAAACTCGACTCAGATATCACTAATTTTATATGGGACTATAAATCACATAGAATACAAAAAACTCATCTGAATAAACCTAAAGTATTGGGGGGTTTAGCACTACCTAATTTTATGTATTATTATTGGTCAGTAAATATTAAAAACATGATTCAACTGATGGATAACTCCGCCCAGCAAGTAGACTGGATTGTAATGGAGAAAGAGGATTGCTCCTCTAGAAACATTGGAGCGATCCTCCTCTCTCCAATGAAACTGAATAACATAAATTATAATAAGAACCCAATTATTCATAGTACAATCCGTATTTGGAAACAAATAAAACAAAATTTAAAATTAAGAAATTTATCACTTTTATTACCTATAGTCAATAACCCTTCGTTTAGTCCTTCTATTATAGATAAAGCTTATACACAATGGGATAGACTAGGAATTAAAACGCTTGGTGACTTGTATGAAACTGGAAAATTACTTTCATTTCAACAATTACAAATAAAATATAAACTCGGAAATAATCAATATTTTAAATATTTTCAAATATGCGACTATTTGAAAAAATATACAAAAGATCATTATAATAACCCAGTAGATGTATTGGACGAGGCAATGCAGATAAAAGCGGAATCAGCAAACTTAATATCATATTTGTATAATATTATTTTAAATGTACAAATACCACCTACGGAGGGTATCAGAAGAGACTGGGAACAAGAGTTAGCTATTAAAATTTCAAAGGAAAGTTGGAATGAATACTTATTAAACGTGCATAAATGCTCGATTAATGTAAGACACACTTTAATACAATTTAAAATTTTACATAGATTATATTATTCGAAAACTAAAATTCATAAAATTTTCCCAAACGTATCATCTATTTGTGATAAATGTCAATCCCAAGAAGCTACTATAGCGCACTCATTCGTCTTCTGTACAAAAATTCAAAAATTTTGGAATGAAATTTTTGAAATCTTTACAAAGTTATTTAAAACAAGACTGATACCCAAAGCAGAATGGATTATCTTCGGAATAACGGAAGATGATCCAGAACTAAATGTGTTTCAAAAGAAGTTAATGGACTATGGGTTAATAACTGGAAAAAAGCTAATTCTAAAATTTTGGAAGAAGGCTCCAATACCAACTATAAATATGTGGATTTCAAATATGTTTGAAACATTACACCTAGAAGAGATAAGACTCCTCCTAGCAGGTAAACCAGATCACTTCCACCTGACGTGGTCTGCATTTATAGAATTATTACAAACATAGGGTGCAAAAGTACTTTAAAAAAAATAAAAAATTGAGGTCAGGTAAGGGGGGATGATAGTTGAAGAATTGGTATGTCCTATTTACGTAATGCTCAAAAAAATATATATTTTTTCTTTTTTTTTTTTTCCTCTCTCTCTTTCTCTTTTTTTTCCTAGGGCCTATTTCTTAACTCTTTTTCTTTTGTTTTTAATTTCGCTCTTATAGGGTCTTCGTCCTTTTTTGTTGTTACATTTTCTACACTTTTCTACACTTTCACTTTTTCCTTCACTTTCTTCTTTCTTTCAATCTTTTCCTTTTCTAGTGTAAAAAAATAAATAAAGGGAGTACATTAATTGTAAGAAGATACAAATGATGAGTATTAATGTATGTGGTTGTAATGAAATGTACTTCTAATAAATAAAAATAAAAAAATAAAAAATAAAAAAGGTGATTTAGGCTCCATACGAACTGGCAGTATTTTTCCTGCCGATATGGGGTTTAAATTCACCACAAATGCAACGTTCCAATCGATCCCGTTCCACAAAATCCCACTTGCAAGATGATTAAAATGGCCATTAATTTACGGGAATTAAACAATAAATTCCTTCCATTTGGCCTATAAATTCATGACAATGAGATATAAAAATCATGTTATATTGTGAATTCTTGTGTGCATGTTATTTGGACACCTAGGCTATTTAAAAATGTTAATCTTTTCTTAAGAAATGGATAGATGTTTAGATCTAGTAATTGAATTTTGTAATTAGCTACAATTGGGTAACTAACTAATTATATGCTTTAATTTCAGGTCATCCAAGTAAGATTGTTTCATATTTGTTTCAGAATGCTTCAATCTATAATAACTTTCAGTTCTCTTAATTTTTAAGAAAGTTATGGGCTTTTGACGGTCCTCGATCACAGCTTTTGTGTTAAGTCAACGGAAAAGGAATAGGGAACAAGATGCTAATTTCCGAGTATGGAAATGGCCATAACTTTTTTAATACTGAAGATATGAAAGTGAATTAGGTGTCAAATTAAACTTCTTTTTATGCTTTATCTGATGCGATAAATTGCAGGCTTGATTTTTTAAATCTCAAAATTTTGTAACATTGCTATATCAACCCAAACTGTTGCCCCTCCAACAATTCATGCTGGCCTAGCGTCTATGACCATGCCCATAAACTCAGACTCTCACGCTGAGATGAAATCTGAGATCGCTGGTCAGGAATGAAAGTCCCTGGAAATGTAGAGTTCAGCTGTAGAAATGCTCAGATTGGAAACTGACTGCATTCCATCATATTTTTCCCAGAAGCAAGTATAAATTGACAGCTACAAATTGCTTGGGTGAATTTACATGTTCAGTAGGGTCAAGAGCAGCAGGAGGTTTGATTAGATCAAATGGGGCAAATGATTCTCACCTCTTCTGAGGAAAAGCCTTCAGAAGAAGGCACAGTGGTGCAGTGGTTGCTGCTTTATAGCTCCAGAGTTGTGTGTTCGATCCTGACTATGGGTGCTGACTGTACAGAATTTAAACGTTCTCCCTGTGATCGTGTGGGTCTCCTCCGGCTGCTCCGGTTTCCTCCCACATCCCAAAGACATGCGGGTTTGGAGGTTAGTCGGCCCTCTGTAAATTGCCCCTAGTGTACAGGGAGTGGAGGGGAAAGTGGGATAACGTAAAACTGGTGTGAACGGGTAGACACAAAATGTTGGAGTAACTCAGCGGGTCAGGCAGCATCTTTGGAGAAAAGGAATAGGTGGCATTTTGCGTTGAGACCTTTCTTCAGTCAATGTGATCAGATGATCGAGGGTCAGTGTAGACCTGGTGGGCCGAAGGGCCTGTTTCCACACTGAGTCTTTAAAACTAAAACTGAGGCAGAGAATCTATGAGCTGAATAAATGAGAGAAGAGGTTTTGGGCACAGCTCAGCAACAGAAGCCACAAACTAGTTCAATATTTCCAACTTCTGCCATCAATTATTGTCCAAGCATGTCTTCCTGCAAACATGCCTCACTTCCTTTAAGGTATGTTGTGCAACTTGCATAAGGAAAAGGGCTGGGTATTTTCGGATAATTGACTACCAGAGCAGGCTCACAGATATCAGTAAACTAAGTTATGTGTAGGGGTAGGGGTGTGTGTGTGTGTGGGGGTGTGTGTGTGGGTGGGTGTGGGTGTGGGGGGGTGGGGGGGTTGTGGGTGGGGGGGGTGTGGGGGTGGGGGGGTGTCAAGAGAGAGAGAAAAAGAAAATGGGTAGTATGTAAGAGAGAGTGAGAGAGAGGCAGAAGGATGTGAGAGAAAAAAGTGTGCGTGTGGGTAAGTGTGTATGTGGGTAGATGTGTGTGTGTGGATTAAGTGTGTTTGTGGATAAGTGTGTGTGGGTAAGTGTGTATGTGGGTAAGCGTGTGTGAGTAGGTGTGTGGGTAAGTATGTGCGTGGGTATGTGTGTGGGTAAGTGTGTGTGTGGGTAGGTGTGTGTGTGTGCTGGTAAGTGTGTGTGCTGGTAAGTGTGTGTGGGTAAGTGTATGTGGGTAAGTGTGTGTGAGAGAGAGAGAGAGAGAGAGAGTGTAGCAAATGAAAATCAGGAAGAGAGAGACGGGTTCAGTGAAAATATGAGAGAGAAAGAAGTCATGAAAAATAGAGAGCAGTAAAATGGAGACAGAAGGAACTGCAGATGTTGGAAACGTGCTAGAGGAACTCTGGGTCAGGAGAGAGAATGGACAGACGATGTTTTGAGTCGGGTCGAGAGCAATTGGGAATAGGTTTTAGTCTGTGTGTGTGTGTGTGAGAGAGGGAGCGGGAAATGGGAAAACTGGAAAAAGTGAGTAATACTATTGTTAACAATCTAACAAGTTAACTGATATTGAACGAGAAATGCTACACTTATTACTGAGACTTGAGGAGTGGGATACAACTCTGATTCAGAGTCGAGTCTCTGCCAAGCTAAACAATGATGGCAGGTCTAATGTAAGGAGAGAGTTGATGTACTGCTTAGAGCTACGTTTAGGTTTAAGTTGATTATTGTCACGTGTACCAGGGTACAGTGCAAAACTTTGTTTTGCATGTTATCCAATTAAATCAGATAGTACGAGACATAAATACAATCAAGTACAATTTTGGTAGAGCAAAGGGGAAGAGACAGATTGCAGAATGGAGCAGCACAGCAGCATTGAGGTAGAATTGCTGCCTTCCAGGGCCAGAGACTCGGGTTCGATCCTGACTACAGCTGCTGCCTGTAAGGAGTTTGCACGTTCTCCCTTTGACTGCGTGGATTTTCTCTGAGTTCTCTGGTTTCCTCCCACATTCCGAAGACCTACAGGTTTGTAGGTTAATTGGCTTCAGTAAAAAATTGTCAATTGTGCCGTAGTGTGTGTAGGGTAGTGCTAGCGTACGGGTTGATTGCTGGACGGCATGGACTTGGTGGGCCGAAGGGCCTGTTTCCGCATTGTATCTCTAAAGTCTGAAGAATATAGACACAAAAAGCTGGACTTCTGCAGTCTCCTCTAAAAAATCTCCTCTAAAGAATAAAGTTCTCAGCATTCTAGCACATCAGTTGCAGTGGCAAAGTCCAATGTCCACAATGACGTCCAGGTGTCTCTGAAACTGAAGAACAGTGATGATTGAGGAAGAAATGTCAGCATCGCCTTATCAATTGAGAGGGAGTATTTTTTGCAAAAAGTAGAGATGCTAAACTTATAAGCACAGAGAAAAAGTGAGTCACTGTGCAGGATTGTAAGCAAGCAAGCAGCTACTATTTGCAAAACTGTTTTTTCAGCAAAAATAACTCTTTGTTTTCCCTTTATCATATGACAGTGAATTATTAAGAACCTTATTAACAATGTAGCACAAGGACATTGACGATTCTGCCACAAGAACTGTGGACTCAGCAGCTCAACAAACAAGCGTTTTGTTATCAAGGCCGGTGAGGGATCAGTGTTGGTGTAGATTCACCGTGACTGGATCTTCTTAGAGATCAGTGTTTTTATAGATTCACCCTAGATAAACACAAAGTGCAGGAGTAACTCAGTGGGCCAGGCAACACCTCTGGAGAAAAGGGATGGGCGATGTTTCGGTTCGGATCCCTTCTGCAGACTGAAAGAGAGAGGCTTTGTTCTGGCCTTCTCTATCCTTCAGTCTGAAGAAGGGTTCCGACCCGAAACGTCACCTATCCATGTCCTCCAGAGATGCTGCCTGGCCCACTGAGTTACTCCTGTACTTTGTGTCTGTCTACGGTATAAACCAGCATCTGCAGTTCCTTCCTGCACATTTTGTAGATTCACCGTGACTGGATGTGCCTTTAACGGATCGGTATTGTTGCAGATTCACCATGTGTCGTGCGGCGGCAGAATGCTCCCGGGATGTGCCGCGGAGCCAAATGCCCTGGCGGGCCAAGAGCATCCCGGCGGGGGGCCGCCAAGAACGAAGAGGGACCCGGAAAGGGGGAGGGCGGGGGCGGGGGGGGAACAATAATAAATGAGGGACCCTGTGGGCGACACCAAGAACATGAGGCATCTAGGCCAGTCACTGTTCGGTAGGTTTCAATGAAGTCCCTCCCCCCTCATCCTTCTAAATGCCTTCTAGAGTTGCTGTCTTACAGACGGTTGGAGGAGGGAGCACTGTGAGGGGTGTGATGCAACAGTCAGGTCCCGATGCAAGAACGAAGCATGACCACAATACTACAATGGTGCAGCTCAACGTTACAGGGGAAATAAATCCTGGACAGGCGACTGAGCACAAGATGAAAGGGGAGCCTTCAGGCCAAAGCTGATAAGTGGCTGCTTAGGAACCCATGGAAGAAAAATCACACAACAATGGTCGGCAATAAATAATATAAATTAACTGAACCGTAGAGAGGCAAAATTTATGTACACAATTAAAGGTACAATCTTTTGTGACTTGCCAAGTCTTTTTTGAATGGCTTAACTGAATCGTTCCCAATTACTGGGTCATAAGAGAGGGAAAACAAGAGAATATTAAAGAACGGTGCAAACAAAGGGTTAGAAAGAAGATCAATGAACTTGCAAGTCATTTCTTTGATGGAGTAGCGAGAAGCAAGAAAATGTGGGTTACTGTTGGGGCAGAGAGTTGGATTCATGATAAGTCATAGGAGCAGAATTAGGCCATTCGGCCCATCAAGTCAATCGCCATTCAATCATGCTGATCTGTTTTTTCTCTAAATGATACAACGGTACGTTTTCATTTTCCATATATTACACATGCAGGCCCTGCCATTTTTGGCATCATTTATCAAAGTCCAAAGTTGGCCCGCGCGCTGGGAGTACTGGAGCAGTTCCCGCAAACTGACGTCCCTCTCCTCTCCTCTCCTCGCCCGGCCATCTTTGTGTCCCGGGAGCGCCACCTGCAGCCGACCTTGAAGGCGCTGGAGGCATCACCCTGGTTCACCTTCCTTGCTCCTCGCGTACGATGTCTCCCGCTCCCTCCCGGTTACACTACAGAGCCATAGGCCAGGCTCCCATTCAACCCCATTCTCCTACCTTCTCCCCACAACCTTTATCACCCTAACTAATCAAGAACTTGTAACTGGGACAAAGGGAAGATCGCTATCCCAGTACCAATGAAGTCTTCCATTTGCTTTCTTCTCCACAAATACTGCTTGAGATTTTCCAACGTTCCCTTTTTTCCAACATCTTCAGTTTAGTTGATTTATTTTATCCAGGCTGTGGCTTGCCGAGCCTGGTCTGGCTGCTCCGGAGTGGGTCACCAACGTCTTGTACAGCTGCGGCAAGGCGTCCCTTCCATTACCCTGCACCTCCTTTGCAAGGAAGGTTCCCTCCAACGGCAACCCCCCCCGCCCTTTCTCTGCCACATGTTTGCTCTCTGACCTTTCTCAGTGCTGATCTGTAATGTCAACCCTTCTTCTGTCTTCAGTTTGACTTCATTTACTCTTCCTATCTTTCCCTTCCTAACAACCCATGTGCCAACATTCTTTGTTTCATGAGGACACCTTGATACAGCAGCATACAGGGCTCACTCCATTAAAGCAACGTTCTGCTTTTCGATTTCCCTGCCTAAATGGATAACCTTACATTTCCTCACATTATACTTTCAGTTTAATTCTGAGATGCAGCATGGAAACAGGCTCCTTGGCCCACCGAGTCCATGCCGATACGTCGATCACCCCTTCACACTATGTTATCCCACTTTCTCATCCACTCCCTACAAACTAGGGGAAATTGACAGAAACCAATTAACCTACAAACCCGCACGTCTTTGTGTTGTGGAAACTGGAGCACCCGGAGGAAACCCACGCGGTCAGAGGAAGAACATGCAAACTCCACACAGACAGCACCTGGGGTCAGAATCAGTGGTGGACAGAGATTTTGTTTGGTGTGAAATTTGTATGGGGGGATATTTATATAAGGCCAATTAACACACAGCCCCGTACGTCTCGGATGTTGCAGGTCGAGCAGGCTAGGACTTTATTCCTTGGAGCACAGAAGGATGATGGGTGATCTTATAGAGGTGTGTAAGATCATGTGAGGAATACAGAGTAGATGTACAGAGTCTTTCATCCAGAATAAGGTAATCAAGAACTAGAGGACATAGGTTTAAGGTGAGGGGAGAAAGATAGGAACCTGAGGGGCAACATTTTTACACAAAGGGTGGTAGGTGTATAGAGGAGGTAGTTGAGGGAGGTTTTAAACACAACGTTTAAAAAACATTTGGACAGGTACATGGATAAGATAGGACTAGAGGAATATGAGCCAAACGCAGGCAGGTGGGACTAGTAAGATGAGGCGTGTTGGTCGGTGTGGGTAAGTTGGGGCAAAGGGCCTGTTTCCACGCTGTATGACTCAATGACTCAATGGGAGGAAACCTGCGCACCCGGAGGAAACCCACATGGTCACAGGGAAACAATGGGCTGAATGGCCTATGTATTAAGAGTGAGTAAAGAACTATTTCCCTGCTGTTGGCAATGTTGAACTATAAAAACTGATTGGGCTGGTTTATAACATAGAAACATAGAAACATAGAAAATAGGTGCAGGAGTAGGCCATTCGGCCCTTCGAGCCTGCACCGCCATTTGATATGATCATGGCTGATCATCCAACTCAGTATCCCATCCCTGCCTTCTCTCCATACCCCCTGATCCCTTTAGCCACAAGGGCCACATCTAACTCCCTCTTAAATATAGCCAATGAACTGGCCTCAACTACCTTCTGTGGCAGAGAATTCCACAGATTCACCACTCTGTGTAAAAAATGATTTCCTCATCTCGGTCCTAAAAGTCTTCCCTCTTATCCTTAAACTGTGACCCCTAGTTCTCGACTTCCCCAACATCAGGAATAATCTTCCCGCATCTAGCCTGCCCAACCCCTTATGAATTTTGTAAGTTTCTATAAGATCCCCCCTCAGTCTTCTGAATTCCAACTTGTACAAGCCGAGTCTATCCAGTCTTTCCTCATATGAAAGTCCTGCCAACCCAGGAATCAGTCTGGTGAACCTTCTCTGTACTCCCTCTATGGCAAGAATGTCTTTCCTCAGATTAGGAGACCAAAACTGTACGCAATACTCCAGGTGTGGTCTCACCAAGACCCTGTACAACTGCAGTAGAACCTCCCTGCTCTTATACTCAAATCCTTTTGCTATGAATGCTAACATACCATTTGATTTCTTCACTGCCTGCTGCACCTGCATTCCTACTTTCAATGACTGGTGTACCATGACACCCAGGTCTCGTTGCATCTCCCCATTTCCTAATCGGCCACCATTCAGATAATAGTCTACTTTCCTGTTTTTGCCACCAAAGTGGATAACCTCACATTTATCCACATTATACTGCATCTGCCATGCCTTTGCCCACTCACCTAACCTATCCAAGTCACCTTCCAGCCTCCTAGCATCCTCCTCGCAGCTAACACTGCCCCCCAGCTTCGTGTCATCCGCAAGCTTGTAGATGTTGCATTCAATTCACTCATCCAGATCATTAATATATATTGTAAATAGCTAGGGTCCCAGCACTGAGCCTTGCGGTACCCCACTAGTCACTGTCTGCCATTCTGAAAAGGACCCGTTTACTCCTACTCTTTGCTTCCTGTCTGCAGCCAGTTCTCTATCCACATCAATACTGAACCCCCAATACCATGTGCTTTAAGTTTATATGCTAATCTCTTATGTGGGACCTTGTCGAAAGCCTTCTGAAAGTCCAGATATAACACATCCACTGGTTCTCCCTTATCCACTCTACTAGTTACATCCTCGAAAAATTCTATAAGATTCGTCAGACATGATTTACCTTTCATAAATCCATGCTGACTTTGTCCAATGAACTCACCACTTTCCAAATGTGCTGCTATCCCATCTTTAATAACTGACTCCAGAATTTTCCCCACCACCGATGTTAGACTAACTGGTCTGTAATTCCACATTTTCTCTCTCCCTCCCTTTTTAAAAAGTGGGGTTACATTAGCTACCCTCCAGTCCTCAGGAACTACTCCAGAATCTAAAGAGTTTTGAAAAATTATCACTAATGCATCCACTATTTCTGCGGCTACTTCCTTAAGTACTCTGGGATGCAACTTATCTGGCCCTGGGGATTTATCGGCCTTTAATCCATTCAATTTACCTAACACCACTTCCCGGCTAACCTGGATTTCACTCAGTTCCTCTATATCATTTGACCGGCGGTCCCCTGCTATTTCCGGCAGATTATTTATGTCTTCCTTAGTGAAGACAGAACCAAAGTAGTTATTCAATTGGTCTGCCATGTCCTTGTTCCCCATGATCAATTCACCAGTTTCTGACTGCAAGGGACCTACATTTGTTTTAACTAATCTTTTCCTCTTGACATATCTATAAAAACTTTTGCAGTCAGTTTTTATGTTCCCTGCCAGTTTTCTTTCATAATCTATTTTCCCTTTCCTAATTAAGCCTTTTGTCCTCCTCTGCTGGACTCTGAATTTCTCCCAGTTCTCTGGTAGGCTGCTTGTTCTGGCTAATTTGTAGGCTTCCTCTTTTGTTTTGATACTATCCCTGATTTCCCTTGTTATCCACGGATGCACTACCTTCCCTGATTTATTCTTTTGCCAAACTGGGATGAACACTTGTTGTAGTTCATCCATGCAGTTTTTAAATGCCTTCCATTGCATATCCACCGTCAACCCTTTAAGAATCATTGGCCAGTCTATCTTGGCCAATTCACGTCTCATACCCTCAAAGTCACCTTTCTTTAAGTTCAGGACCTTTGTTTCTGAAGTAACAATGTCACTCTCCATCCTAATGAAGAACTCAACCATATTATGGTCACTCTTGCCCAAGGGGCCACGCACAACAAGACTGCTAACTAACCCTTCCTCATTACTCAATACCCAGTCTAGAATAGCCTGCTCTCTCGTTGGTTCTTCTACATGTTGGTTTAGAAAACTATCCTGCATACATTCCAAGAAATCCTCTTCCTTAGCACCCCTGCCAATTTGATTCACCCAATCTATATGTAACCATATAACCATATAACCATTACAGCACGGGAACAGGCCATCTCGGCCCTTCAAGTCCGTGCCGAACATTTTTTTAAAAATAAATAAATAAATAAATAATGTAGGTTGAAGTCACCCATTATAATGGTTTTACCTTTGTTGCACGCGTTTCTAATTTCCTGTTTGATGCCATCCCCAACTCCACTACTACTGTTAGGTGGCCGGTACACCACTCCCACTAGCGTTTTCTGCCCCTTAATGTTTCGCAGCTCTACCCATATCGATTCCACATCCTCCAAGCTAATGTCCTTCCTTTCTATTGCGTTAATCTCCTCTCTAACCAGCAACGCTACCCCGCCTCCTTTCCCTTTCTGTCTATCCCTCCTGAATATTGAATATCCCTGAATGTTCAGCTCCCAGCCTTGGTCACCCTGGAGCCATGTCTCCGTGATCCCAACTATATCATATTCATTAATAACTATCTGCACATTGAACTCATCCACCTTATTACGAATGCTCCTTGCATTGATACAAAGCCTTCAGGCTTGTCTCTACAACACTCTTACCCCTTATACAATTATCTTGAAAAGTGGCCCTTTTTGATTTTTGTCCTGGTTTTGTCTGCCTGCCACTTTTACTTTTCACCTTGCTACCTATTGCTTCTACCCTCATTTTACACCCCCCTGCCTCTCTGCTCTTGCACCCATCCCCCTGCCACATTAGTTTAAATCCTCTCCGACAGCACTAGCAAACACTCCCCCAAGGACATTGGTTCCATTCCAGCCCAGGTGCAGACCGTCCTGTTTGTACTGGTCCCATCTCCCCCAGAACTGGCTCCAATGCCCTAAAAATTTGAATCCCTCCCCCTTGCACCATTTTTCAAGCCACGTATTCATCTGCAATATCCTCCTATTTCTACTCTGACTGGCCCGTGGTACTGGCAGTAATCCAGAGATTATTACCTTTGAGGTCCTACTTTTAAGTTTATCTCCTAGCTCCCTAAATTCACCTTGTAGGACATCATCCCTTTTTTTACCTATATCGTTGGTGCCAATATGCACCACGACAACTGGCTGTTCACCCTCCCCCTCCAGAATGTTCTGCAGCCGTTCAGTGACATCCCTGACCCTTGCACCAGGGAGGCAACATACCAACCTGGAGTCTCGTTTGCGGCCGCAGAAACGCCTATCTATTCCCCTTACAATTGAATCCCCTATTACTATTGCCCTTCCACTCTTTTCCCCCCCCTCCTGTGCCGCAGAGCCACCCATGGTGCCATGAACTTGGCTGCTGCTGCCTTCCCCTGATGAGCCATCTCCCCCAACAGTATCCAAAATGGTATACCTGTTTAGGAGGGAGATGCCCGCAGGGGACTCCTGCACTACCTGCCTACTGCTTTGCTGGCTATTGGCCTTTGAAGATTATTAATTAACTGGGCGGGAACTTTCCCCGCTTTCCCCAGTCAGCAGTTAAGAAACACTTTGATGTGTCTAAACATTTACTGATGTGTTTTGTATTTTGGGCAAACGAGAGGTGGAACTGGAACTGCAATACTGGGAGGCAGTACACACATTACTAGCACAAACACGCAATTATGTAATTAAAAATTGCCTTGTTATATAAATGTGAATAAAATAAAAAACAAGGGCGGCACAGTGGTGCAGCGGGTAGGACCACTGCCTCACGCCACCAGAGACACGGGTTCGACGCTAAACTCAATTACCACCTCCAGCAGCTCGTTCCATGACGAAAGTTACCCCTTAGGTTCCTATCTTTCCATCATCACCTTAGATTGCCCTACTCTGAGTAAATGACTCCATGCATTTACCCTATCTATTCCTCTGCTGATCTTATACACCTCTATAAGATCACCCCACATCCTCCTGTGTTCCAAGGAATGGTCCTAGCCTGCTCAACCTCCAGCATCCTAAAGATGTGCGGGTTTGTAGGTTAATTGGCCCTTTGCAAATATCCCCCGTACAAATCTTACACCATACAAATACTCAGTCCACCGTCGATCCTGACCTCAGGTGCAGTCTGCGTGGAGTTTGCAGGTTCTCCCTGCGACCGTGTGGGTTTCCTCCAGGTGCTCCAGTTTCCTCCCTCATCCCAAAGACGTGTGGGTTTGTAGGTTACTTGGCCTCTTTTCCAGCATTCTCCTCCTCAACAATCACTCTGAAGAAGGGTTCCGACCCGAAACCTCATCAATCCACGTTCTCTAGAGATGCTCTCTGCCGCTCTGATTTCCTCCAGCACTTTGTTTATTTTTACACCATCCAAAAGCTCTCTTGCACAATCATACCTGAAGAGAAGATGAATTTGGCACCATGCAGGTAATCAGTTAAACTCACTTCTTTTCTCTCTCCATGGCCACAAGAGTTCCTGTTAAATCTTGCCCCCCTCACCTTAAACTTAGGTCCTCTGGTTCTTGATTGCCCAATCTTGGTAAAACCCTAACCAGCTCTAAGGCCACATATACAGTATATACTGTATATACAAACTCTGTACAGGCGCTGTGAGGCAGCAACTCTACCGCTCTAACAGCACCAGAGACATGGGTTTGATCCTGACTATGGGTGCTGTCTGTGTGGAGTTTGCAGGTTCTCCATGTAATTGTGTGCGTTTCCTCCAGGTGCTCCAATTTCCTCCCACATTTCAAAGTCCTGCAGATTTGTTGATTAAATGTGTAGGAATTAACTGCGGATGCTGGTTTATACCAAAGATGGACACAGCAGGTCAGGCAACACCTCTGGAGAAAAATGATAGGTGATGTTTTGGGTCGGGACCCATCTTCTGACTGAAAGTAGGAGGTCGGGGGTGACGTTTTGGGTTGGGACTGAAGAAGGGTCCCACCCTGAAACGTCAGCCATCCTTTTTCTCCAGTAATGCTGTCTGACCCGTTGAGTTACTCCAGCACTTTGCGTCTATCACACAGGGTGTGACACAGGGTGTCAGAGGGTATGGGGAAAAGGCAGGAGAATGGGGCGAGGAAGTAGATATAGATCAGCTGTGATTGAATGGTGGGGTAGACTTGATGGGCCAAATAACCTAATTTTCCTATCACATGATCTTATCTCCAGGTTTGTAGGTTAATTGGCTTCTGTAAAATTGTCCCTAGTGTGTAGGATAGAACTAGTGTTAACAGGTGAGCAGACTCAGTGTGCTGAAGGGTTTGTATCCATGCTGTATCTCTAAACTGAACTAAAAACGGAACTAAGGCCACACCTTATTGCAACTTTTGTCATTCCCAGTGTTCCTGAGGGTGAGTAGGTAAACCCTTATAGTTGTGCTCCACCCTTCATTAATTCTGTTTTTGAATTGTCGATCATCACTGTTGTTGTGAACATCCAGTAATTCTGGTGCTTTGGTAGCTCACTGACTGGAATGGATAAGTTAAGGGCCTGTCCCACTTGGCCGTCATTTGCGCGCCATTTACGTGACCTCTTCGTCGCGTTGAGACGCAGGGTAGCGTGTGGGCAGCGCAGGACGGCCGCATGGAGAAGCGCGGAGGGGTATGGAGTTGCGCGTGGTATCGCGCGGCGCTCCAGGAATTTGTAGTGCACAAAATCTTCGCGCGTCTCCGGCGTGACTTATCGCGTACGCACGCGGACGTATTGCGGTCACACGCTGATGTCCTGACCTCGTACGTACAGTACTGTAGTATACAAATCAACTATCACGAATATCTTGATTGTACATGCTTTTGATGGTGGAATGTAGGTCCATTTTGTGATGGAGTTTGAAATCAGAAAGTCCCCAGAGAATAAGTCGTCTCTATTGAGTCATTTGCCTGTACACATGTAGGTGACATATTGCGGTCGGCAAATCTGCGATGTTTGATGCTGATGATGATTCGTTAAAAATTGCGAATATTCAGACACTTGACACTCTTTTATAGAGTTTAAAACATTTTGTTCAACGGGCAGCTGCACCGATAATTGAGTTCGCGGCGCAAGGGTCAATGTTAATGCAAGGTCAAGGAGTCAAAGAACAATATTTTGCTTATACGCTGAGTCGGCTCTGATTATTTTACCTGTTTATTTATTTTTTGTTCCAGCTTCACTCACAACGTGTCAAGTTCTCGTCATTTCGAACCCCCATCCCACACCCCCAAGGGAACGCGCAAACGTCACTTAATTAATAGCTGTTTAGCCATTTCCTCAGTGTGGGGTACCATCCGCAATACAGCGATTGGAACCAATACCATTTGTACTGAGCACGGAGCAAACATGTATATTCCGTGGGGGGGGGGGGGGGAAGGGGGGGGAGGGGGGGGAGGGGGGGGAGGGGGGGGGAGGGGGGGGAGGGGGGGGGGAAGGGGAGGGGAGGATGAAACCATAACCCAAAGTGACCCATTTTCTGAATTACACCATAATTCGAAAGAAAATACAGTATTATGCACTAAACAACTTTCCACTGGGTATTCAACTGATGTCACGTGCTCCAGACGGCTGTGCTGATGCATGAAGATGCGCGCGTCAGTCACTACCGGCCTGTCGCGTAAATGACGGCCAAGTGGGACAGGCCCTTAAGTGTTTCGATGCATGGTGCTGAGGACAGGTCAAACCATGAACCTCCACAGTGCAGTGTGGGAACCATGGAGGTAACACACAGGAAGTAATCAACGTGTGGAAATCATGAACTGCACACGCTGGTTTACAGCAAAGGTAGACACAAAGCTCTGGAGTAAATCAGCGGGTCAGACGGCATCTCTGGATATAAGGGATGGGGGACATTTTGGGTCAGGACCCTTCTTCAGATTGAAAATAGGAGGTGAGGGGGGAGGGAGTTGGGGGAGGGGGGGGGGGGTTGAAGAGTTGAAGGCGAGAAAAGACCAGGATCAATCAGGCCCTTCACGAATGACCTCAGGCAGGCGGTGCCTGGCAGGTCCATTGTTGGCCAGGGAAGGTGTGATCTCAAGAGAAACAACGTGGAGAACTGTGGAACTGGGAAAACGACAAGGGTGGAAGAAGGGGGCGAGGAGGCGCCTTCTGACAGTCCCAGCTGCAGCTGACCATAAAGTTTGCTGCAGCCGCCACCCCTGTCCGGTCGTCCCTCTCCTCGCCCGGCCAGCCTTCGTGCCTTGGGGGCACCCTACGTAGCTGACCTCGATGGGCCGAAGGTAAGACCACCAGTACCAGCCCTATGTTCACCATCCAACACCATCGCCAACTCCCTCCTCCCTCCTCCCCGGTTCTCTGCTCCTCGCGGGCGAGCAGGGGCCGGGCTCAGCAGATCTCATGAGATCTTCTTTTCCAGCTTTCTTCCCCCTTATTCCATCTGTCTGAAAAAGGGTCCCGACCCGAAACCTCGTCCCGTCCATTTCCCTCAAACATGCTTCCTGACTCGTTGAGTTCATCCAGCACTTTGCGTTTTGTTCAAGATTCCAGCATCTGCAGTTCCATCAACCACAGATTGATGTCGATGTTAGAGTTCACCAAGAAGGGGCTGGATGGAGACTTGATACATTGAGACATCCTGGTCCGTACCGACCCGTCCTGTCATCCCATCTCATCCCGTCCCCTCCCATCCTGTCCACTGCATCAATCAAGAGTAGCTAGGTTGGAGTGCTGCTGAATCCAATAAAACTACTCCAAGGCAAAATGGGTAATAAACAGGTGATTCTCAAATCAAAGGAGGAGAATTAGCACTCAATTAGCAATGAGTAATGGGATTAATTTGTGTACAGTGCTGAGATAATTTGATAGTTAGCAAGGAACCGAGGCAAGATCGGTTTACAAGCACTCTGGAGACACTTCCGCAGTCTGAAGAAGGGACCTGACCTAAAATGCTGTCTACCCTTTCCCTCCAACCAGCGAGTTCCTCCAGCACTTTATGTTGTACCACTGGATAATGTGCAAAGCGCTGGAGGAACTCAACTGGTCAGGCGGCATCTGTGGACAGTCAATGATGATCGGGACCCTTCTTAAGTCTGTCCATTCCATCCACAGATGCTGCCTGACCCACTGAGTTCCTCCAGCACTATGTGTTTTAGTTTAGTTCAGTTTAGTTTAGAGATACAGCATGAAAACAGGCCCTTCAGCCCACCGAGTCCACGCAGACCAGGGATCACCCGTTCACGCTAGGGGCAATTTACAATTTCACCAAAACCAATTAACCAAATCTGCACGTCTTTTGAGTGTAGGAGGAAACCAGAGCACCCTGAGGAAACCCACGTGGTCACAGGGAGAACATACAAATTCCACACAGACAACAGCCGTAGTCAGGATCGAACCCTGGTCTCTGGCGCTGTAAGGCAGCAACTCTACCGCTGCGCTACTGTGCTACCCTGATAGCGGATCTGTTTAACATCTCCCCTGGAAGCTAGGACCTGTGGCAGGGCAGCACCTTCCCCATCCCACATGGGAGTGTCAGTCCAGACCAAAGATCTCTATGATCTTTGGCCCAGACTGTGTTGTGGTGACTTGAGCTCACAACCTGATGATCAAGTGTCTGGCCTGCAGTGAGTCACGGTGTAACTGAGCCAAGGGGTGTGAGGTGCCTTTATTTACATTGTCAATCAGAACAAGTAAGTGTAGTATGTAAATAGGGTTAAGGTTAGGGTTCTGCCATATAAGTGCATACAAAAAAATAAAACAAATTGGGCGGCACGGTGGCCCAGCGGTGGAGCTGCAGCCTCACAGCGCCAGAGGCCCGAGTTAGATTCCAACTACGGGTGCTGTCTGTACAGAGTTTGTCTGTTCTACCTGTGACCTGCGTGGGTTTTCCCCAGGTGATTCGGTTTCCACCCACACTCCAATGATGCGTGCGTTTGTAGGTTAATTGGCTTGGTAAAATTGTAAATTGTCCCGAGTGTGTAGGATAGTGTTAGTTCACGGGTCGGCTGGGATTCGGTGGGCCGTATGGCCTGTTTCCGTGCTGTAACTCTAAAGTCTCAAGATTAAATAAAGGGACTCATTCGAACATGGTGTGGTGACATTTTACGCAGTCTGGTTCTATATAAAGCCCCTGGCCTGCCGTGGCCTGCAGGGAGGGAGCTGCTGAGCCGCCCCCTGCTCGTCCCCTGAACCTGCTGACGATGGACACGACAGGCAAGGAGCAAGGCCAGTGGGAGAGGGAACCGGGGTCTGGCCTACTGCGCCCTCAAGGTCGGCAGCCGGAAGCACCCCCTGGGCCACAAAGGTGAACAGTCGAGGAGAGGGACATCGTGTCCAAGGAAGGTGATGGCTGGAGGCCCGCAGCAGCCTGGGGCTCGCCTGGATCGGGCTCCGATCATAAGAACTGGCCGGACTTTGAAAATGGCACCAAAACATAGCGCCTCTTGCACGTGGGCTCAGTAGACTATTCCTGTACATTTTGCTATTGGAGGATATGCTTAGGTTTGGCGATACTGTACTGGATTGTATGTAAGAAAATAATTTCTCTGTGTGTTTACACATATGACAATAAATGTACCATTGAACCATCACTGTGCCAGACTTTGAAGCTGTGATCTGCTGGAACCGTCACTGAGGCCAGGAAGGCAGTGAACGGAGATGACTACAGCTCAGATAGTAAACTTGTGCGTGTCCTGACACAGTATTTCATGCTGTTTCCAACTTCTCGGCTTAAACTGGGTCGCCTGGAGTTTATTGTCCAAAGTTCCTCCGTAGTAAATGACTAATCACATTGGATTGTGTGAGATCAGGGAGTATACAGGGGAAAAAGGTTCCTACCTGGTTATTGTTTGCAAGCTAGCAGTCGGCACAGGCACACTTCCCTTTTTATGGATTTGAATTTAATGTGTTAGTGTGTGTGTGTGTCTGTGTGCATATGTGTGTGTCAACTTGCCTGTGTCTTGATTAGTATGGGTGTCAAGGGTTAAGGGGAGAAGGCAGGAAAATGAGATTTGGAGGCAGAGATCAGCCATGATTGAATGGTGGAGTAGACTCGATGGGCTGAATGGCCTAATTCTATCCCTATAACTTGTGAACTTGTGTGCACGCACATGTGTGTCTCTGCAGTGTGTGTGTGTATGAATGTGTGTGTCTGTGTGTCGGTGTGAGTTTGTGAGTGTGTGTGTGTGTGTCTGTGCATATGTGAGTGTGCATGTGTGTGTGAGGAGGCAGGAAAAAAAGTGAGAGGTGGAGGAATAGAAAGAGAGAGCGAGACAGAGGGAGAAAGAGAAGGGAGAAAGAGGGAGAGAGGGCAGAACAGAAGGAGCAAGAGAGGGGAAGGAAGGAGGAAGAAAGAGAAGGAGGGAGGGGGAAAGGAGAAGAGGGGGTAGGATAAAAATGAGGGCAAAAAATGGAATATATAGGAGAGAGGAGGGTGAGAAGAGAGTCGTAAGTTTGTAGGTAAGGAAAGAGAAAAGGGAAGATTGAGAGAGTGAGGGGGAGGGGAAAGAAGAAGGGACAAGAAAGAAAAGAGAGGGCAGGGAATGGATGGGGAAAATGCGCAAGAGAGGAGAGGGATTGTGGAAGAGAAAGGGAAGTTAGTGAAAACACAAGAGAGATAGGAGAGATACATAATGAATGAGGAGAGAGAGAAAGGGAGATGAAGGTGACAAATAAACAAAGGGAAAGGCAGAGGGGGAAAGTGGGGACGGAGATATAAAGGAGAAAGGAGAGAGAGAGAGTTAGTGAGAGTGAGAGCAAGCAAGAGTGAGAAAATTAGAGAGACTGCGAGAGAGCATTTGAGAGAGAGCGAGAGTAAGAATTAGACGAGGGAATTAAATGTAACATCTCCAAGTTTGTGGATGGCACAAAGCTGGGTGGCAGCGTGAGATGCGAGGAGGATGCTATGAGGCTGCAGGGTGACTTGGATAGGTTAGGTGAGTGGGCAGATGCAGTATAATGTGGAGAGTGAGGTTATCCACTTCGGTGGCAAGAACAAGAAGGCAGATTATCATCTGAATGGTGTCATATTAGGAAAAGGGGAGGCGCAACGAGACCTGTGTGTCCTTGTGCATCAGTCACTAAAACTAAGCATGCAGGTACAGCAGGCAGTGAAGAAAGCTAATGGCATGTTGGCCTTCATTGCGAGAGGATTTGAGTTTAGGAGCAAAGAGGTCCTACTGCAGTTGTACAGGGGCCTGGTGAGACCACACCTGGTGTATTGTGTGCAGTTTTGGTCTCCCAATTTGAGGAAGGACATTTTTGCTATTGAGGGAGTGCAGAGTAGGTTCACCAGGTTAATTCCCGGGATGGCGGGACTGACGCATGATGAAAGAATGGGTCGACAGGGCTTGTATTCGCTAGTATTTAGAAGGATGAGAGGGAATCTTATAGAAACATATACAATTCTTAAGGGATTGGACAAGCTAGATGCAAGAAAAATGTTCCCGATGTTGGGGGAGTCCAGAACCAGGGGTCACAGTTTAAGAATAAGGGGTAGGCCGTTTAGGACTGAGATGAAGAAAAACCTTTTCACCCAGAGAGTTGTGAATCTGTGAAATTTTCTGCCACAGAAGGCAGTGGAGGCCAATTCACTGGATGTTTTCAAGAGAAAGTTAGATTTAGCTCTTAGGGCTAACGCAATCAAGGGATATGGGGAAAAAGCAGGAACAAGGTTTTTTGTATGATCAGCCATGGTAATATTGAATGGCTCAAAGGGCCGAATGGCATACTCCTGTACCTATTTTTCTATGTTTCTCTGTTTCTAATTAAAGAGAGAGCGAGAGACCATGAAAGGGAGTGAGAGAATTAGAGAGAGTGAGAGCAGGTAAAGAATGTCAAAGGAAATGCTCGGCAGATATTTCACTATATAGGGTACACAAAAATGCTGGAGAAACTCAGCGGGTGCAGCAGCATCTATGGAGCGAAGGAAATAGGTAACGTTTCGGGCCGAAACCCACCCCCTATCAGTCTGAAGAAGGGTTTCGGCCCGAAACGTTACCTATTTCCTTCGCTCCATAGATGCTGCTGCACCCGCTGAGTTTCTCCAGCATTTTTGTGTACCTTCGATTTTCCAGCATCTGCAGTTCCTTCTTTAACACTTTCACTATATAGGTATTTCTGCTTGGTTGTAAATGTATGGAAAAAGTGTGTGTGTGAAGGGGTGTGATGCACGAGTCGATATGCAGTGGAATCTGTGTACCGTAGGTGTGCACATGTAGATGCCTGTGTGTGGATGAAGGGTCCTGTCCCGAAACGTCACCTGTCTATTCATCTCCACAGATGCTGCCTGATCCACAGATGCTGAGTTTAGTTTAAATATACAGCATGGAAACAGGCCCTTCGGCCTACCGAGACACAATCACCCTTACACTAGTTCTATCCTACATTCTAGGGACGATTTACAGAATCCAATTAACGTACAAACCTGCACGTTTTTTGAATGTGGGAGGAGACCGGAGCACCCAAAGGAAACCCACTCAGCACAGTGGCGCAGCGGTAGAGTTGCTTCCTCAAAGCGCCAGAGACCGAGGTACTATCCTGACCTGGGGTGTTGTCTGTACGGAGTTCGTACATTCTCCCCATGATCGCGTGGGTTTTCTCTGGGTGCTCTGATTTTCTCCCACCCTCCAGAGACGTACAGGTTTGTAGGTTAATTGGTTTGGTAAAATTATAAATTGTCCCTAGTGCGTAGGATACTGCTACTGAACAAGGTGTTTGATGGTCGGCGTGGACTCAGTGGACTGGAGAGCCTGTTTCCGTGCTGTATCTTTAAAGTCTCAAGTGCAAACTCTAAAGTCACAAGGAGAACGTACAAACTCTGTACAGGCAGCACCTGTGGTCAGGATGGAATCTGGGTCTCTGGCGCTGTAAGGCAGCAACTCTACCGCTGCTCCACTGTGCCGCCCACGTGGAGTTGCTGCAGCACTTTATGCTTTTCTTTGCTCAAGGTTCTCGCATCTGCAATCTTTTGTGTCTCTGCAATGTGTTAGACGGGACCTTCTGAGGGCGGTCAGATATCACAGCTTTACATCGCTGCGCTGGTTTCAGGTTCGACTGCCGCAACACATTTACCATCAGCTGTCTGAAGACAATTTCCGCGTGGGTATCGCTCACCTCTGCTCAAATGTTGCAATGCGTGGAACACAAACTCCCCTGAAGGTCACATATGTGCTTTGTGTAGGATGGAACTGCAGATGCTGGTTTAAACCGAAGATAGACGCAAAAAGCTGGAGTAACTCAATGGGACAGGCAGCATCTCTGGAGAGAAGGAACGGGTGATGTTTCGGGTCGAGACCCTTCTTCAGACAGAAGCCGCGGTTTAAACCAGCATCTGCAGTTCCTTCCTACACAAAGCCATGACCTCTGTGGTTTAGCACATACGTGACCTTCAGGGGAGTTTGTGTTCCACGCATTGCAACATTTGGACAGAGGTGAGCGATACCCACGCGGAAATTGTTTCGGGTTGTGACCCTTCTTCAGACAGAAGTCACGGAAAAGGGAAACTGCTGATATAGACGATCTTCTTCTTACCGAGTCCACACACAAGATTAGAAGTTGTTCAGCCAGAGCTGAACACACTTCTCGGCATCTGCATACAATGGTGTCTGTCTTGTGCGTGGTGGTGGAAAGATTGGTGGAAACGGAACCGCGACATGAACGCTCTTTCCTTGACCCCAATATAGACGATGATGTAGAGAGATATAGAACAATGGATAAAAGATATGCAAAAAAAGGAACGATCATAAAGGAAACAGGCCATTGTTAGTTGTTTGTTGGGTGAAAATGAGAAGCTGGTGCGAGCGACGTGGGTGGGGGAGGGATAGAGAGAGAGGGAAGGGCGGGGTTACTTGAAGTTAGAGAAATCAACATTCATACCAGTGGGCTGTAAGCTGCCCAGGCGAAATATGAGATGCTGTTCCTCCAATTTGCATTTAGCCTCACTCTGACAATGGAGGAGACCTAGGACAGAAAGGTCTGTGTAGGAATGGGAAGGAGAATTAAAATGTCCAGCAACCGGGAGATCAGGGTTCACGTGGGCTGAGCGAAGGTGTTCCACGAAACGATTGCCCAGTCTGCGTTTGGTCTCGTCGATGTATAAGAGTCCACATCGTGAACAACGGATACAGTAGATGAGGTTGGAGGAGGTGCAAGTGAACCTCTGCCTAACCTGAAAAGACTGTCGGGGTCCCTGGACAGAGTCGAGGGATGAGGTATAGGGACAGGTGTTGCATCTTCTGCGGTTGCAGGGGAAGGTACCTGGGGATGGGGTGGTTTAGGTGGGAAGGAATGGGTTAACCAGGGAGTTGTGGATGGAATGGTCTCTGCGGAAGGTGGAAAGGGGTGAGTATGGGACAATGTGGCTAGTGGTGGGATCCCATTGGAGGTGGCGGAAATTTTGGAGGATTATGTGTTGTATGTGACGGCTGATGGGGTGGAAGGTAAGGACTAATGGAGCTCTGTCTGTTGTGACTAGGGAGAGGGGGAGCAGAGGCGGAGCTGTGGGGTACCGAGGAGACACGAGTGAGGGCCTCATCTATGATGGGACAGAGGAACCCCCGTTCCCTAAAGAATGAGCACATCTCGGGTGTCCTGGTATGGAATACCTCATCTTGGGTGCAGATGCGTCGTAGACAGAGGAATTGGAAGTAGGGGATAAAATCTTTGCAGGAAGCAGGGTGGGAAGAAATGTAGTCGAGATAGTTGTGGGAGTCAGTGGATTTGTAATAGACATCAGTCAATAGTCTATTTCTGTGATGGAGACTGAGATCAAGAAAGGGGAGGGAGGTGTCGGAGATGGACCAAGTAAATTTGAGTGCAGGATGAAAATTGGTGGTGAAGTTGATGAAGTCCATGAGTTCTGCATGGGAGCAGGAGGTAGCACGGATGCAGTCGTCAATGTAACGGAGATAGAGTTCGGGGATAGGGCCAGTTTGCACCTGGAACAGGGATTGTTCAACGTACCTTACAAAGAGTTAGGCATAGCTGGTGCCATGCGGGTGCCCATAGCTACGCCTTGGACGTAGGAAGTGGGAGTCAAAGGAGACGTTTTTAAGGGTGAGGATGAGCTCTGCTAGGCGGAGTAGAGTGTTAGTAGAAGGAAATTGGATGGTTCTGTGATTGATGAAGAAAAGGAGGGTTTTAACGCCTTCCTGGTGGGGGATGCAGGTGTAGAGTGACTGAACGTCCACTGTAAAGATGAGAGGGTAGGGGCTCGGAAAGCGGAAATCATTGAAGAGACAGAAGGCATGTGAGGTATCTTGGACATTGGTCTGGAGAGTTTGGACTGGGGGGGGGGATAGGATGGAGTCGAGGTACGTGGAAATCATTTCCATGGGACAGGAGCAGACAGAAATAATGGGTCTGCCAGGGCAGTTGTATTTATGTTTTGGGGAGAAGGTAAAACTAGGCTGTGCGGGGCTGGAGTAATAAAATCTAATATGGTCTGTGTGATTAAGGCCTGGGGCTCATCTGTGGGATCATGGTCCAAGGGTAAGTAGGAGGAGGTGTCTGAGAGCTGGCGCCCGGCCTCAGTGCAGTAGGGGCCAACGCGCCAGACTACCACAGCACCTCACTTGTCGGCGGGTTTGATGATAATGTTGGGGTTGCTGCAGAGTGAGCGGAGGGCTGTACGTTCAGAGGGGGTGAGGTTGGAGTAGGCAAAGGGAGTGGAAAAGTTGAGACGGTTGATGTCACGCCGGCAGTTGGAAATAAAATGATCTAGAGAGGGTGAGTCCAAGAGGAGGGGGACCAGTGGAGATGGGAGAAGGGGTCATCACTGGGAGGTGAGGACTCCTTCCCATAGAAAAAGGCGTGGAGATGACGGAAGAAAAGCTCTACGTGGTGGTGGACCCGGTACTCATTGAGGTGGGGGCGGAGGGGAACGAAGATGAGACTTACTGTAGTGTAGTTCAGAGATACAGCACGGAAACAGGCCCTTCGGCCTAACAAGTCCGCAGCGACCGGCGATCCCCGCACATTAACACTATCCTGCACACGCTGAGGACAATTTACATATACGCCAAGCCAATTAACCTACATACCCTGTACGTCTTTGGAGTGTGGGAGGAAACCGAAAATCTCGTAGAAAACCCACGCGGTCACGGGGAGAACGTACAAACTCCGTACAGACAGTAGTCGGGATCGAACCCGGGTCTCAGACGCTGCAAGCGCTGTAAGGCAGCAAATCTACCGCTGCGTCACTGTGGCTGCCGTTGAGGACAGACCTTTCCATATCGGAAAGGGGGAAGTCAGGGGAGGATGGTGAAGACACAACAAGGGTAGGGGTTGGGGTCAGAGGAGTGCCGGGGAGTGGACCGAAGCTGAGGCGAGGTCTGGTGGGTGTTCAGAGAGGAGGGGGGCATGAGGACTATTGTATGGGTGGGGTGTGGTCGGGATAACCTGGTTAAAAGAGGGGGAAGGGGAAGATCCATCACTACTGAGGTGCCCTGTGGGGGGGGGGGGGGGGGGGACCCAGGAGAGTCAGACCATGTGGCGTTGGAGTCTGCATCGTGGAGGCTGAAGGCCTGGTGCTGAGCCTGGAACTCAGGTGAGGCGACAACTCCGGCTTGCTGGTGGGCGGTGTAGAGGCAAGAGTCGACGGCAGCAGCATTTGTGGTCCCGGGGAGACAGTGAAGGTCAGCGACAGCGATGGTGGCCCCAGGGAGACTGGTAACGGTGGCAGTTTCGGTGATAAGTTCCTTGGATCAACCGGGAAGGCGGCGAGGATCGGAGAGGCTGTGGATGTTGGTGCTGCTCCTCGTGGCAGAGATGGTGTCGCGGGTGGTCGGGCAGGCGGGCGCGGTCCAGCGGTGGAGCCACGGGCCTGCGGGCGATCGAGTCGAGGAGTCTTGGTGGAGGTACCGGTCTGGAGGCGGGCAAGCTTGTGATCCTTTGTGGAGTCCAGGTAGGCGAGGAAGCGTTTGTTGCAGGCGTAGATCTGGCGTCGAATGAAGTGCAGTTGGGGTCCATTGAAGGTGCGGGTGAGTGATTCCCGGAGCTGTGGGAGAGTCAGAGTGAGGGCCTGTTGGTGCCGGCGCATCGCAGCCAGTGTGGAACGCAGGGCACGGAAGGAGAACTGTTGCCGCGGATCGACTGGCGATCAAAGCTTTGTTCTCTGGTTGGTGCACCTTTCTCAGCCGAGCCACAATCAGTCATTGTGAGTAATGAGTAGGAAGGTGTACAGATAGGTAAGGTTCAGAGGTGCAAGTGATATAAGAGACACAAAGTAAAGGGGCTGTCCCACTGCGGCGACCTAATTGGCGAGTTTAGAAGAGTTTGCCCTCGACTCATACTCGCAGCATGGTCGACACGAGGTCCCAGTAGGCCTTTGTAACTCTCCTTCATGCTCGAGAGTAGTCCCCGCGTACTCGAGGCCTCAGCTAGGTCGCGGCATTTTTGTCAACATGCTGAAAAATGCCAGCGAGTAAAAAAAGGTCACCATGGAAAATATCGATATTTTTTTACTCGTAGGTTTTGTCAAAGTAGGTCCTAGTAGGTCGTAATGATATTCGTAGGTAGTCGAAGGCAATCAAAGGTAATCGAGGGTAGTCGAAGATAAAGCTTGTTGAGAAAAAAAGATAAGTAAACTGACCGGTAATGTAAAATGGCCGCTAAACTTTATTAAAAGTTGTCTGGCTTCTTAAAAGTGTGTCCACCCCTTCTGCTCCCATTCTCTCCCCCTTCTCTCCCCTTCCCTCTCCTTCTCTCCCCTTCTCTCCCCCTCTCTCCCCTTCTCTCCCACCCCCCCCGCCCCCCCCTCTGCGCTCTCTGAAGGACTTGCCGTCTTTTACCTTCCTGTTCATCGCGGCTGTGAAATTCAGACAGCGCTCCCCCGCTTTCCCTGGCCCCCGCATTTGCGATGTGTGTGTGTGTGTGTGTGTGCGGTCAGTCGATCCGGCTCGCGGTTTCATCGCTGACGGTGGATCCAGTTCGAGGTTTTTCAGGCGAGTGCCCTCGAGCTTGAAGGTCGAAGACAGTCGCTGAAAAGTCGCATCAGTGGGACAGGCCCTTAACTCAGCGGGTCAGGCAGCATCTGTGAAGGCGATGGCTGGAGGCACACAACAACCTGGGACTCACCTCGATCGGGCACCACTCAAAAGATCTAGAGCATGGACTGGACTTTGAAAATGGAGCCAAAGAATGGCGCCTCTTGCATGCAGGATCAGTAGACTATTTCTGTACACTTTGCTAATCGGGGATGTGCTTAGGTATGGCAATACTGTACTGGACTGTATGTAAGAACAGCACTGTGCATTTACACATGTGACAATAAAGCACTAGTGAACCATTGAACCATCGAGGTCCTGATTTGCAGATTTCCAAAATTTCAAACACATATGTTGACAATAATTTGACCAATGGCACCCAACAGCCCCAGCAGGTTCAAGGTCAACCTGGGTTTCTTTGTTAGTCTGTTAATCTCCGGGTTCAAAAACATCTTTAGATTGATTAATTGCAAGATACAGCATGGAAACAGGCCCTTCGGCCCACCGAGTCCACGCCGACCAACGATCACCCGTCCACACTAGTTCTATGTTATCCCACTTTCTCATCCACTCCCTACACATTAGGAGCAATTGACAAAGGGCCAATTAACCAACAAACCCGCATGACTTCGGGATGTGGGAGGAAACCAGAGCACCCGGAGGAAACCCACACGGTCACACGGAGAACATGCAAACTCCACACACAGACAGCACCCGACGTCGGGATTGAACCTGGGCCTTTGGTGGTGTGAGGCAGTAACTCTACCCGCTGTTGTGGTTAGGTTTGTGCAGAGTGGTTCAAGAACCTGATGGTCAAGTGAACGAAGCTGTTCTTGAAGCTGGAGGTCGGGATCGAACCTGGGCCTCCGGCTCTGCGAGGCAGTGACTCTACCAGCTGCTCCGCTGTGGCTCCCTGGCTGTCTCTCTCCCCTCCTGTTCCCCGACTAGACGAGGGTGCTCCATTGCCTGTGAGCTGCTGACGCGGTGTTTGCCCCCTGGGGCGCTGGCAAGGTGGGGATGGGCATTGCGGGTGACAGTAATAACCTGTCAGTAGGTTGTACCACCCGGTTGTGGCTGTTCAAACCTCATGCCAAACCTGCCCTCTGGGTGCCAACCGTACATCATCCCTGCCCCTCGTGTGTGTCTGCCCGCCTGCCTCTTGACAGTTGATGATCTTTCCTCTGGTCTCCTCAAGTAGGTGGCACAGTAGCGCAGCGGGTATAGCCAAGTTCAATCCTGACCTCGGATCCTGTGTGTGTGTGGAGTTTGCACCTTCAACCTGTGACCATATGGGTTTCCTCCGGGTGCTCCATTTTCGTTCCACATCCCAAAGACATGTTCAATTCAATTCAATTCAACTTTAATTGTCATTGCACAGATACAAGTGTGGGTACAACGAAATGCAGTCTAGCGTCTGCTCGTAGCAATATTGCAATATAGAAATAAAACACAGAACAAGAACAATATACAGAATAAAATATTGTTTTATTTGGCGCACACTCCAAATGTGGGTTTGTAGATTAATTTGCCGCCTGTAAATACGCCCCTACTGTGAATGGGTGATCAATGGTCAGTGTGGACTCGGTGGGTCGAAGAGTCCGTTTCCATGCTGTTTCTCTAAAGTAAACTAAACTAAATTCAACCTGCAAGCAGCGAGTATGGACTGGTGATAAGTTAGTGATGGTTAACTCAGCGGGTCAGGTGGCATCTGTGGAGAACATGGATAGGTGACATTTCTGGTCGGGTCATTTTCAAGATTGACGTTGAGTCCCGACCAATAACGTCACCTATCCATGTTCTCCAGAGATGCTGCCTGACCCGCTGAGTTACTCCACCATACTGTGTCTTCTTTTGTAAACCAGCATCTGCAGTTCCTTGTTTTTACATCTGTGATTTAGTTATGGTTAGCTAGTTACATCACACAATGTCCTATTTTCTTCCACTCCCATCACAAGCTGACACTTTGATACAGAACACCTCCGGTCTATTTAACCCGATTAACCTGTTTTAAGATTTCACTAAATTGTTGACGAGTGGTACAATGGCGCAGCAGTAGAGTTGCTGCCTCACAGCGCCAGAGACCCAGGTTCGATCCTGACTACCGGTGCTGTCTGTGCAGAGTTTGTACGTTCTCCCCTTGACCGCATGAGTTTTCTCCGGGTGCTCCAGTTTCCGCCCACACTCCAAAGACGTGCAGGTTTGAAGTTAATTGGCATCTGCAAAATTGTAAATTGTCCCTAGTGTGTCGGATAGTGCGAGTGTGGCGGGTGATCGCTGGTCAGCGTGGACTTGCTGGGGCAAAGGGACTGTTTCCATACTGTATCTCTAAAGTCTGAAGTCTGAAGAGTATTTCGTATTTAGACAAGAGTATAGTTTGGGAGATTTGGAGTCACAGTTTTACTGAGTCAACAGCTCCCCCTTGAGGTGTATTGAGATGTAGATTCTGCTCACAGAGCCAGCATTTATTGGCCACCTCACGTGATCTTGAACTGAGGCCAGCTTGGCCAATGCAGAGGGGAATTAAACATCAATCCTTCACCGTTGTTCTGAAGAAATGGACCCAAAAAGTGGTGGATACTTCCCGATCCATCACGGATACCGACCTCCCCACCATCGAAGGGATAGTTTAGTTTTAGAGATACAGCGTGGAAGCAGGCCCTTCGGCCCACCGAATCCATGCCAAACAGTGATCACCCACACACTAGTTCTACGCTACACACTAGGGACAATTTACAGAAGCTAAATAACCTACAAACTCTGCACGTCTTTGTAGTGTGGGAGGTCACAGGAGCACCCGGAGAAAACCCACGCGGCCACAGGGAGAACGCACAAACTCCGTACAGACAGCACCCGTAGTCAAGATTGTAGCCGGGTCTCTGGCGCTGTGAGGCAGCAGCTCAACCCCTGCACAACTGTGCTGCTCCTATAGGAGGTACGGCCTCAGAAAGGCAGCCAGCATCATCACGCACCCACACCACCCTGGCCACGCTCTCATTTCACTCCTGCCATCGGGAAGAAGGTACAAGAGTGTGAAAACCGTGATTCCAAGTTCAGGTACAGCTTCTTCCCAACAACCATCAGGCTGTTGAACACTTCAAACACCAACTAAACTACGAACTATGATTTGTTTTGGTTGCTCAAGACTTTGAGCTTTTGGTTTGTTTTGCATTAATATTGGAGCGCTTTTAATTTATTGAACTTTTTTTTGCTTGTATTATTATTAAGTTTCCTATGTTCTGTGTTTACCGACCTGTTATGCTGCTGCAAGTGAGAATTGAATTGTCCCACATGTGTCAGTTAAAGTTTCTTGTCTCTTCCTTGCTTCCTGGTCATACGGAGGCCAGGCGATGTAAGGCCAGCTGAGTTCAAGAGTGGCAGGAATCAAGAGTAAAAGAAGAACTCAGCGGGTCAGGCAGCATCTGGGGAGGGAAGGGACAGACGATGTTTCGGATCAAGAGAGACACAAAGTGCTGGAGTAACTCTGCAGGTCAGGCGTCTTTCCTGGAGAACATGGATAGATGAGGTTTTAGGCCAGGAGCCTTCTTCACACTCGATAGGAAAGGTTTATGGGCCAAACATGGTCAAGTGGGGCATCAGATTACGCAAGTTGGGCCGAAGGGCCTGTTTATGAGCGGTATGAATTTGTGACTCTATAACTTCCATCCTGGGGTCAATTCCCTCCACAGATGCTGCCTGACCTGCTGAGTTCCTCCAGTAGTTTTGCTCAAGATACCAGCACCTGTAGTTCCTTGTTTCTCCAAGAGTCAAGAGAGTTTATAGAATTTTACAGAATTCAGGCACAGTTTCTTCCCAGCTGTTATCAGGTAACTGAACCGTCGTATCAACAACTAGAGAATAGTCCTGACCTCCCATCTACCTCATTGGAGACCTTCAAACTATATTTAATCAGACTTTGCTGGATGTTATCTTGCACTGAACATTATTCGCTTTATCCTGCAGACTTCTCGATTAAAGGTTTCAAAGGTCTTTTATTGTCATGTGTACCAATTAAAGTACAGTGATATTCGTACTACCATGCAGCCATACTAAAAAAAAGCAACAAGACACAGAACTACAAAAAAGTTAACATAAACATCCACCACGGCAGATTCCCACATTCCTCACTGTGATGGAAAGCAATAAAGTCTAATCTTCCCTCATTTTCTCCCACGGTTGGGGCAGTCTAACCATCCACAGTCGGGGCGATCAAAGCTCCCGCGTCGGGGCGATCGAAGCCCCCGCATCGGGGCAGTCGAAGCTCCTGCAGCTTGGAGCTCCCGAAGTCAGTCTCTAACCTGGGACCACGAGCTCCATGATGTTAAAGTCCGCAGGCTCCTGCAGTTGGAGATTCCGAGGTCGATCCCCGACAGGGATCGCCAGCTCCACGATGTTAAGTCCTGCAGGTTCCCGCGGTTTGAGCTCCCAAAGTCGGTCTCCAGCAGAGGACGCCAACCCCTCGATGTTAGGCCGCAGTGCGGACGGAGATACGATACGGAAAAAAATCGCCTCTCCGTCGAGGTAAGAGATTAAAAAATGTTTCACCCATCCACCCCCCCACCCCACCTAAAACAAGCTAAAGAACACTAAACCATACATTTAACACAGACTATAAAACAACAGAAGGGAGGGGCAGCCAGACTGTTGGCGAGGCAGCCATTGCTGGCGCCACCCGGTGGTTTAATGGGTGATTATAATCATGTATAGTATTTCCTCTGACTGGATAGCATGCAACTGAAAGCTTTTCACTGTACCTTGGTACACGTGACAATAAGCTAAACTAAACTTTAATTGTCGTATGGGTCGAGAACAGAACAATGGAATTCTTACTTGCTGCAGCTTTTACAGGAACATTAATGCAACAACCCAAAAAATCAATAGTGAATAAATATTGATACATTGAATTATCAGTTATACTTGATAACCAGACCATACAAATGGACCAATGTCGATGTCAAAGGGCAGTCCAGTGCCCTTTCCTGACAAAGGGCCCTGGACTGAAATGTTAGCTCTGTTTCTCTCTCCACTGATCAACCCAGACAGACTGGGTTGAAGTAGAGGCACAAGGAACTGCAGATGCTCGAAGCATGAGCAAAGCACAAAGTGCTGGAGGAATTCAGTGGGTCAGGTAGCATCTGGGGAGGGAAATGAACAGGTGACGTTTTGGGATGGACCCTACTTCAGACTGATTGGAGTAGGTGGGGGAGGGGGGAGGAGAAAGCTAGAAAAGAGAGGCCCCGCACATCTCCTTTTAACTTTCCCTCTCTCACCTTAAAAGCTATGCCCTCTATTCTTTGACATTTCCACTCTGGGGAAAAAGGTTCTGACTGCTTAGCCTATCTATGCCTCTCATAATTTGATATACTTCTATCAGGTCTCCCTTCAACCTCAGACACGCTAGAGAAATCAATCCAGTCTGACAATCCTCTCCTTATATCCAATACCCTCTAATCCAGGCATTATTCTAGCTATGCCTGCCTCTTTGTAGGGTACGTTGAACAATCCCTGTTCCAGCCGTACATTATCCTTATCCCCGAACTCAATCTCCGTTACATTGACGACTGCGTCGGTGCTACCTCCAGCACCCATGCAGAACTCAGGGACTTCATCAACTTCACCACCAATTTTCATCCTGCACTCAAATTTACTTGGTCCACCTGACTAGCACTCGGGCTAAAGAATGGATGAAATGCTATACTTAGAAATGTACGAATATATCTCGAATGAAGTTTTTTATTTTAATAAATTTTTCCATTCTTCTTTAACTATCTCTTTCCTTTTTTTTTTTTTGTTTTTTTTTTGTTTTGTTTTTTGTTTTTGTTTTTGGTTTTTTTTTTTGGTTTTCTTCTCTTTCTTTTCTTTCTTTACTTCATCTATCTCTTTAGTTCTATTTAGTTTAAAAAAAAAAAAAAAAGGCAAAAGGTATTGGAGACAATGTAATAATAATTGACAATATTATCAATTTATAAATGTAAGACTGTAATGATGTAAATAGGTTGTGTACTTATCTCCAATAAAAAATATTTTCAAAAAAAAAAAAATTTACTTGGTCCATCTCCGACACCTCCCTCCCCTTTCTTGATCTCACAGTCTCTATCACAGGAAATAGACTATTGACTGACGTCTATTACAAACCCACTGACTCCCACAACTCTCAACTACACTTCTTCCCACCCTGCTTCCTTCAAGACTATCCCCTACTCCCAATTCCTCCGTCTACGCTGCATTTGCACCCAATGTTCCATACTAGAACATCCGAGATGTTCTCCTTCTTTAGGGAACGGGGATTCCCCTCTCCCATCTTAGATGAGGCCCTCACTCGTGTCTCCTCAGTACCCCGCAGCTCCGCCCTTGTTCCCCCTCCCCTTAGACGCAACACAGACAGTGTCCCCCTGGTCCTTACCTTCCACCCCATCAGCTGTCGCATACGACACATAAACCTACAAAATGTTGCCACCTCCAACGGGATCCCACCACTCGCTACTTTTTCCCATCTCCACCCCTTTCAACCTTCCGCAGAGACCATTCCCTCCGCAATTCCCTGGTTAACTCATCCCTTCCCACCCAAACCACCCCCTCCCCAGGTCCCTTCCCCTGCAACCGCAAAAGATGCAACACCTGTTGCTATACTTCCTCCCTCAACACTGTCCAGGGACCCCGACAGTCTTTTCAGGTGAGGCAGAGGTTCACTTGCACCTCCTCCAACCTCATTTACTGTATCCGTTGTTCACGATGTGGACTCTTATACATCGACGAGACCAAACGCAGACTGGGCGATCGTTTCGCGGAACACCTTCGCTCAGCCCACGTGAACCCTGATCTCCTGGTTGCTGGACATTTTAATTCTCCTTCCCATTCCTACACAGACCTTTCTGTCCTCGGTCTCCATCATTGTCAGAGTGAGGCTAAATGCAAATTGGAGGAACAGCATCCATATTTCGCTTGGGCAGCTTACAGTCCAGTGGTATGAATATTGATTTCTCTCACTTCAGGTAGCCCCAGCATTCCCTCTCTCTCTATCCCTCCCCCACCCGTCGCACTAGCTTCTCATTTTAACCCTACAAACAGCTTACAATGGCCTGTTTCCTTTATCATCATTACTTTTTTGCATATCTTTCATTCATTGTTCTTTATCTCTCCACATCACCATCTATATCTCTCATTTCCCTTATCCCTAACCACTGAAGAAGGGTCTCGACCCGAAACGTCACCCATTCCTTCTCTCCAGAGATGCTGTCTGTCCCGCTGAGTTACTCCAGATTTTGTGTCTATCTTCGGTTTAAACCAGCATCTGCAGTTCCTTCTTACACATTATTCTAGTAAACCCCTTCTGCACCCTCTCCAATGCCTCCATGTCCTTCTGATGCACCGGGGTGACCAGAATTACACGCAATACTCTGAATGTGGCCTTACCAAAGTCTTATAAAGCTGAAATGTCCTCCTGTCTCTTATACTCAAAGCCCTGACTGATGAAGGTAAGCACACCATGCACCTCCTTTATAAATAATAACAGAATTAGGCCATTCAGCCCATCGAGTCTACCCTGTCATTCAATCATGGCTGATCCATCTTTCCCTCTAAAACCTATTCTCCTGTCTTCTCCCCATAACAATTGCTAATCAAGAACCTGTCAATCTCTGCTTTAAAAATCCCCAATGACTTGGCCTCCACCACCATCTGTTAACCACTCTATTGGTGCTGCTACTTTTTGTTATTTAAGGGAAGATTAGGTGAGCACATGAGGGAGAAAGGATCAGCAGGATTCTTGATCATTTGACATGATCAAGAATCCTGCTCTGTGGATTATCACCTTGAAGTGGTGGAGAAGCTCGTGTGGACCTGAGATCCTGAGAGCGATGCCGTCTGGAGCTATGCTCCTGGTAGGGCCACCCATGGCAGTAAGGTCGAGGGGGAGGTCTGTGACAAAGAGCAATCCAACCAAGACCTCAACGGTGGAACAGGCGGAGGACGAAGGGTGACCTTAGTGGAGCGTCACATCGGTTGCAGCAGAATAGGGTCTCCGGTCGTCTTGGACTCCATGCCACTGGATCCTGACCCAGATCTGTCACGGACCGTGGGGTGGCTGTCTGTGCACCAGTCTCCCCACGTTAATCAAAGTCACGCACAGGCGTCCTCCGTGTAGGGAATAACACCCCGGAGACACACATGGTCACCCATGACCGAGGGGGGCCTAAGAAGAAGGATGGGGAGATCTGTGTGCTTCGAGTGATGGCTGTGATTTCACGGCAACATTTGATACAGTAAGCCCTCATTTTAACGGACCTCTTTATAACAGATTTTGGTTATAGCGGACGGACCTCCTGAAGGCTGTCCACGCCAAGCCCGGCTCTCATCGCCTCTCCAGCCTCTTCCAGGCCGTGCCTACCACCTCCACCGCCCCTCACCTGCACTCCGCCAGCCCGCAGGCCACAACGAATGACTCCGCCAATCCTCGCCTCCCCCAGCCGCCAGCAGGCCCGGGCCGTCGTCTCACTTGAATTCCAGGCACACTTCCGGACCGAGAGTTTGAAGAATGGTCTCCACCCAAAACATCAGCTATCCATGTTCTCCAGCCACACTGCCTGAGCCGTTGAGTTACTCCAGCACTTTGTGTCCTTTTGTGTATTAAGCAGCATCAACAGTTTCTACTACTTATACAATGATATACAATGTCGGAGGATTATCTGTTGCATGTGGCCGCTGGTAGGATGGAAGGTGAGGACAAGGGGGACTCTGTCCTTGTTACAAGTGGGGGAATGAGGAGCGAGAGCGGAGTTGCGGGATATAGAAGAGACCCTGGTGAGAGCCTCATCTATAGTCGAAGAGGGGAACTCCCATTCCTAAAGAATGAGGACATCTCCGATGCCCTGGTTTGGAAACACCTCATCCTGGGTGCAGATGCTGTGCAGACGGAGGAATTGGGAGTAGGGGATGGAGTCCTTACAGGAAGCAGGGTGGGAAGAAGTGTAGTCCAGATAGCCATGGGAGTCAGTGCGTTTATAGTGGATATCGGTCAGTAGTCTGTTACCTGCGATGGAGATAGTGAGGTCTAGAAACGGTAGGGAAGTCGGAAATGGTCCAGGTGAATGTGAGTGCCGGATGGAAGTTAGTGGTGAAATGGATGAAGTCAGTGAGTTCTGCATGGGTGTAGGAGGTAGCACCAATGCAGTCATCAATGTAGCGGAGGTAGAGTTCGGGGATTGGGCCACGGTACGCCTCGAACAAGGATTGTTCGACGTACCCTACAAAGGGACAGGCATAGCTGGGGCCTATGCGTGTGCCCACAGCTACGCCTTGGATTTGGAGGAAATGGGAGGAGTCAAAGGAAAAGTTGTTGAGGGTAAGGACCAGCTCCGCTAGGCAGAGGAGAGTATCAGTAGATGGGGATTGGTTGGTTTTGCGGTTGAGGAAAAAACGGAGGGCTTTAAGACCCTCCTGGTGGGGGATGGAGGTGTAGAGTGACTGGACGTCCATAGTGAAGATGAGGGAATGGGGGCCTGGGAAACGGAAGCCACGGAGGAGACGAAGAGCGTGTGAGGTGTCTTGGACATAGGTAGGGAGGGATTTAACCAGGGGGGGATAGGATGGAGTCGAGGTATGTGGAAATAAGTTCGGTAGGGCACGAACAGGCAGAAACAATGGGTTTGCCAGGACAGTCAGGTTTGTGGATTTTGGGGAGAAGGTAAAATTGGGCTGTGCCGTGCTGGGGAACATTGAGGTTGGAAGCTTGGGAGGGCAGGGAGCTGGAAGTGATAAAACCAGTGATAGTGTTAGAGATAATCGCCTGGTGCTCGGCTGTGGGGTCATGGTCCAAGGATAAGTAGGAGGAGGTGTCTGAGAGTTGGCGCCTGGCCTCAGAGAGCAGCGCGCCAGACTACCACGGCACCTCCCTTGTCGGCAGGTTTGATCACCCAGTCTGGGTTGTTGTAGAGTGAGTGGAGGGATATACGTTCAGGGGGAGGAGAGGTTAGAGTGAGACAGGGGAGTGGAAAAGTTGAGGAGATTCTTTCATCATATGTCACTCCCGCCATCCCGGGAATTAACCTGGTGAACCTACGCTGCACTCCCTCAATAGCAAGAATGTCTTTCCTCAACTAGGAGACCAAAACTGCACACAATACTCCAGGTGTGGTCTCACCAGGGCCCTGTACAAACTGCAGTAGGACGTCTTTGCTCCGATACTCAAATCCTCTCGCTATGAAGGCCAACATGCCATTTGCTTTCTTTACTGCCTGTTGTACCTGCATGCTCACTTTCTCTTCCTCGGTTATAGCGAACAATCGGCAATAATGGATACCACTCCCCCACCCCCCACCCCCCACCATGGTGCATTATAACAAAAGTTTACTGTGTCCACAGAACAGTAACTGAGCTGTTTGCAGTACCTCATTCCTACACCAGAGGGCACCAGTGATCCACCTTATAGGTTAAGGAACCTTTCCTTCCAAAGCAACTTTTAAAGGTGATGTACCTAGAATATTTCACAAAAATCATTCAGGTTTAAATGCAGGGAGACTGATTATTTGCGGGCTGCTAGCTACGTGAAAATCACTGCCAGTCTCCAGACAGCCACTGCCGTTCTGCATCTTCAACGGGCGGCACAGGGAAGATGCACATTGAATTCTGCATCTTTAAGGGTGGCACAGTGGCGCAGCTGCTAGTGCCGCTGCTTCACAGCGCCAGAGACCCGGGTTCGATCCTGCCCTCGGGTGCTGTCTGTGTGTAGAATTTGCATGTTCTCCCTTTGACCGTGTGGGTTTCCTCCTGGTGCTCCAGTTTCCTCCCACATCCCAAAGACGTACGGGTTTGTAGGTTAATTCGCCCTCTGTAAATTGCCCCGAGTGTGTAGTGAGTGGATGAAAAAGTGGGATAACATAGAACTAGTGTGAACGGGTGATTGATGGTCAGCGTGGAGTCGTTGGGCCGAGGGGCCAGTTTCCACACTATGTCTTTCACCTAGAGGTAGACAATTCCCTGGAGGTACAGAAGTGTGAATCGCACACCTCCAAATTCAGGGACAGTTTCTTCCCCTCTGTTATCAGACAACTGAACCATTCTATCACCAACTAGCAAATGGTCCCGACCTACCATCTACCTCATTGGAGACCCTCAAAATATCTTTAATCGGACTTTACTGGGCTTTACCTTACACTAAACATTATTCCCTTTATCTTGTATCTGTACACTGTGGACGGCTCAATTGTAATCATGTATAGACTTTCTGCCGACTGGATAGCACGCAATAAAAGCTTTTCACTGTCCATCTTTACCTCGACTAAACGAAAGCAATAAACCGTGTGGTCCCGACATTCCCTTTCTTCTTTCTCCACTGGCCCTTTGCAGGGACGAATCCCGGCCACACGTCGGTGGTTTAAAATAAATTCCCGCTGGTTCTTTCACCAATCGCTTTCACTAGAAAGAGGAGCAGGAGTTGGGCATTGGGCCTCTCACGATGCCCCTTCATTCCTTTCTGCTCCTGTGCTCCTCGCCCACTCTCCTGCCTCATCTATACGATGCCCCTAAACCCATGGACTCGGCCTTAACCCTACTTATTGCCTGCACCTCCACATCTACGCTAGTCCCACCTGCCAGCGTTTGGTCCATATCCCTCTCAACCTGTCCTCTCATATCCATATACCTGTCTTTTAAATGCTATTATAGCAACTGCCTCAAATGCCTCCTCTGGCAGCTTGTTCCCTATACATACTGTGCGAAAAAGTTGTCTCTAAGGCTCCTTTTAAATCTTTCCCCCTCTTGCCTTAAACCTATGCCCTTCTTGATTCCATTTCCCCTGGATCAAGACTGTGCATTCACCCTATATATCCTCATGATTTTATAAACTTCCATAAGATCATCCCTCAGTTTCTAAGAAATGAAGCCCCAGCCTGCCCAATCTCTGCTATAGACCTTGAATCCTGGCAATGTTCTTCTAGCTAATTTCTGCAATTTTTCCAGCTTAATGGCATCTATCCTGCAGCAGGGTGACGAAAATTGAACGCAGAATTCGAGGGGCTGAAACTGTAGGGAGAGGATGAGCAGGCTAGGACTTTATTCCTTAACGCAGGAGGTTGAGGGGGTGATCTTATTGAGGTGTACAAAATTATGAGAGGAATAGCTTGGGTAGATGCACAGTCTAGATGCCCTGAGTAGAGAAATCAAGAACCAGATGACGCAGGTTAAATTTGAGGGAGGAAAGATTTAATAGGAACCTGTGGGGTAACTTTTTTTACACAAAGGGTGGTAGGTGTATGGAACGAGCTGCTGGAGGAGGTAGTTGAGGCAGGTACTATCACAATGCTTAAGAGACAATTGGACAGGTACATGAATAGAACAAATTTGGAGGGTTATTGGCCAAGCACGGGAAGGTGAGACTGGTGTAGATGGGGCATGTTGGTCAGTATGGGCAAGTTGGGCCAAAGGGGCTGTTTCCACACTGTATGAAGTTTTGGGTCTGGACCCCTTCTACGGACTGCACAGACACAGACCAGGTCTGAAGAAGTGTCCCGACCCGAAACATCACCAATCCTTTTTCTCCCGAGATGCTGCCTGGCCCGCTGAGTTACTCCAGCATTTTGCGTCTATCTCAGGTCAAGCAGCATTTCCGGAGGGTCATGGATATGTGATGTTTTGGGTCGGGACACTTCTTCAAATGTTTCGAGTTGAGACCCTACTTCAGACTGAAGTCACCTGTCCATGTCCTCCAGAAATGTTGCCTGATCCCCACCAAGTTCCTCCAGCAATTTTTGTTGTTGCTCAAGATTCCAGCCATCTGCAGTTTCTTGTGTCTAAAGTAATCTAATTACTGTCCAAATGAAACAATGGAGTTTAGTCAGCTCTGTGTTTTCATATTTTAATCTCCTGCTAATATAAAAGGCAACATTTTCCGTGACCTTTAATTGCAACACTATTTATTCAGGTGCTTCAAAACTGTGTCGTTCGTGGTGCTGTCACATCAGGAGCCCTGAGTTCATGCGGAACTGACAGCTAACAGTTTGGGATGTGAATTAATGAAATATTTGGGCTAATCTTTTATTATTTCTGTATCTTGAAAGTTGTAAGATCCATATTCCTCCAGCAGTCCAGCAACGACTGTTGGTCAACATCCAAGAAGTGACCTTGAACTCAACTGACCCATAGTCCAGTCAAATCAGTTCATCGCACTTCTTCGCTCTATTAGTGTTTCTGGCTTTACACTGGAGGTGCTAATGTGGATAATAGATCACCTCGAGGTATTGGCATTTTTAGCAAATAGCCACATACACGATGGATAAGGGGAGGGTGATACTTGATTGTTCCATAAGTTCATAGTTCATATGTTATAGGAGCAGAATTATGTCATGCAGCCTATCAAGTCTACTCCGCCATTGCTGATCTATCTTTCCCTCTCAACTGCATTCTCCTGCCTTCTCCCCACAACCCCTCACACCCACAGTCATCAAGAAACTGTCAATCTCCGCCTTAAAAATATCCATTGACAGCCTCCGCAGTCGTCTGTGGCAATGAATTGCACCTTCTGACCAAAGAAATCCCTCCAGTGGGAGAGTCTAGGACTCAGAATAAAAGGACATACCTTTAGAAAGAAGGTAAGGAGGAATTTCTTTAGTCAGAGGGTGCAATCCTCTCCACATCCACTCAATCCAGGCCTTTCACTATTCAGTAAGTTTCAATGAGGTAACCCTTCATCCTTCTAAACCCAATCATTCTGGGATCATTCTCGTAAGCCTCCTCTGGACCCTCTCCAATGCCAGTACACCCTTTCTCAGATATGAGGCCCAGAACTGCTCACAGTGCTTCAAATGTGTTCTGATCAGTGCCTTATAAAGCCTCAGCATTACATCCCTGTTCTTTGGATGAGAAAAGACAAAGCCCTTACTACCGGACTGTTTAGATTAGCTTATTTTAGAAATACAGAAGAAAAAAAAACAGGCCCTCGGCCCACCGAGTCCGCAACAACCAATGATCACCACGTACACTAACACTAACACATTAGGGACAATTTACAACTTTTACTGAAGCCAATTAACCTACAAACCTGTACGTCTTTGGAATGTGGGAGGAAACCGGAGACAGAGGCTGGGAGGTAATCAATGAAGACACAAGAGGCTACAAATGTCGAATCTAACAAATTGGGAATAGCCACTTCTATGCCTGACCCACAGAGTCCCACCAACAATTTGTGTTTTGCTCCATAATTGTATAAGGGGTAAGAGCGTTGTAAAAACAAGCCTGAAGGCTTTGTGTCTCAATGCAAGGAGCATTCGTAATAAGGTGGATGAGTTGAATGTGCAGATAGCTATTAATGATTATGATATAGTTGGGATCACGGAGACATGGCTCCAGGGTGACCAAGGCTGGGAGCGGAACATCCAGGGATATTCAATATTCAGGAGGGATAGACAGAAAGGAAAAGGAGGTGGGGGTAGCGTTGCTGGTTAGAGAGGAGATTAACGCAATGGAAAGGAAGGATATTAGCTTGGAGGATGTGGAATCGATATGGGTAGAGCTCCGAAACACTAAGGGGCAGAAAATGCTAGTGGGTGTTGTGTACAGGCCACCTAACAGTAGTAGTGGAGTTGGGGATGGCATCAAACAGGAAATTAGAAATGCGTGCAACAAAGGTAAAACAGTTATAATGGGTGACTTCAATCTACATATAGATTGGGTGAATCAAATTGGCAGGGGTGCTGAGGAAGAGGATTTCTTGGAATGTATGCGGGATAGTTTTCTAAACCAACATGTAGAGGAACCAACGAGAGAGCAGGCTATTCTAGACTGGGTATTGAGTAATGAGGAAGGGTTAGTTAGCAGTCTTATTGTGCGTGGCCCCTTGGGCAAGAGTGACCATAATATGGTTGAGTTCTTCATTAGGATGGAGAGTGACATTGTTAATTCAGAAACAAGGGTTCTGAAGTTAAAGAAAGGTGACTTTGAGGGTATGAAACGTGAATTGGCCAAGATTGACTGGCAATTGATTCTTAAAGGGTTGACGGTGGATATGCAATGGAAGCCATTTAAAGACTGCATGGATGAACTACAAAAATTGTTCATCCCAGTTTGGCAAAAGAATAAATCAGGGAAGGTAGTGCATCCGTGGATAACAAGGGAAATCAGGGATAGTATCAAAACAAAAGATGAAGCGTACAAATTAGCCAGAAAAAGCAGCCTACCAGAGGACTGGGAGAAATTCAGAGTCCAGCAGAGGAGGACAAAGGGCTTAATTAGGAAAGGGAAAATAGATTATGAAAGGAAACTGGCAGGGAACATAAAAACTGACTGCAAAAGTTTTTATAGATATGTGAAGAGAAAGAGATTAGTTAAAACAAATGTAGGTCCCTTGCAGTCAGAAACTGGTGAATTGATCATGGGGAACAAGGACATGGCAGACCAATTGAATAACTACTTTGGTTCTGTCTTCACTAAGGAAGACATAAATAATCTGCCGGAAATAGCAGGGGACCGCCGGTCAAATGAGATAGAGGAACTGAGTGAAATCCAGGTTAGCCGGGAAGTGGTGTTAGGTAAATTGAATGGATTAAAGGCCGATAAATCCCCAGGGCCAAACGGGGAATTACAGACCAGTTAGTCTAACATCGGTAGTGGGGAAACTGCTAGAGTCAGTTATTAAGGATGGGATAGTAGCACATTTGGAAAGTGGCGAAATCATTGGACAAAGTCAGCATGGATTTACGAAAGGTAAATCATGTCTGACGAATCTTATAGAATTTTTCGAGGATGTAACTAGTAGAGTGGATAAGGGAGAACCAGTGGATGTGTTATATCTGGACTTTCAGAAGGCTTTCGACAAGGTCCCACATAAGAGATTAGTATACAAACTTAAAGCACACGGTATTGGGGGTTCAGTATTGATGTGGATAGAGAACTGGCTGGCAAACAGGAAGCAAAGAGTCAGAGTAAACGGGTCCTTTTCAGAATGGCAGGCAGTGACTAGTGGGGTACCGCAAGGCTCAGTGCTGGGACCCCAGCTATTTACAATATATATTAATGATTTGGACGAGGGAATTGAATGCAACATCTCCAAGTTTGCGGATGACATGAAGCTGGGGGGCAGTGTTAGCTGTGAGGAGGATGCTAGGAGGCTGCAAGGTGACTTGGATAGGCTGGGTGAGTGGGCAAATGCATGGCAGATGCAGTATAATGTGGATAAATGTGAGGTTATCCACTTTGGTGGCAAAAACAGGAAAGTAGACTATTATCTAAATGGTGGCCGATTAGGAAAAGGGGAGATGCAACAAGACCTGGGTGTCATGGTACACCAGTCATTGAAAGTAGGCATGCAGGTGCAGCAGGCAGTGAAGAAAGCGAATGGTATGTTAGCATTCATAGCAAAAGGATTTGAGTATAGGAGCAGGGAGGTTCTACTGCAGTTGTACAGGGTCTTGGTGAGACCACACCTGGAGTATTGCGTACAGTTTTGGTCTCCAAATCTGAGGAAAGACATTCTTGCCATAGAGGGAGTACAGAGAAGGTTCACCAGATTGATTCCTGGGATGTCAGGACTTTCATATGAAGAAAGACTGGATAGACTCGGCTTGTACTCGCTAGAATTTAGAAGATTGAGGGGGGATCTTATAGAAACTTACAAAATTCTTAAGGGGTTGGACAGGCTAGATGCAGGAAGATTGTTCCCGATGTTGGGGAAGTCCAGGACAAGGGGTCACAGTTTAAGGATTAAGGGGAAATCCTTTAGGACCGAGATGAGAAAAACATTTTTCACACAGAGAGTGGTGAATCTCTGGAACTCTCTGCCACAGAAGGTAGTTGAGGCCAGTTCATTGGCTATATTTAAGAGGGAGTTAGATGTGGCCCTTGTGGCTAAAGGGATCAGGGGGTATGGAGAGAAGGCAGGTACAGGATACTGAGTTGGATGATCGGCCATGATCATATTGAATGGCGGTGCAGGCTCGAAGGGCCGAATGGCCTACTCCTGCACCTATTTTCTATGTTTCTATGTTTCTATGTTTCTATATTCCAGCATCTGCAATCTCCCATGCCCATACTAATTAACCTATCTCTCGTAAATTAGAGTAAAATCAGCCGATACTGAACGTGATGCCAAGTTAAACTAATCTCCTCTGCCTGCACGTGACCCATATCCACTGCATGTCCATGTGCCTCTTAAACTTTTCTATCGTATCTGCCTCCACCACCACCTCTGGCAGCGCCCACCACCATCTGTGTAAAAAACCTGCCCTGCACATCTCCTTTAAACTTTGCCCCTCTCACGTTAAAGCTACGTATGCCCTCTACTCTTTGACATTCCCGCCCTGCAATGAGAAAGTTGTGATTCTGGAATCAGACACAGGTAAGATGAGGCATTGGGCAAAGACTTGGCAAATGGAGTTTAATGTGAGGAAGTGTGAGATCAGGTATGTAAATGGAGACAGATGGCTAATTAGTTAATTAGGGGGCGGCACAATGGCGCAGCGGTAGAGTTGCTATTTTACAGTGTCCGAGACCCCGGTTCTCGACTACGGGTTCTGTCTGTACGGAGTTTGCATGTTCTCCCTGTGACCGCATTGGGTTTTCGATGGATGCTCTGGTTTCCTCCCATACACCAGAGGTATACAGGTTTGTAGATTAATTGGCTTCTGTAAATCGTGAATTGTCCTCAGTGTGTAGGATAGTACTAGTGTACGGACGGGATGATTGCTGGTCAGCGGGGACTCAGTGGGCCGAAGGGCCTGTTTCCGTGCTGTATCTCTGGTCTAAAGTCCAGTGAAGTTCAGAGGGATTCAGATGTTCTCATGCATGAACCACAACAGTTTGGAGGCAGGTCTGACTAGTTGTGAACCAGGCACCCAATACTTTGGACACAAAGTGCCGGAGTAACTCAGCGGGTCAGGCAACATCCCTGGAGAACGTGGATAGGTGATGTTTCAGGCTGGGACTGTTCTTCAGAATGTCACCATGCACCTAATCCTTGGGAATTTCTCCAAAACATACACCAACCAGACTTGGAAAAATATCACCAGCCATTCCACATCACCATGTCTAAAGCCTGTACCCCACCCCTGACCCCTTCCCAAGAGCTCTGGGAGCATGCCAAAAATGTAGAAACAAAGAACTGCAGGTGCTGGTTTATACACACAAAATGCTGGAGTAACTCAGCGGGTCAGGCAGCATCTCTGGAGAACATGGATGGATGATGTTCTGAGTCAGGAGTCTGAATGAATGAATGGATATAACTTTATTATCACAGTGAAATTCTTTGGTTCGTATCGCATACACAAAGTAAGCAAAGAGTCGCCGCATACAGGACACCGACAAAGGTACAAAGTGTTCAATGTAGTCCCAATGTAGTCCCTCTTCGTTCTCGGAGCCCCCTCCCTCCCCCCCCCCCCCCCCACCCCCCTCTGAAGACTGGTCCCGACCCGAGACGTTACATAACCATGTTCTCCAGTGATGCTGCCTGACCCGCTGAGTTACTCCAGCACTTTGTGTTTATCTCTGTAGGAGCCGTTTATCTAGGCAGCTCTCCACTGATTTCTCTGGGGCAATTAGCAATGCTCTTGCCAAATATGACCAGAACCCACTGATGAATAAAATAAATCTGAATGCTTCATTAGTGCTACATGTGTGCCCGTCCAAGCAATGCCATCCATCACCCTGATAACTATACACAAACACACTCAACATATACTTGCTGATATCACAGGTGCAATAATATCCTCTGAATATCAATTGCAGAAATCAAATAACAAGCATTCAATAATATTTTCTTTGCAATCTTATACCATCGCTGCTGATGTCATCATGACAGAGCCCAAGATTAACCTTTTCAGAGCTGAACACGAGCCTGAATCAGTCTCAAGAAGGGTCTCCCGACCTGAAACATCGTCAGTCTAATTCCCTCCACTGACGCTGCCTGTTCCTGACCCGCTGAGTTCCTCCAGTACTTTCCTTCTTGCACAGGTTTGTCCAGGCAAGATTAGTGATAATCGTTCATCAGGTTCACTGGTGTGTAATCAATATTATCCATGTATCCATGTGTAATATTATCCATGTTTCCCAACCCGAAAATTCACCTAGCCATGTTCTCCAGAGATGCTGCCTGACCCGCTGAGTTACTCCAGCATTTGGTGTCCTTTTTAGTTTAGTTTAGTTTATTATTGTCACGTGTACCAATGTACAGTGAAGAGCTTTTTTGTTGCGTGCTATCCAGTCATTGATAAGACTTGATTACAATCGAGGCATCCACAGTGTCGGATAAAGGGAATAACGTTTAGTGCAAATTAAAGTCCAGTTAAGTCCGATTAAAGATAGTCTGAGGGTCTCCCATGAAGTTGACCTCAGGACCGCTCTTTGGTTGGTGAGAGGAGGGTTCATTTCTTTCTTTTGTGTGAACCAGTATCTGTCCTTCCTTGTTCCTACATCCATGTTTTTTCTTTATCGCTTTGTCACGATGACAATATAATTGCGCTACTGAAGTGAAATGTAGCACGGGGTGACACGTTGGTGCAGCGGTAGAGTTTCTGCTTTGCTGCACCAGAGACCCGGGTCCGTTCCTGACTACGGGTGCTGTCTGTATGGAGCTTGTATGTTCTTCCTGTGACCACGTGGGTTTTCTCTAGGTGCTCCGGATTTTTTCCCAAAGACATACAGGTTTGTAGGTTAATTGGCTTTGATAAAATTGTAAATTGTCAGTAATGTGCAGGATCGTGCTAATGTTTGGGGTGATCGCTGCTCGGCGTGGACTCTGTGGGCCGAAGGGCCTGTTTCCAAGCTGTTTCTCTAAAGTTTGTAAAGGAAGAGTGCGAGGGTCATAGAAACATAGAAAATAGGTGCAGGAGGAGACCATTCGGCCCTTCGAGCCAGTTCATTGTGATCATGGCTGGTCATCCACAATCAGTAACCCGTGCCTGCCTTTTCCCCATACCCCTTGATTCCACTAGCCCCAAGAGCTCCATCTAACTCTCTTTTAAATGCATCCAGTGAATTGGCCTCCACTGCTTTCAATGGCAGAGAATTACACAAATTCACAACTCTCTGGGTGAAAACGTTTTTTCTCATCTCAGTTTTAAATGGCCTACCCTTTATTCTTAGACGGTGGCCCCTGGTTCTGGACTCCCCCAACATTGGGAACATTTTCCTGCATCTAGCTTGTCCAGTCCTTTTATAATTTTATATGTTTCTATAAGATCCTCTCTCATCCTAAATTCCAGTGAATACAAGCCCAGTCTTTCCAATCTCTCCTCATATGACTGTCTCGCCAACCCAGGGATTAACATCGTGAACCTACGCTGCACTGCCTCAATAGCAAGGACGTCCTTCCTCATATTAGGAGACCAAAACAGCTCACAATACTCCAGCTGTGGTCTCACCAGGACCCTGTACAACTACAGAAGGAGCTCTTTACTCCTATACTCAAATACTCTTGTTATGAAGGCCAACATGCCATTAGCTTTCTTCACTGCCTGCTGTACCTGCATGTTTACTTTCAGTGTCTGGTGTACAAGGACACCCAGGTCTTGTTGCACTTCCCTTTTCCTAATTTGACACCATTGAGATAATAATCTGCCTCCTTGTTTTTGCCGCCAAATTGGATAACCTCACATTTCTCTACATTATACTGCATCTGCCATGCATCTGCCCACTCACTCAACCTGTCGTCACCCTGCAACTTCCTAGCATCCTCTTCGCTGTTCACACTGCCACCCAGCTTTGTGTCATCTGCAAATTTGCTAGTGTTACTTTTAATCCCATCATCTAAATCATTAATATATATTGTAAATAGTTGCGGCCCCAGAACCGAGCCTTGCGGCACTCCACTCACCACTGCCTGCTATCCTGACAGGGACCCGTTTATTCCTACTCTTTGTTTCCTGTCTGCCAGCCAATTCTCTATCCATGTCAATACCCTACCATGTGCTCTAATTTTGCCCACTAATCTCCTGTGTGGGACCTTATCAAAGACTTTCTGAAAGTCCAGGTACATTACATCTACTGGCTCTCCTTCATCCATTTTACTTGTCACATCCTCAAAAAATTCCAGCAGATTAGTCAAGCAGGATTTACCCTTCGTGCTGACTTGGACCAATCCTTTTACTGCTATCCAAATGCGCCGTTATTACTTCTTTAATATTTGACTCCAGCATCTTTCCCCACCACCGAAGTCAGGCTAACTGGTCTATAATTCCCCGTTTTCTCTCTCGCTCCTTTCTTGAAATGTGGGATAACATTAGGTGCCCTCCAATCCAAGGAACTGATCCTGAATCTAATCACGAATGCGTCCACAAATTCTAGAGCCACCTTCTTGAGTACCCTGGATGCAGACCATCAGGCCCTGGGGTTTTATCAGCCTTCACTCCCATCAGTCTACCCAATACTATTTCTCGCATATGCAAATTTCTTTCAGTTCCTCTGTCTCCCTAGATCCTCTGTACTCTAGTATAACTGGGAGATTGTTTGTGTCTTCCTTGGTGAAGACAGAACCAAAGTACCTGTTCAACTCTTCTGCCATTTCCTTGTTCCCCATAATAAATTCACATGTTTTCTGCCTTCAACGGACCCACATTTGTCTTTACTAATCTTTTTCTCTTAACATACCCAAAGAATCTTTTACTATCCTTCTTTATATTCTTGGCCAACTTACCCTCGTACTTCATTTTTTCACCCCGTATTGCCCGTTTTGTTAACTTCTGTTGTCCTTTGAATGTTTCCCGCTGCTCTTTGCTATGTTATACACCTTTTCATTTAGTTTTATTCCATCCCTAACTTTCCTTGTCAGCCACGGTTGCCTCTTACTCCCCTTAGAATCTTTCTTCCTCTTTGGAATGAAATGATCCTGCATCTTCTAGATTATGCCCAGAATTCCTGCCATTGCTGTTCACCGTCATTCCTGCTAGGATCCTTTTCCAGTCGACCTTGGCCAACTCCTCTCTCATGCCTCCATAGTCCCCTTTGTTCAACTGCAACACTGACACTTCTGATTTAACCTTCTCACTCTCAAATTGCAGATTAAAACATCATATTATGGTCACTACCTCCTAGCAGTTCCTTTACCTTGAGTCCCCTTATTAAATCTGGTTCATTAGACAACTTAAATCCAGAATTGCCTTCTCTCTGGTAAGCTCCAGTACAGGCTGCTCTAAGATTCCATCTTGGAGGCACTCTAAAAACTTCCTTTCTTGGGGTCCAGAACCAACCTGACTTTTCCAGTCTACCTGCATATTGAAATCTCCCATAACCACAGTGGCATTACCTTTGGGACATGCCAATTTTAACTCCTGCTGCAACTTGCACTCTATTTCCAGGCTACTGTTTGGGGGCCTGTAGATAACTCCTATTGGTGTCTTCTTACCTTTACAATTCCTCAATTCTATCCACAGCGACTCTACATCGTCAGTCCCTATGTCACCCCTCGCAAGGGACTGAATTTCATCCCTCACCAGCTACCCCACCTCCTCTGCCCACCTGCCTGCCCTTTCTATAAGATGTATAACACTGAATATTCGGTTCCCAGTCCCGATCCTCCTGCACCCATGTCTCTGTAATCCCCACAATGTCATATCTACCAATCTCTAACTGAGCCTCAAGCTCATCCACTTTACTTCTTATACTTTGTGCATTCATATATAATACTTTGAATCCATGACTCACCTCGCCTTTCACATCGATTCCTATTTCACTTGGCCATACTCTCCTATCCCTTCGTGAGCTTTCTGTCCCGTTAATTCTGGTGTCTTTCTTAACTTTTCCTTAACACATTCAGATCCCCTATCTCCATGTTCCTGCCCTCACCAGCACGAGGAACTGGAAGCAAACCGGAGATAACCACCCTGGAGGTCCTGCTTTTCAGCCCTCTTCCGAGCTCTCTAAAGTCACGCTGCAGAATCTCTGTCCTCTTCTTCCCGACGTCATTTGTGCCGACATGCACTACCACTTCCGGCTGCTCACCTTCATCCTTGAGGATGCCCTGCAATCGGCCCGTGACGTCCTGGATCCTGGCGCCAGGGAGGCAACACACCATCCTTGAATCCCGCCTGTTGCCGCAGAAACCCCTGTCTGTACCTCTCACGATGGAGTACCCTGCTACCACGGCTCTGCCTGACATCTGTCTCTTCAATGCCACGTTTTGACTCGCAGACCTGTCCGCCACTCAGACTGGCAGTGTCTTCTATCCCGACAGCTTCCAAGAGGGTGAACCTGTTTTCAAGAGGTACATCCCCCAGGGTCTCCTGTACTCCAAGCTTCCTTCCTTTCCTCATCGTCACCCACCTTCTCTCTTCCGGTATCTTCGGTGTAACGATCTCGCTGTAGGTCCTATCCAAGAAACTCTCATTTTCCGGGATGAACCAGAGGTCATCCAGTTGCCTCTCCAGTACCCCAACACAGAAGCTGAACCTGGACACACTTTCCACAGTTATAGCTGCCAGAGGCACCAGCAGTGTCCCTGACCTCCCACCTCCTGCAAGCATCACACTGAATCAGCTCACCTGTCATTTCTTCACTGCGTCTCACCCTCGCCAACTTTTGGCGTAGTCTCCTCCGTCAGCCTCCTCGCCGAAGACTCTCGAGCCAAAGACTCGTAACTTTCTCACAAGGCACTTCCCTCGGGTCACTGGAGTGATTTCATTCATAAAGCGCCTTTCATGCTGTGTAAACCCTTCAGGTGCTTCACAGAATCCGTTTCAACGCAAGGGCACCTTGCCACGTCAGAATACACTGGGATATGTGACCAGATATTTAGTTACAGGGGGGAGCTTTTTAAGGGCATTTGAGAGGAGAGTCGCAGAGGGGTTTACAGAGAGAAATTCAGAGCTTAGAGTCTTCGTAGCTAAAACTGTAACTGTTAGGAAATTTGGAAGTTTAGAAAGAATCGAGGATTTGGATCTGGAAGTGAGTGTGATGCTCAGGAGGTTACAGGGACAGGACATAGTGAGGCCAGAGAAGGCATGGAACCAAATTTAATTGCACAAAGATAGACGGGTGGCATGGTGGCACAGCGGTAGATTTGCAGCCCGACAGCGCCAGAAACCCAGATTCAATCCTGACCATGGGCCCTGTCCGTACAAAGTTTGTATGTTCTCCCTTTGACCATGTGTGTTTCCTCCGGGTGCTCTGGTTTCCACCCACACTTCAAAGACGTACAGGTTTGAAGGGTAATTGGCTTAGGTAAAAATTGTAAACAGTTCCTAGTGTGTGCGTAGGATAATGTTAGTGTATGGGGATCGCGGGTCGGCGTGGACTCGGTGGGCCGAAGGGCCTCTCTCCATGCTGCATCTCTAAACTAAACTAAACTAATAGACCTAAAATGTTGGAGTAACTCAGCAGTTAATGGATCAAGCTCTATATATCAAAAAAAGTCAGATCACAAGGCTAAATAAATAAATTCATTTGTTACGGGATTACTTTTACGGGAAGAGTTTGCAGAAGTGCCCTGGATTAGAATGTATTAGCTATCAACAGAGGTTGGACAAACATGGATTGTTTTCTCTGGAGCGTCGGTGGTTGAGAGGTGACCTGGTAGAGGTATATCAAATAGAGGGATGGAGGCCCATCAAGTCTACTCCGCCATTCAAACATGGCTGATCTATCTTTGCCTCTTAACCCCATTCTCCTGCGTGGCTTGGACAAGTTGGGCCGATGGGCCTATTCCCAGCAGAAAGACTCGATGACTCTAAGGTGGTTTAAATGGAACGTGGGAGGAGGGGGAGGCCATTCGGCTGGTTCTATCCTTCATTGAGACCATGACGTGTTCAAAAACTGACCTTGGCCAATTCCGTGCCAACCTGCATTTGTTTTTATTTTCTCTCTCTGTTAACCACCAGTCGAAGGGAGGATAGGAGCAGCTGATAACTTGTTCCAAGAGAGCTTTATCTGTATTCATCTTGGCTCCTGTAACATTTTTGTTGGACACACCAAGAGATTACACACAACACAGCTGGAGCAGCTAAGTTTATCGAGAAATACTTCAGGCAAACTTTGGAAGAGAACGAGATAGAAAGGGCGAGGAGGGAGAATGAAAGAAAACAAGGGTGAAAGGCATAACAAGTACAAAACTAATAGATCAGGATAGAGACGAGGCCGCACAGTGGAGCAGCGGTAGAGTTGCTGCCTTACAGCGGCAGAGACCCAGGATTGATCCTTACTGCCTGTATGGAGTTTGTACTTTCTCCCCATGACCCGCTGGGTTTCCTCCGGGTGCTGCGGTTTCTAGTGGGAGCCGAATTTAGAAATCCCATCTTCACACTTTTGCATCCACTCCCTGCACACGAGGGGCAAGTTACAGAGCATCAGTTAACTTACAAACCCGCATGTCTTTGGGATGCGGGAAGAAACCAGAGCACCTGGAGAAAGCCCATGCGGTCACAGGGAGAGCATGCAAACTCCACCCGCAGATAACACCCGAGGTCAGGATTGAACCCGGGTCCCTAGCGCTGTGAGGCAGCAGCTCTTCCTGCTGCACTGCTGTGCCACCCTTGATAAATACAAATTGTTCCTGTTGTCTACAGAATCCAATGGATGATGACAGTCTGGCTAATCTGACTTCATACCGAGGACATGGCGAATTGTGCTTTACTTTTTACACTGTGGTCTGTACATTTGGAATTGAATCTTTCCCAGACTGAAATGAACATAATCAACCTCAGCTGCCCTCTGTACACTTTGCAATGCTTCAAACCTCTTCCCAGCATTGTTATGTCTATTAACAGGCTAATAAATCCCTCAGTTGGCTCATTACACAACTAACCAACATTTCAAAGACTAGAAATAGTTGTTACTTGAGTGAGAAACAAAAGATACAAAGTGCTGGAGTAACTCAGGGAGGCACGGTGGCACAGCGGTAGAGTTGCTGCCTCACAGCATCAGAGACTCGGGTTCGGTCCTGACTGCGGGTGCTGTCCGTATGGAGTTTGCACGTTCTCCCTGTGACTACATGGGTTTTCTCCGAGTGCTCCGGTTTCCTCCCACACTCCAAAGACGTGAAAATGCACACCTTCAGATTCAGGGACAGTTTTTTCCCAACTGTTATCAGGCAACAGAGAGCAGCCCTGAGCTACTATTTTCCACATTGGAGAACCTCGGACTATCTTTGATCGGATTTTACTGGACTATATCTTGCATCAAATGTTAATCACATTATTCCCTTTATCATGTATGTGTACACTGCGAATGGCTCAATTGTAATCATGTGTAGTCTTTCTACTGACTGGTTAGCACGCAACAGAAGCTTTTCACTGCACCTCGGTACACGTGACAATAAACTAAACTCAAACTAACTCAAATCAGCACTAATGACACACACATTCTCAGTAATTAACTGTGTGCGAGAATTCTTGCACAGATTATAATCTACAAAACATTGCTTGTACTGTTATCAAACAGAAAGAATCAATACTCCATTTGTGAGTATATAACTAGAAATAATACTCGTTAATGTTTTATAATGATAGGTTATTATATTGTGTGAAAACTATGGTAAGAACTAATGTAAAATCCATTGTAAGGACCGATCAATACTAGCAATCTATCGGAAGAAATAACAGACTTGGAAACTTACAGCAGCATCACTATTCCTAATCTACAGAAATGATTAAGACTCCTGTAATCAGCAAGTGATTATAAACAGCAATTCTTCTTATGATCATTTGTAGTAAAAATGAATTGTTCTAACAGATATATGTAAAAATAAAAAAGTACTGAGGTTGAATGTAGGTCATAGGGCCTGTTTCTGTGCTGTTCCTCTAAAGTCTAAAGTGATAGTCTCCACCTCATCTCAAATCTCCACCCAGACCCTTCATGGAGTATTTCTGACATCCACATCAATCCTCACTCTTGTGAGATGCAAGAAACTGCAGATGCTGGAATCTTGAGCAAAACGCAAAGTGTTGGAGGAACTCAACAGGTCAGGCAGCATCTGTGGAGGGAAATGGACAGATGGGAACCTTCTTCAGACTGATGGAATAAGGGAGAAGAAAGCTGGAAAAGAAAACCTCATGAGATCTGTTTGTTAAGTCAATGGGAGACTAAAACCCCCATCTCTCCATCCTCAAACTCACTAATCGGACCATCTACACTTCCATCCAGCAGAAACACAGAAGTGCAGATGCCGGTTCATACCAAAGATAGACACAAAGTGTTGGAGTAGGCCAGGCAACATCTCTGGAGAACATGGATAGATGATGTTTTGGGTTGGGACCCTCCTGCAGGCAATTCAGATGTTGTCTTTCTACCAGGAGGACAGGACCAAGGATGGCTTGCAATATTATGGTAAGACCACACATTGACCATTATGTGCTGTTATGGTTACTTTAACCAAGAAATGATACTGTGGTGCGAAGGATCAGCAGAATCATTCTGTTTTGCCATGACTGCCACATGAGAAGAGGCACAGTGGCACAGCGATGGAGTTGCTGTCTTACAGCCCATGAGATCCGGGTTCGATCCTGATTACGGGTGCTTTCTGTACAGAGTTTGCACATTCCCCTTCCAGTTATCTCTGCATACTCCAGTTTCCTCCCACAGTCCAAAGATGTACAGGTTGTAGATTATTGGCTTTGGTAAAAATTGTAGTTGTCCCTAGCGTGTAGGATAGTGTTAGTGTACGGGGTAATCGCTGGCCAGCACATACTCAGTGGGCCAAAGGGCCTGCTTCCGCGCTGTATCTCTAAAGTCTAACTGGGTTTGCATTCAGTAGAGTTTAGAAGAATGAAGGGGTGGGTGAATTTAATCAAAACTTGCAAGATGCTCACCAGATGAATGGACAGTGAGGGTCTAGAAAGTTTCTTCTGGCTGAGGTGTCAAGAATTACTTAATGTGCAGTTAAATGTGTAGGACTGAGATGAGGAGAAATGTCTTCACTCCATTGATGGTTAATTTGTGAAAGTCTCCGTCACAGATCCAGGTTACTGAATGTATTTATAACATAGAACATAGAAGGGTACATCACAGGAGCAGGCCCTTCTGCCCACAATGCCTGTGCCGACCTGCAGCCAAGGTAGAATAAACACACCTGTCTGCACATGATCCATGTCCCTCCATTCCCTGCAAATCCGAAAGCCTATTAAACACGAGCATCGTTCAGTATCTGCCTCCACCACCTAGGCATTTACCACCCTCTGTGTGAAAAGAACGTGCTTGGTACATCTCCTTTAAACTTTGCCTCTCTCACTTTAAATCTATGCCCTCTAATCTTTGGCATTTCCCCTGCTGGGAGAAAGGTTCTGGCTGTCTATGCCCAATAATTTTATATACTTCTGTCAGGCCTCCCCTCAACTTCTGGCATTCTAGAGAAACAATCAAAGTATGTCCAAGTTTGTCCTGTGATGTTTCGGGTCAGGACCCTTCTTGTAGTGAAGTTGGTTGAAGATGAACAATTGGCAGAGATTGTCCGAGACCGTAGGGGGACCCACCCCATCGAGCGCGAGGGGTGCGCTGAGAGTAACCCGGCGGGGGGTGGAGAGGGGGGCTGCCGAGCATGAAGGGGCCGCTGATAACGAAGGGCTCGGCGGGGGGGGGGGGGGGGAATCACCTGCTGCCACATGCCTGGTTCACCGCTGTGAGCAGAAGATAAAACTGTTGATGAACATTTTGTAATTTTGTCAGTGCCAGAAACGTGGCGGTTCTTGTGTACTGCCTCGGTGAGGTCTGCTGTGTGATTTTACCATGATATGCAAAAATTTTACTGTATCCAGCTACATGTGACAATGAAGTATCATTGAATCATCGAATGACTGGGACCCTGAAGGTTTCTCCCCTTATCTCGGGCCAGCTTCTGGCCTTTTACCTGAGAGGCTTTAAGTCCCCCAGAGTATGGAAGTGTGCGTCACAGCAGTCTGAGTCGATCAACACACACTGAGCCAGCAAGAGGGCAATTAGTGAACAAAGTTGGGGTGGAGATTGCAACCTTCACGTGTTTCGACGAATGCAATCAACCTGGTGTGCACAATCAAGTAAGATCAAATAGAACAAGTTGTCCTACAACTTTAGGCTGTACACGCCATACGCAAGAAGAAGAACAAAGCCAGAGACAAGCTAAGCTATCTACACATCTCATCCCATGCCTTAAAAGTGCATTGTAAAGCCCCTGTCCCACTTAGGAGACCTAAACAGCAACCTCTGGTGAACTTGCCCGCCACCCAAAAAAAAAATCAAGGTCGAGGTGACCTGCAACCTCCTACCACCTCCCACCTCCCACGCATATGTTGAAAACCTTCCTCGACTATAAAGAAAACGGGCTTCGACTAGACCTGCGACTAAAAAATGATCGATATTTAAAACAGCAACCTATTTTTAGTCGAGGCAGGTTTTAAACATGATGAAAAAATAGCAGCAACCTAGATGAAGCCTCGACCACGCGGAAACCACTTTCCACCATTACGGAGAGTGACCAAAACCTCCGGTGACCTCATGGAAACCTTGGGTGGCGGGCAAGGTCACCAGAGGTTGCTGTTTAGGTCTCCTAAGTGGGACAGGGGCTTAAAAAGGGGAGCGTTTTGGAAATTGCAAATTCAAGCTGCCATCTGAATTTCATACCAGTGTATCCAATTTTCTTTTTTCTTTTTGGAACACAGGACAATTTTTACTTTGCCAGACCATTGCAAAGAGTCCACACTGTGGATGCCGAGGTCCTATCTATAACTGTGCACCAATATATTGCACTAAGAACAGTACATAATATTAGAGGCTCTTCTCCCTCTCCCTCTCCCTCTTACCCTCCCCCCCCTCTCTCTCTCTCTCTCCCCCCCCCCTCTTTCCCTCCCTCTCTTCCCCTCCCTCCCTCCCTCTCTCTCCCTCCCTCTCCCTGTGCCTCTCTCCCTCGCAAGATTGTTGACATTCACCGAGAGCGAATCCGTGGGCACCTGCCCCGAGTCGCATTTTGAGTGTGAACTATTTTTACTGGATGTGATTCAATCTTTGGAAGTTTTTAAGAGAGCGCGCTAGACAGAACCCACGCCATTCCTGCTCATTTGGACATGGGATATAAACAAGACTGAGTCGCCCCCCTCTCTCTCTCTCTCTCTCGCCCCTTCCACTCTCTCAGCCTCCCCGGGCTGAAGGAACGAGGGAAGGTTAGGGCAAACCTCCCCCCCCCCCTCCCCTCTCCCATTCACCCCTTTTCTCTCTCTCTCTCTCTCTCTCTCTCCCTCTCTCTCCCTCTCTCTCACTCTCTCTCACTCTCTCCCCCCCCTGCCCCTCTCCCTCGACTGTCTGGAGAAAGGGTCCGGGGGGTTCAACTACGCGCCGCTACAACAACAAAAAGAAAATCCCACTATGGGACAGACTGAAAGAGTTCGGTGGAAAGTTGTGAAGACGTTTTCTTGGGAGTTTTGGGAGCCTTTACATGTGCAACTGGGAGTCGCTTTGGCACAATCTGTCCCCGGCCAGCGTGGACCATGGAATTATTGAGGAACTTCGCTCTTATCGTTTGCTACCTCGGCTACTTCGGGGACCTCGCCGGCCTGGAGGCGGCTGCGGTGGAAGGACCATCGCGCAAGGGGCAGCCTGCGCCCCGCCAGGGCACCGCCGGGGCGGCGGGGAGATGGAGCACCGGGGTCGGCAGAGGGAGCGCCGGCGTGAGGACGGCCAGGGGCAAAGGCGGTGGCGGCGGCGGCAGCAGCAAGCCCGGAGACGGGGAGAGAGGCAAGGGCGAGAGCGGCAGCTTGAGGCGGAGGGCGAAGGGGGCGGCGGCCACTCCGGCCGTCACTCCCCACGACTACATGCTGTTCCTCTACAAGACGCTCTCTGTCATCCAGCGCGGAGGCTTGAACGGCAGCTCGCCGCAGCCCTCCGTCCTCGCCAACACTGTCACCAGCTTCGTGGACAGGGGGCAAGGTAAGCCTCCTGCGCCGGGCGGGACGGGACGGGCAGCGGGCTGGGGTCCGGGAACACACACACATACACTGGCACAAACCACACAGAGAGACAGACACACACACACACACACACACACACACACACAAAACTGGCACTACACACACACACACACTCTGGCACAAACCACACAGAGAGAGAGACACACACACACACACACACACACACACAGAGATGCGCACATACACACAGATACAGACGTTAACACACACACAGAGAGACAACATAGGCATTGACACACTCACAGATATACACAGACTCGCGGATCCATACATTTGCGCGTTCTTGCGCGATGCAGACACACGCGCACTCACATTGACACACACTCACATTTTGACACACACTGACACACACTCACATTGACACACACACACTCACTGACACACACACACACACTCAGAATGATACACACCCACTCACATTAACACACGCTGACACACACATATACTCACATTGACACACATACTCATATTAACACACGCTGACACACACACATACGCTGACACATATTGACACACTCGCATATTTTAACACACTCTGACACACGCTCACACACATTGACACACACACTGCAAGCACACTGGCACACACACTGACACGCACGCACACACAGTGACACACGCAGTGAGACACACACACACACACACACACACACACACACTGACACGCACGCACACACAGTGACACACACAGTGAGACACACACACACACTGCTCTGTGGGGTACCGGCATATACAAACAGGCAAAGCCTTCTCCATTTAGGAATCGCTCCTCGCGCAGCGGTAGAGTTGCTGTCTCTCAGCACCAGAGACCCGGGTTCGATCCTGACTACGGGTGCTGTCTGTACGGAGTTTGCACATTCTCCCCGTGACCGCGTGGGTTTTCTCCGGGTGCTCCGATCTCCTTCCGCACTCCAATTACGTACTGATTTTGAGGTTAATTAGTAATTAGCTTTGGTAGAGATTGTAAATTGTCCCTAATGTGTGCTAGTGGCCGGATCACTGGTTGGTGCGGATTCGGTGGACGGAAAAGGGTTTCTCTGTTGTATCTCTAAACTAAAATAAAATAATCCGGAGAAACAAGCAACTGCGGATGTTGGTTAATTCATAGATTCCACTCTGAAAAAAAGAGTCGATTAGAAACTCGCCTATCCATGTTCTCCGCTGAGTTACTCCAGCACTTTGTGTGTGCTTGTGCCAAGATAAACTAATCTCCGCTGCCTGCACATGATCCATATCCATCCATGCGCCTATCCAAAAATCTCTTAAACGCCACTATCGTATTTGTCCCCGGCAGCGCGTTCCAGGCACTCACCACCCTTTGTGTAAAAAAAACCTTACCCCGCATATCTCCTTTAAACTTTGCCCCTCTCACCTTAAAGCTATGCCCCTCCAGTCTGTGGCATTTACACCCTGGGGGGAAAGGGTTCTGTCCACCCTATCCGTGCCTCTTACAGTTTTAGACATTTACATCAGGTCTCCCTCAACCTCCAGTGAAAACAACGCGAGTTTAAAACGTTGATGGTACTCTCCGCCTCGTTAACGAGACTGTCTTGTTGTCTGGAAGTCAAGCAGACGAAACCCAGCTCCCATCCTCCTGGAGAACTTGCCCTCCCCTCTTCCCCTCTCCCCCATCTCCCCCATCTCCACCCTCTCCCCCTCTCCCCCTCTCCCCCTCTCCCCCTCTCCCCAGTCTCTAGCCCGGACAATCGCCCCCCACCCCATCCAGAAGTAACTGAGTTCTGGACATGGGAGCCAGGCGTAAATCAGAGATGGTTTAATTTAGAGAATACAGAATGGCAACGGGCCATTCGGCCCACCAAGTCCACGCCGACCAACGACCATCCGTTGTAGAAACGAGGAACCGCAGATGCTGGTTTAACAAAAACATACAAGGTGCTGGAGTTACTCAGCGGGTCAGGCAGCATCTCTGGAGAAAAAGAAAAGATGACGTTTCGGGTCCGAGACCCTTCGTCGGACTCAGGCTGAAAGCCAGGTCTCCGGTTAAGCACCGGTATTGGGTTCCGACCCGAAACATCACCTATTCCTTCTCTCCAGAGATGCTGCCTAACCCGCTGAGTTACTCCAGCATTCTGTTTATATATTCGGTGTAAACCAACACCTGAAGCTCCTCCCTCCACATTTAACCTACAAACCTGCGCGTCTTTGGGATGTGGGAGAAACCCGGAGCACCCGGAGAAAAAACACACACCCGCGCGGTCACAGGGAGAACGTGCAAACTCCACACACATAGACAGCACCCGAGGTCAGGATCGAACCCGGGTACTCTGTCGCTCTCCCCGTGGCACCGCCGTGTCGCCCCTTTGAGAAAGGGTGAACAGTCTGGAAGTCAAGGTCTTCAACGCTGCGAGAGGGGAACACTGGTCTCTTCATCTCTGCTGGTGATGACCGGTTACCTGTTGGAACTTGAACAAAGACAGCAACAAAGCGCTGGAGTAACTCGGCGGGTCAGCTGGAGTAACTCCGGAGAACATGGATAGGCGACGTTTCGGGTCGGGACCCTTCTCCAGATAGTCACGGCCTGGTCCGAATGGTGATACACTAGCAATAATTAATTGTAGTCAACCCGTCTCTCAGTACTTGCAGTTCATAAAACCGCTCGCCCTAAACGACTTACCCCTCCCGTCTCCAAAGCGTTGCTTTCCATTTACTGCCGTGGTGGGAGAGAGTGGCCCGGTTGTATTATGGTCCCGCACGGTTTGTCCTGTACGGGATACACTGACACAAAGCCTGGCGTTGAGGTTCCCACTCGGCTCTGCTGAGTATCAAAGGTTACGACGCGGAGAAGGCAGGAGAATGGGGCCGAGAGGGAAATATAGACCAGCCATGATCGATGGGCTTAATGGCCGAATTCTGCTCCCGTGTCTTATGGTCAACTCAGGTTTATCGTCAGTTTGAAGTAGGGTCTCGACCCGAAGCGCCACCCATCCTCCAAAGATGCTGCCTGACCCGCTGAGTTACTCCAGCACGTTGCGTCTTTCTTCGAACATTGTCATCTGCACAAGTGCAATGAGGTTGGGCTACAATGAAAATCTTGCTTACAGCAGCATCACAGGCGAGTAGAGTCAGACAACACACAGAAACATACATTATACACATTGACCAACAATGTGGAACAAGCTGCCAGAGGAGGCAGTTGAGGCAGTTACTGTAACTAGATGTAAAATACACTTGGACAGGAACATGGACAGGAAAGGTTCAGAGAAATATGGGCCAAACGTGGGCAGGTGGGACTATTGTAGTTGGGTCATCTTGGTCAGCATAGGCAAGTTGGGCCGAAAGGCATGTTTCCATGGTGTGTGTCTCTATGACTATGACTCTATAGAGAAATGAAAAAGACTGCAAAAAATAAGAAATTCGTTTTTTTAAAAGCACGATTAGAAAGCAAGTCCATTTGGTACAAACAGTGGTCCGTGATGTTCTGTTATGGACACAAGGAACTGCAGATGATGGTTTACAAAAAAACCTGCAGTGTCAGAGTTACTCAGCAAGTCAGACAGCATCTCTGGAGAATACAGAAAAGTGACATTATGTCGGGTCTGAAGAAGGGACCTTACCCGAAATGACGCCTAAACATGTTCTCCGGAGATGCTGACTGACCCACTGAGTTACTCCAGCACTTTGTGTTCTTTTTCTGTTGCTGCATGGGGTTAGTTCAAGTACCTCATAGACATAGGAAAGTAGCCACTTTGTGTAGAGATACAGCGTGGAAACAGGCCCTGTCGACCCACGAATCCGCAATGACCAACAATCACCCATATATTAGTTCTATCCTAAAGGACAATTTACAGAAGCAAATTAACCTATAAATCTGCACGTCTTTGGAATGTGGGAGGAAACCGGAGCATCCGGAGAAAACTCAGTTGGTCACAAGGGAGAACGTACAAACTCCGTACAGACTACACCCATAGACATGATCGAATCTAGGTCTCAGGCTTTGCGGCAGCAACTCTACTGCTGCGCCACTGTGCCGCCCCCTAGTGTATGAGTGATTGTTGGTTGGGGTGGACTTGGTGGGCTGAAGGGCCTGTTTCCACACAGTATCTCTAAACTAAACAGCTACTTTCCTTCATCTGTTCCGGAACCTGGTATTGTGGGACTTAAGGTTTCTGTACCTTCTGCTCTGCGAGAAGAGGGCACGGCCCAGATGGTGAGGACCCTTGGTGGTTGATGCCACCTTCTTGAGGCAGTGCCTGGTGTCGATGCTTCCAATGGTGAGGAGGGCTGTGTCCATGATGGACCGGGCTGAGTCCACCACTCTCTGCAACCTCTTGCATTGAAATTGCCGTAGCAGGCTGTGATGCAACCAGTCAGAACAGGGTGGCACAATGGCGCAGCTGGTAGATTCACTGCCAGAGACACGGGTTCAATCCTGATCTCAGACGCTGTCTGTGTGGAGTTTATACATTTTCCCTGTGACCACGTGGGTTCTCACGGCGGCTCTGTTTCTTCCCACACTACAAAAAGGTACAGGTTTGTAGGTTAATGGGCTTCTGTAAATTGTAAATTGTCCCTAGTGTGTGGGACAGAGTTAGTGTACAGGATGATCGCTGGTTGACGTGGACTCTGTGGGCCGAAGGGCCTTTTTACCATGCTGTATCGCTTAGCTCTAAACTCCTAACTCTCAATGATACTCACTACCGTGCATCTGTAGAAGTTCGAGTATCTGGCAACAATTTGCCAAATCTCTGTAAACTTCTAAGAAAGTAGATTCACCTGCCCATTTAATATTGGGCAGAAGTTCTATGGTTGGAAGTTGGTCACATCTGGCTTGGAGGGCTGTCCCATCCTAGACAGGGGGGTGGCTCTCCTGGAAGGTCCACACAAGATGCTACACACCTGGTTGTGAGGTACAGGTGACTGGGGCTTTGGTGGGACGGGGCTCGTGGGGAGGCCAGATGTGGAGAGGTCAGGTTGTCAGGAAAACAGCCTGGGATGGTGGGGGTGAAGGGTGTGGTGGGGTTAAGGGTGAGGGTGGTGGTTAGGGTTTAGGATGCTGGGCTGAGTGGGAGTGAGTGTGGATGGAGGAGATGACATGAGATTGTGGGCGGTTCAAAGAAGAGATCAGGTTGGGTAATGCGTGGATCATAAGATCATAAGACATTGGAGCAGAATTAGGCCATTCGGTCCAATGAGTCTGTTCTGCCAGCTCTATCCAGGCCTTTCATTATTCAGTAGGTTTCAACGAGGTCTCCCCTCATCATAAATATTATTATCCAAGTATGTTTTGCAACATAGGAGGAATTTTGTTTGCCGTACAGTCATACCAAAAAAGCACCAAGACACACAACTACATAAAATTTTGACATAAACATCCACCACAGCGGCTCCTCCACCATTCCCCACTGTGATGGAAGTCAATCAAGTCTTATCTTCTTTCCTCTTTTTCTTCCGCGGTCGGGGGAGTCGAACCATCTGCAGTCGGGGCGATTGAAGCTCCTGCAGCCGGCGATTGAAGCTCCCACATCGGGGCAGTCGCGGCTCTCGCGGCTTGGAGCTCCCAAAGTCAGTCTCTAACCAAAGGGACCGCGAGATCCACGATGTTAAGTCCGCAGGCTCCCACGGTTGGAGCTCCCGAGGTCCCAGCAAGAGGCCGACAGCTGCACGATGTTAGGCCGCAGTGCAGACGGAGATACGACACGGAAAAAGTCGCATCTCCATCGAGGAAAGAGATTTTAAAAAGTTCCCCCCCCCACATAACGCAAAACTAAAGATAAATTAAACATACATTTTACAACAAACTAAAACACAAAGGAAGAAAAAGACGAGACCAACCATTGGCAAGGTAGCCATCGTTTGGCGCCCCCTGGTGGTAATGTATCTAAACTCCAGCAAGTACAGGCCTAGAGCCACCAAACGCTCACCATACGTGAACTCAATCATCTCAGGGATCATTCTTGTAAGCATCCTCTGGACCCTCTCCAACACTAGCATATCCTGCCTCAGATGTGCATCCCAAAACTGCTTACAATATTCTAAAATATCCCATGACACCTTATATTCCTGCTTGGGTATCTTACAACCTATGGTATGAATGTTGAATTGTCCAATTTTAGGTAATTTCTACAAATATCTCCCTCCCACGCCCCCCACACCTTCATTCACTAAAAGTCCATTAAATAATTCACAGTTCGCAACAGTGCATCCCACTTGGGCCCACACAGTCTCTTGCCAATGATCAGGGAACCTCCTTGCCTGAGGTCATCTGTTGGTAGCCCCAATTTGTCTTGTGTTTTTCACACCTCCAGTACCCCCCCCCCCCACACACATACCACTACACATGGAGTTTGTATGTTCTCCCTGTGACCACGTGGGTTTTCTCCGGGTGCTCCAGTTTCTTCCCACACTCCAAAGACGTACAGGTTTTGTAGGTTACTTTGCTTCTGTAAAAACATTTAATTGTCCCTAATGTGTAGGATAGTGTTAGTACAGGGTGATCGCTGGTTGGGGCGTGAATGCTTAGATTGGGGGTGTCGTGTGCCTAATGGGTGGGCTGCTTTGGCAGAAGCTTGTTGGATCTTCATCATCCTGGCAAGTGGAGGGGATTCCAACTCTCTCCTGACGTGCCTTGGAGATGGTGAGAAGTCTTTGGGGAGACTGGGAGAGAGCAACTACCACCAACCTGTGTTGAAACTGTATGACCGACGCAGTTAAATGTACTACTACTAGTAACAAAGACACAAAGTGCTGGAGTAACTCAGCAGGTCAGGCAGCATCTCTGGAGAACACGGACAGGTGACGTTTAGAGCCAGGACCCCTCATAGGTAATAGGAGCAGAATTAGGCCATTCAGCCCACCGAGTGTACTCCGCCATTCAATCATGGCCGATCTCTCTTTCCCTCTCAACCCCACTCTCCTGCCTTCTCTCCGTAACCTTTGACACCCATACTAATTCTTCAGACTCATGTGGATAGCCATGTTCTCCAGAGATGCCTGACCTGCTGAGTTACCCCAGCACTTTGTGTCTTTTTTTGCAAACCAGCGCCTGCAGTTCCTTAGTCCTGCAATCCCACTAGTGATCAAATTGAAATCCCCCCCCCCCCCTCAGGCCAGGGAACTGAAGATAATTGGTTGCTGAATTGATTGATACAGTGTGGAAACAAGCGCCTCAGCCCAATGAGTCCACACTGATCACCCGTTCACACTAGTTCTATGTTATCCCACTTTCACATCCAATCCCTACACACTAGGGGCAATTTACAGAGAGGCCAATTAATCTAGAAACCTGCGCGTCTTTAGGATGTGGGATGAAACCGGAGCACTCGGAGAAATCCCACACGGTCGCAGGGAGAACGTGAAAACTCCACACGGATAGTATCCGAGGTCAGGATTGAACCTGGGTCTCTGACACTGTGAGGCAGTGGCTCCACCAGCTGTGCCACTGTGTCACCTGTATCAAGCCTCTGCTGCTAGCCCACATCTAGAGCTTCAGGAGAATGCTGAGATCCCCTAGTCTGTGTTTGATTGATGTAACTTATGCACAATTTTTTAACCTTTTAATTTTTTAACACTTTGTTGAAGATTTGGGATGTCTGCAGTTGACGATGAAAAATTTAAAGGCCCAAGACAGAAGGAACTGCAGGTGATGGAATCTTGAGCAAAAACAAAGTGCTGGAGGAATTCAACGTCAGGCAGCATCTACGGAGGAAAATGGAGCAGGTGACGTTTTGGGACGAGACCCTTCTTCTTGAATCTGAAGAAGGATTTCTACTTAACGCATCGTTCCACAGATGCTGCCTGACTGAGTTGCTCCCACACTTTGTGTTTGCTCAAACTTCATGGGCCACCCCTTCAGGACTTATTTATTTGATATTAATTAACCCAGTCATGTTATTAAATATTCCTATGGGATACAATGTGTCTGATCACACTTAGGAAGGATGCCATTAAGCTGGAAAGATACAGCGAAAATTTACGAGGTTGTTGCCAGGACTTGATGTACAGGGAGATGTTGAGCGGGCTATGAGTTTATTCCTTGGAATGCAGGAGACTGAGAGGTGATCTCATAGAGATATATAAAATCATGAGGGGGATAGAAAGGGTAAATGCACAATTTTTTAAATCCCGAATAGGGGAATCAAGTACCAGACGGTACAGGTTTAAGGAGAGAGAGGAATGATTTAATAGGAACGTGAGGGGCAACTTTTTCACACAGAGGGTGGTGGGTACATGGAATGAGCTGTTTAATGATCCAAACCCTTACAATCTGTCACAGCGGCGCGTCGGGTAGAGCTGTTGCCTCATCGCCGGAGATCCAGGTTCGATCCTGAATGGGTACTGTCTGTGTGGAGTTTGCACGTGCTCGCTGTGATCGTGTGGGTTTCCTCCGGGTGCTCCAGTTTCCTTCTACATTCAAATGATGTGCGGGTTTGTAGCTTAACTTGCCCTCTGTAAAATTGCCCCTAGTGTGTAGGGAGTGGATAAAAAAAGTGGGATAACATAGAACTAATGTGAATGGCCGATCAATGGTCAGTGTGGACTCGGTGGGCCAAAGAGCCTGTTTCCATGCTGTTTCTCTCAACTAAACTAATTTAAAATGCTTTGACAAGTTGCATCATCTGCAAATCAACCCCCCCCCCCCACCTGTATCATCTATTACATGCCCCTCCTCTCTTCCAGTTTTCACCCTCTCTCCTGTGATCAGTCTGAATCAGTCTCGAGTCCTCCTTTGTACACCAGGCTCTGCAGTTCATTGTTTATATTCATAGATAACATATAATAATAAACAAAAAAATCAATAAATTAATAGTTCATTAAAGCCCAAAGTTTTAGTGCAACCAAAGAAAGTCCATAGTTCATAGCTGAGGTTAGTGTTGGGTTGTGTTCAAGTACCTGATGGTTGTTGTGAAGAAGCTATTCGTGAATCTGGTGCTCACGGTTTTCAGACTCCTGTACCTTCTTCCCGAAAGTAAAGTACTTTAATTTGTTTTCTTGGAGGGAGAAATTTGGCTCCATCCAATTCCACCTCTGCCCATCTCCTCCTCCCTCTAGAGGGCAGTGTCTGTGGCTGTGCCAATTCTGGAGTCCCAAGCACACCTGGAGAAGTAATGTTTTGTCTAATATTGTTATATTACCATAATGCTGCCTGGATAAGGGGGCATTAGCTTAAAGGAGAAACTCGGATTGTTTCCACTTGAACACCACTTCAACACCTGATGGAAGTATATAAAATGATGAGGCAGATTATGAGAGGGAGAGAGGCGTAATTATGAATTATACAGTTCATGTGTCTAACAGAGGGAAGAATGGCTGGTGATTGAAAATCGCACCTGGTCTCCTAGAACTTAGAAACGTTCTCACCATCACCCGCCCTCCAGCCTCTGCCAGTGCCCCTGCTTGTGTGACAAAACCTCTCTGTGTTTGGAGTATTGCATGCAGCTCTGGTCACCCCATTAGAGGGAGGTGTGGAGGCACTGGAAGGGGTGCAGAGGAAGTTTACCAGAATGTTGTCTGGATTAGAACATTTCAGCTACAGGGAGGGGTTGGATAGACTTGGATTGTTTTCTCCGGAACGTCGGAGGTTGCGGGGAGGCCTGATAGAAGTGTATAAAATGACGAGAGGCAGAGATAGGGTAGACAATCAGACCCTTTTTCCCAGGATGGAAAAATCAAATACCAGAGGGCATGCTCTACCTATTGTACTTGAGCTTGGCTTGGTTGTATCTATGTATGGTATTAACTGGTCTGTTTGAATAGCGTGCAAAACAAAGATATTCACTGTACCTTAGTACATGTGACACTAATAAATCCAAACCTAAACTTCAAATTCATTAAGACCTTTCAGAAATGCTATATCTGCTCTCAACAGCATTTAGCCTATATGTGATTTCCGAGTTTGAAAGAATAGCCTTCTGAAATAGGAAAAAAGACACAGTACTAGAGTAACCCACATGGCCATAGGAAGAATGTGCAAACTCCATACAGACAGCACCCATAGTCATCAGATCTCTGGCACTGTAAGACAGCAACTCTACTGCTTCATTCTCAATGCTGTAAAGCTTGATGACTCTTTGACTCACTGCCATCCAAATACCACAGGTTGGCTAAAAGTGGTTGATTTTGCAGTCTTGTTCCCATTGATAATGTCCCAAACACAAATCAAGCAAGCAAGGAAAGTGTGGAAACCGTGAACTGCAGATACTGGTTAATACACAAAAGGACTGAAGGCGGGTTCCGATCCGAAACATTACCTATTCCTTTTCTGCTGAGATGCTGCCTGGCCCGTTGAGTTACTCCAGCATTTTGTGTCTATCTGCAGTTCCTTCCTCCACAAAGGACACAAAGTGCTGTAGTAACTCAGCGGGTCAGGCAGCATCTCTGGAGAACATGGGTAGGTGACGATTCGAGTCAGGACCCGTCTTCAGACTGACTGTAGGGAGGGAATCAACCTTCTGAAATGGCCTGGCCACCTTCCTAAGGAGAAATGAGAGACTGCTAATAATTAATGGTCTTGCCTGGAACACTACATTAACTTTGAAAACAGTTATTGGCGATATAAGAAGCTTCCTTCCTGACTCAGGAGTTGTAAGAGTGCAGTATGTCTGGTTTATTTTTTCAAGAGCAAAGTTTAGGAAACTTTAGTACCTTGAGCATAATATCTATTTACATTACATGCTGGCTGCAATCAAGTGTAGATTTATCATTCAATATAAGTTCATACTCGATTGCAGTAAGTTCTCTGGAACGCCGGAGATTGAGGGGAGACCTGTTGGAAGTATATAAAATTATGGGAGGCATAGAAAAGATTGACAGTCAGAACCTTTTTACCAGGATGGAAAAATCAAATATTAGTCATAGAATCGTAGAGATGGGTCTAGAGTCAAGAGTATTTTACTGTAATTTGACCCGAAACAGAACAATGAATTTCTTACTTGCTGCAGCACAACAGATATGTGAACATAGTACTCTGTAAAACCCATAATAAACAGCAAAAAGCAGTAAATATAACAAAAGCAAAGGCAAATAAATAGACAACAGTAGTGCATTGGAAACAGGCCCATCGGCCCAACTCATCCATGCCGACCAAGATTCCCAATCTAAACGAATCCCATTTGCCCACATTTTGTCCATATCCCTCTAAATATTTCTTATTCTTGTACCTGTCCAAGTGTCTTTTCAATGTTATTGTAGTATCTGCCTCAACAACTTCACCGGAAACTCGTTCCATACACCCACCACCCTCTCAGTGAATAAGTTACCACACAGGTTCCTATTAATTCTTTCCCATCTCACCTTAAACCTATGTCCTTTGATTTTTAATTCCAAGTAAAAGACTCTATGCATTCACTCTATCAATTCCCCTCATTATTTTATACACATCTAAAAAATTCACACTTCAGCCTCAAGCGCTCCAAGGAATAGAGGGCATAGCTTTAAGGTGAGAGGGGCACAGTTTAAAGGAGATGAACTGGGCACGTTTTTACCCAGAGGGTGGTGAGTGCCTAGAACGTAATGTCAGGGGTGGTGGTAGATATAATAGTGGTATTTAAGAGGCTTTTGTATAGGCACATGTTGGCACAGACATTGTGGATGGGAAGGCCTGTTCCTGTGCTGTACTATTCTATGTTCTATGTTAAAGTTGGAATATTTACACTGCAATCAAATGTATGAACATCTGACATGTGTAATGCATTCTCCCACCTGTCTTTCCATGCTGTACGTGCAGGAAAGATTCACAAGGATGTTGCTTGGATTGGAGGTCAGGAGTTATAAGGAGACTGGATCGGCTGAGTATGTTGAGGAGGTTGAGAGGTGGCATCATAGAAATATATAGATCTGGATAGTTTAGTTTAGTTTATTGTCACGTGTACCAAGGTTGTTTGTGTGTGTGTGGTACATACATAAGGCCATCCACAGTGTACAGATACAGGATAAAGAGACTAACATTTAGTGGCACAGTGGCGCAGCGGTAAAGTTGCTGCTTTACAGTGCCAGAGACCCGGGTTCGATCCTGACTACGGGTGCTGTCTGTACGGAGTTTACACGTTCTCCCTGTGACCGCATGGGTTTCGGTTTCCTCCTACACTCCAAAGACATGCAGGTTTGTAGGTTAATTGGCTTCAGTGAAAATTGTAAATTGTCCCTAGTGTGTAGGATAGTGCTAGTATAC